>LPNX010331473.1:19302-46357 GCA_001517045.1 Pseudotsuga menziesii
TTTTTGGGGTAGCGGGGTCCGTGAAAAGTATGCCAAGTGGGTACTCGTTGGATGCGGAATTTAATTCCGCATCCAATGAGCTCTCCTGATCGAAATTTGAATAAAAACACAGGGAGATATGTCAAAAATACAAACAAAAAAAGTAGTTTTTTTTTATGATACCTATCCCCAAATTTATATTAAAAAAGTGTTTAAGACCTATACCGTATTTCAAATTTAAAGCAATTTCATTAGAATTTGACCTATACCGTATTTCAAATTTAAAGCAATTTCATTAGAATTTGAATAAAAGTTAAAAGGCCCATTTTGAGTTGAAATTTCCTCTAATGAGAATATGATAAGGATAAGTATTAATGAGAAAAATATTATACATGGGAAGGATATGACTCTATTGATCTTAATATTTGAACAGATGTTTTGGGAGCGCGCTTCCAAATATCAAGCACTTCTATGTGCCATGTGTTGCTGGTATATATGTAATGATTGACAGAGTACCCGAGATTGATTCTAAGGACATGAGAGGAAAACTATTGCGAATGGTTTCCAGTGAAGTACAATTTTTTCTACCAAGTTACAAGTCATTTGATTTCAATTTGCTTGTTGAGATGGTAAATGTGTAGAGGTAGCTACTACTACATAGGGGGGTTTTGAGACACTATTTAAGACAATATTTGTGTACCATAAATGTGTGTTGTACAACCATTTGAATACCATGGGTCATCCATCTTGCCTGGTCTTAGCACATGTGCCTCCTATGCTCCTGGCTCCTTTGTGTTTCATGCTTAACTGTGAGCCAATACACATACAATTAATTCCACTAGTTTCTTTAGAGTAAATCAAACTTTGTTTCACTCCTCTATACCTTGAGTTGTTTCAAGAAGCTATTTCTCGATGCTTCTTGTGATTATTGCTTAAAAAAAACTTTGAAAATACAAATATTCTTCTTGTATATGAAGTTGTAGGGTGCTAGCTCAAAGGTAGAGCATCTGCATTATATAATGCATTATTGTCTTTAAACTAGTGTCTTAAATTATTGTTTTAAACTATTGTCTTATTGTCTTAAATTTGAGACAAATTTGTCTCAAATTTAAGACAATAGTTTAAAACAATAATTTAAAATAATAGTTTAAGATACCCGCTTAAAGACATAGACAATACACAAACTTTTTTTCGTCTTTTTTTTCATCAATAATTAAAACAATTTATAAAAATATTATCTTAATAATTCCTCTACTTAGTAGTTGTGTCTGTGTTAAAATACGTGTTAGTTAATTCCTCTGCCTGGTAGTAGTTGTATATGTGTCAGAATACGTGTTAGTTTATGAAGTAGTTGTGTATGTGTTAGAATACGTGTTAGTTTATGCATCTCTTTTATAGGAATTTACAAATTATTAAAGTTTATTCTTCCTACGAGGAATTTGGACTGAAGGCAGAGAGTGGATAGGTATCGAGCGGTGGGAAGTTCGTCCATGTGAATGTACTCCGAAATCCAAAACGACATGAATATTAAAATAAATGTCAGAAAGTGAGTGACAGAGAGACATGGGATTAACGTGATAGATCTGAATAAGTAGAAACATAAGCAGAAATGATTAAACTGTAACCAGATTATATAATATAATAAGAAGTTCGTAAATTTCTATATAAACCGCAATCTGGAAACCTGGATATGGATCCTTAGCCAAAAAGGAGTCTTTTTGTCATACTGAATTTGCGAAGGGTAGGGTTTGTGTGAAACGATTGAGGAGGAAGAGGAAATGCTGAAAATGCAGCAGTATTCTGTAGCCATTCTCATGCTGCTGTTGTTGCTCATGCACACAGGATCCTCTGGTATGTATTTTTGTATTCATGCTAAACATGAATGTATTCAGCATAAACATTAACAGAAAGCTATATATATCTGTGTATTCAGCTTCTACTCTGGGCAGTACTACAGCACACAATAACAATATGAATATGAGGGGGAGGAAATTATTGGATTATGGTTGTCCCGATCAATCTGGTTGTGTTCAACGGTGCCTGCAATACCGTGGGTTCCGGAGTGGTGCCTGCCGGAAGACATTTATGGATCCTCAATATTATTGTCAATGTTTCTAAGTTGCTTCAGCTAGATTCAAAAAAATGAAGAATGTATGTATTGTTTCAACTTCTAAGCTACTATTTCTCATTCTAAGTTACTGTTTCTTTTCTGCAGTTGATTCTCTGTGTGTGTTGTTTCTACAGAAACGGCACCATGATTGTGGCTGTGGATGCTTGCTTGACTTCTGTGTATATCCTCTTGCTTGGCTTGCTTGACTTATGTGTATATTGTGGCTGTACAAAATGAAGTGAGGTGCCTTGAATGCAATGAGAACGGAGGTTGAATGGATTTGGGTAATGCAGTTGCAGATTTTGTAGATAGTGCAATATTTTCTCAAATATACAAATGACTGTGTAATATGAGAGGTAGATTTTAACTTCTCCTCCTTTAAATTTTTTTATTTTTTTAATCAATGATACGTTACAGTGGAACATTTTCCTTTCCATATCTCTCATTTGCTTTCATAATGGAAAGTTTCTGGTTTTCTGTGCTTTTATCATGCTTGCCATGAGACTTCATGTGATTTCATAGTTTTATGCGCCCTACAAGGTATGATTTCATAAAGTTTTATGCGCCCAACATGGTAGGCTTGGAAACAAGGTATGATTTCATAAAGTATGTCAAAGAGAATTTTTGGGAAGTTGGGTGAAGATTTTCATTTTTCTTTAATTATTTATATGTTCTGTATTTTTTCTCATTCGATATCTTAATTTTTTTCATTTCATTTTATTTACTTTTACAATTTTCATCTTTAAAAAAAATAACAACAACTGTATCCTTTTTCTTTCAGTAAATTGAAAAGCATTTTCTTCAATTTTAGAGCTTGGGACTTATTAGTGCTTACAGAGCTTGATAAGCCAAGCCAGTAAAAATAACATACACACAGTCTAAAAACTAAAAAGTGCATTTGGGTTTTCTTTTAACACTAAAGTTTTATATTTATTTTAATATGTGTTCAGATATTATCTCATATTATGGACTTCTTTGATTCTATTGAACAAGACTAACTCAAATGTAACAAGTATACAATCATGGTGGCTTTATTTTGTTATGATTTAGATTTTAATAAGCTTTACTTAAGTGGTGGTTAAAAAAGAAGTGGCAATAATGATTTTTTATTATTAAATAGTTTTTGTTTTATGTTTATATTAATCAACTTAATGTTTATTTGGTAATTAGTTTAATGTTTAGTTTTTGTTTAACAACCAACTATCTTCACAAAACTAAGTAGCTAGTTATGCTTATCCCCTTTCACCAACCACTTACTTGTAGCTCAACTAGTTTTATTGGGAAGTAATATTCATAAAAACATTTAATGACAAACACCACTCTACAAACTTTGTAATGAAAAAAACTAAACAAATACAATGTCACGTAAGAGGAACTTGAAAGTGACTATACAAAGGTTTTAAGTTTGAAAACCTCGAGAGAAACTTGAAAATCTTTAGTTTTATTGGGAAGTATATTCATAAAAAAAAACATTTAATGACAAACAACACTCTACAAACTTTGTAATGAAAAAAACTAAACAAATACAATGGATGCAACTTGAAAGTGGTGATGCAAAGGTTTTAAGTTTGAAAACCTGGAGAGAAACTCGAAAATCTTTATTATGGTAATAAACACAAAGTACTCACTTCATGTGTGTCCTTTGAAAGCTATCTTTATGGTCCAAGGTTTGGGAAGAAGAAGGGCTCCTCCCAACCTTCATAGAAATATGTTAGGTGAGACATAAGGGAGCTTGTTAGCCCATGGTTGTCATTACAACAAGCACAATGTTTTTTAATGGTTGTATTTTTAATCTTAAAATAATTTAAAAGTAATTATTCTAATACAAGTTATTAATAGGATACCTATTACATATCTAATTATGTCTTAATTTGTTTACTTTAATTTTCCTATTTATAGGGATTAAAGTATGGATTAAAAAACACAAATGCAAGAGTAGTATAGAAGAGTGTAGATAAACCAACACTATGGATAGCTTGAGGAAGATCAACATGCTCTATGCTAGTAATATAGATGAAACAAATTTATGCATGAGCATCCCTACTCTATCTAGCAATCTTGCATGTTTGTGTAAATTAATTATGATGGTAGTGTGCAGAGAAAAAGTTATTATCATTCTCATAATAGTCTACATATATCTTTTCCTGTCACCTACTTCAAAATACAATGGTTAACTTTTAAGTGAAACACTAGAAGGAAATGAATGGGTAAATTAAAGTGTTAACATGGACACACACTGAAAAATTGAAGGTCGTCGATAGGGGTTCTAGATATGCTTAAGTAATTATTTTCCAAACTATGAAAATGAATAATGTTGGTGTGACTCTTATAGGCCAAACCATAATCAAAATTTAACTTTGCAAATCAACAACAATTCAGTAATAAAGAAACAATAAAAAACTTACCTATAGCAAGATTGTTCCATGTTAAAATATTATGATCCAACCACTTCTTTTTGGGGGAATCTGAATAGTTGTGTCCATGTACACAAGTCATCCCACCTTACTTTTTATAAAAAGAAATCCATTGCTTCTATAGTAACAACAATATTCTAGTCTAGGTTTCCACAATGGCTCTGTAACAACAATAATATTCTAGTCCTAATTTCCACAATGGTTATGTAGCAACAACAATATTCTAGTCTAGATTTGAAAATTGTTCTTCCTATTGTGCCTCCAACATAATGATATGCTTCTAAAGAACTTCTTGAATTTAGCAATGCTTGTTCATATATTGTAAATCATATAGGTACCTACTACCTATTGACTGTGTAATAATGGATGAGATGAAATAATAAAAGTCTCACTGAAATGCTTCAATGAATCCTTTAATAACATATGAATACAAACCTTTCAACAACACCTAAAAATGAATGATAAAGTGCTAAGATGATGTTTGACATTGCCACATCCAATAGAAGACAAATCACCTTGGAGACACATCAATATGGAACCCACTAAATTCATTCCAGTAGCTTGGATCACTTCATATCCTTTATTAATTCTATACATTGAAGAATAAAATTTTGACTATCACAGGTCTGGATTTGTAATGATGGAGTGGAGATATAGTTGAATGGAATATAAGCATGGCTTGACAATTATTACAATGTGTATCATTAAAAGAATTGTATGGTATCTCATTTCTCTATTATGACTCTCTGTACCCTGGTAGCTACTTTCCGTTATGTGCCGTACGATGCGGGCTGTGCCGTCGTCGTATGCTGTGCCCCGTTTCAACTTATTATTATGTACCCGTTTCAACTTATTATGTAACTGCTTTTTAAATAGTCATGGCCACACTAGATTCCCCATTCTTATTACTTTTAGCCCCAACTTTCTTTTTCTTTGTAGAAGGATTGGGCTAGGGTGGATTAGGGGAATCCATACTCACTACACATTGGAAGTAGCCATAGGTTTCTCTATTATGATTTATTAGTGGTCTATATTGTATTTGTGTGTGTTTAATGATTTTGATTTGAATTGTGGTGTGTAACTTTGATAGCATCCTTTGTGCTACATTAAATGGTATCATTGTAGATTGAGCATGTGGTACAAAGGACCAAAGAGAGACCTTGGTTTCATATTAAATAATATATGAATGTTGGTGAGATGGGGAGGTCATAGGAGGAGATCCTAGACTAGAACTAGAGTGATGGCATAGAAAAGAAGAGGTTACATAATACCTAGGAGATCAAAGGATGTAAAACAAGTGGATTCCCTTGCAATCATCATGATGGTGAGGACAATTATGGCAATAATGGATTTTTTTGAGGAAAACAAAGGAAAGATATCACTGATGTGGTGATGGATGATAGTGATGATGAAGTGGAATTAGATATTGTGAGAGAATCTAAACAAATGATCGACTTAAAACTATACAAAGAATGATCATAAAAATTAGAGGTATTGAAGGTAGACCCAAACTTGATACTCTTGTATATTACGGAAGTTTAAATCCTAAGGAATTGATAGATTAGATAGGAGAAATGGAAAATTTATTTGAACTTGAGTATATTAGAGATCCCTTTCGAATATTTGGTGCCTATACAAAATTGAGGAGTCCTGCTTCTTAGGTGTGGGATAAGTTGTAGTTGAACGTAGAGAGTAGTGATAAAAGGAAGATTAAAAATCGAGTTAGGACAGTGACATAATTGAAAAGTGTTTTTTTTTTCTTGTGGATCATGCTTTAAATGTGTTGAGAAGATTGCATAACTTGAAGCAATTGACGATGTTAGCGAAGGAGTACATAGAAGAATTTTAATAGAGTTTCTATAAGGTCTAGGTAGAGTGAGGAGAGTCTAAAGTCCATTTCTAGGTATGTCAATGTTCTAAGTTATGCCATTCGAAATGAGTTTAATGTTGAATTTTTGTTAAGTTATAGTAATTTATGAAACAACTATGAGAACTGATGAGGAATTATGGAGAAACTAGCAAATGTAATATATTTGAATATTACCCTTGTGATTAATCGTCAAATTTTGAATTTTGAACTAGTAGTTAAATGCTTATGATTCAAACATTTATATAATATTTGAGATCTATACCATAAAACATAAACAATGATGATGTAGATTGTAAATAATTTCAATTAGTTTTTTTTTTTAATATTTATAAGTGTTCAAAATTAACTAAACAAAGTTGAATTAATGAAAAAACATAACATCACTAGTGAGCAATGTACTCTAACCTAGCATATATTGAAGTATTAAAAAATCTTTCCTCATTCTCCTTTAAAAAAAGATTGAATTGAAACTTATATTTAAAATAAAATAAAATAAACAATAGTAAAACTACCATCCAAAAATATATGTACATTACATAAGAATGTAACTATCACCCTAAATTTAGTTATTAGTTGTCACTATAGCATCAAAGAACAAAAAGAAGTCCAAGATGGAAATTTAGGTATGAGGTACCACTAGAGCATCAAAGAACAAGAAATAAGTCAAAGGGGTTTGCTTTTTTTTCTTTTTAGCAAAAAAAAAAAGACAAAATGGGAAGAGTTGGAAGTAAGGGGATGATCTTGAACTATAGTGAAGTGATGGAATGGAGGGAAAATAAATAAAAGAATATTAAGCGGTAGAATAAGTGAAGGAGAGGATTATGTTGGTTTATCTTTAATAGAAGTAAAAGATGGATAGAGACTTTCTATGGTCACACATAAAAAAGACGGTAGATTGTTGTATGATTAAGTAAATGTAAGTATTTAATTTAGTCTCACAAATTGGTAAAAAGAATCATCTTGACCCTATACAAAAAAACAGAACAAAAATAATATGTCTACTACTGAAAAACATAACATTATATGTATTAGTTACTAATTGAGATAAAACTGAAGAAACCTAAACCTTACTTCCTTATGGTGGTACATTATGGTCTCACTTAGAGGTAACTTGTGATCTTGTAGTAGTTCCTCCTTAATTCAAGAAGGGAGGTCGGAGGATAGGATCCAATGGTTGAATAGTCTTCAAGAATCAAAGAAAAATTTAATTTTGTTTGAAATAGATAAGTTGTTTGAAGTTATTTTCCTCACCAATTGTATTTTTGTTATAAATTTTATTTTAAAAGTTACGTTTATGACACCATTCTTGTTATACATTTTATTTTATCTTATAAACAAATACGGTAATTGTCCAACAATTTATTTTATATTATATGACAAGTACTAAAATAACAAGTACGATAGTGAATACTTGTCCAAATAGACAGGTTTTATTATATGTATGGTAATTTGAGAATAACTAATTGAATAGATGCATAATGTAATTTTAAATTTGAATTTCAAAATGGTTTCGATTAAATTTGAAATATATATGCCAATTTGAAAATAACAAAATGCATAATGTAATTTTAAATTTAAATTACAAGCTAGTTTCAAATTATAAAAAGTGAGCATAAATTTGAACTTTAATGTATGAAGATGTCCATTGGCCTCATGCTTGTGCTCATACACTTTACATTTCTTAAGGATGCACTATTAAAGATAGGTTTCAACAACTTCAACTTTATACAATTAACTTCAACTTTATACAATGAATTGGGAGACTGTGTTCAATTACAATTACAAGTTCTTACTATGCTTTTAAAAGTTGCCATTCAAATACAATTACAAGTTCTACCTATGCTTTTAAAGGTTGTCTTTCTAATATTGAAGAATATTTTTAGCCAAGCCTATGATTGAGATTGTTTTGTAAACCTTTTATTAATAATAAATTGTGATTATAAGGTTTACTTAGAAATGAGAGAGGAGACATTATGCAAACAAACTAAAATCTATTATATTAAATTATATTTTACAATACATGGAGACTCCAATATATAGAGTCGAGAGATGAAGAACAGATGCTAAATATAGTTGATAGAGGCTGAGATAAAATCTCAACCATACACCAAACTAGGATAGAATCTCTCATCTATCAACAACTCACAACAAGATAAACATTAATTATAACATCATCCCTTAATGTTTATCTCAATTTTTTTTGCAGAGTAGTCTTGATCTTCATGTGGCTTTCATCACTTTGAAATTCTTCAGTACCTTTCTGTTGATGTCCATATAAAAAGAAAACCATCTACCAGAGTACATGGGTGCTCAGCCGCTGTACCCGCCAGTTCTCTAGGAATCCTTTTTAGCTACATGATTCATCAAAGTCAAACATAACTGGTCCTTCATATTGTGAGAATGTTTCATCTCAAATTTCCCTTCACATCAAGCTAGAGCTTGATCCACATCCACTCTATCTATAAGAGGGAAAACACAGTGCAGATATGCACCTCATCTGTGCATGAACATCTAAACAGGTCTTACAAGATCCTAGGGAAATCAGCTTGTCAATAGCTAAGCTTTAAACTTGGACCAAAAACGTTTATGGGGTGTCAGGTAAAACCGAACATGCACCCCTCACAATATTTTAACAAGGTACACAACATTATTGTAACCACAAATCCCATTTACATCATTTCATTATTGACCAAGACAAAGATAACCTTTTACACACCATTAAGGGAACACACACTACTACTCAAGCATCCAACAAAAATAAAACTGACACAAGAAAGATTACAAAAAACAACCATATTCTTTCTATCACTACCAAGCATTGTAAGGATTTGGAGGTCTAGGTTTCCCTCACTGCATGGGCATGATCTGGCGCTGGCCAAAATTGTTGTAAGGAAGGGCCCACTGACGCCTTTTCTCTTCTCCAGATCAACGTTGTCGACGCACATACTATTTCTATAGTAGTGCTGTCGACGCTCTGTCCTCCTTCAGCAAAGGCATCGACCTCAATGGAGAAAAAAAATATGTTTGTCTCTTTGCTGAAAATGGCACCGACATGTGATTTTCAGATTTTGAGGTGACAGGAAAAAACGTGCGTGATGATTAACCAGATCGTTAAGTGAGAAACAAAGTATTTTCTCACATTGGCAGCGTTTTCTCCTAGTGATCCCGATACAATTCCTTTCACCTTTTAGCCTTTGAGGTGTCCATACACGTGATCTCTCCACTGGATTTTTCCTTAGCTTAGTAAAAACAATTTTACTGTGATTTTATCCCATCACGTCGAAATCCTCCGCCTGGCGATCTCAATCAGATCTCAATCAGAGAAGTAGTATCTCTTTAAAAGTGTAGCAGTGATCTCTCCTTCAAAAAAAATAGCAGGGATTTCTCCTCCAAAAACACGAGTAGCAGCGATTTTTCCACGTGAGGGAAACAAAAATTTACCAGCAATTTCTTTTGTCAGGATGAGTTGCACCTCTCAACTTCTCATGCCCAGTACTTAATATTTTAGCTTTCAGCTTCTCCAGAAAATAGACAGTTCCCTCACACAGTAATTTCTTTAGCGAATTTCTGGTTCCCTCACAACAGCCCTCCACTTGGATTTGATACCAAATTAGAAATGAGAGAGGAGACATTATGTAAACAAACTAAAATCTATTATATTAAATTATATTTTACAATACATGGAGACTCCAATATATAGAGCCGAGAGATGAATAATAGATGCTAAATATAGCTGATAGAGGTTGAGATAAAATCTCAACCATACACCAAACTAGGATAGAATCTCTCATCTATCAATAGCTCACAATAAGATAAACATTAATTATAACAGGTTTTAGTATAGTGTTGTTACTTATAAATGCATTATTTATTCTGAATATTTTTCTTGGTTTTCAATTATTTTAAAAGTCTAGTTGGTATCATTATAAGAATTGCATACGAAACGTCTTCATAAGTTGGGGCACTCATAGCCCCTCATTGTCGCTTGAATCCGAATTAAACATTCTTGGAAAACTTTTGATTGGTTCAATATTTTTTAGAATTGTAAGCTTTTAAAGTCACCCTAAATCTCAGTTATACTTCTGAAAAAGAGAAAACATTATGGATTTAAGTTTTCGATTACTTCAAACATTGTTTGAAATTTGAAGTTTTGACCAAGTCCATTGAGAGGACAAAATGAAAATGAAAGAGTTCGTCTATCAACATAGATTTGCAAATCTACATTGGGTGAAACTATACTTTTAAATTTTAATTCTAAAAGTAGTGGTAAATTGTGTAGTTACATAAGTAAAACTGTTACCATGAATACATGTTATGCTCTTTAATTTAGTTGTCATTATTAACATAATCTTATAGTTACATAAGTAAAACTATTACCAGTTATGCCTGTTATATCTTCTAATTTAGTTGTCATTATTAAAAGAATCGTCAGGGTTTAATATTATATTTAAATTTTAATCGGATAAAAAATAATATAAGTAAATTCAATTTTGACAAAGAACAAAATACAACTTGGAGACTCCAGAAATGCTTATCGTTGAATATTATCAACAGTCTACTGCAAAAAAAACAAACTTCATAGATCGCATATTTAAAAATGATCTTACAGTGCAAAACAACGAGCCCGTGAACTTTTCTCATATAACAATTTTCTAATTGTCTAGAAGGATAATTCCATGAAATTTTAGGCTTTTCTTATTCCACCAGAGTCTGGAATCCAAGTGGATAGCCAGGCTAAGCTCTGCAAGATTTTGCAATACAATAAAATATTAGGAATCACTACCGAAGTACCGTAATCACTGATCAAGGGTGGCCTTCGAAAAATGATTTACTCAAAATAAAACTCTCACACTAATAAATGCATTCGTTACAGACTGGATTCGTAAGTCATATGCATTTGCATATTTTCAAGGAACGAAATCCGACGAGTCACTAGCTAGCGATGTCGGAGAGATGCATTCCCTCGCTATTAGAAATAATGGAAACCACTCAGAACACTGTGTCGGGGATACTCCTGCTTTACTCATGGTATCCAGTCAGTTAGTAGCCGAGCAGAGTGAAGAATTCAAGCTTTTGGAGGGTGATGAATATCACAAATTTAGTGCATGACATGTATTATACCAGGTTTGGGTGAGGGACGCATGCACCGGAGGCGTTCGACAGAGAGTGAAGATGTTATGAAAGCCCTCATTTTCTAGCATTTAAAAGTTTAAACTGATGTCTGTTCAGTGATAATAGACCTGATGTTTCCTTTATATAAACATATCGATCGAGGAGACGAGCATCAAATTATCATTTTGTAGGATTTAGATGTTGTTGACGATTTTGGTCAAAATATCTTTATAGTGACGGTTTCAGACAAATTATCTTGGCAGTGACGGATTTGGACAAAATATAAAATGGAAGCAGGAATCAAGAATACCAAAGTTGAGTATGAAAAGTATCCATTAGTTCATGGTTGATGAAGAGCACAGGCCACATCAAACAATATTTTGTAAGGCGGGTTTTGCAGGTGTTTTGAGCTTTTTCTGGTCAAGTTAGATTGCATTTATGCAACCTTTTCATATTGTTGGGAGTTTCCATAAATTCTTAATTATAATTTAAATGAACAAAGATGTTGTAGGTAAACACTTTATATTAAGATTAAGGAAATAAAAGGACTTAACTAGGCTAAAGGAAAGTCAAAGTAATTAAAAAAATTAATTGAAATGAAGTAAAGAGGAACCGACCCAATAATGGCATATGCTAAAGAGTGAGATAGTGATGGCCTCAAGGACCAAACTAGATCCAAGAATTCAATTTACAGGATGAATTCTTGATTGAAATCTTCTTTCCAACCTTTAACTCAGATATCTTGCCCTTCCGCAAGATCCTTCTTATGTAATTTCCACCTTTCCGCAATCTCCACCTTTTCGCAACTCAGCTTTTCCATAAACATCGTTTTGCAAGACATTTCCCGCAACTCCTTTTCTGCAACACTCTTTTCTGCAACACTATGGGTTGCAGGATGTGGATTTACAAATTTTTAAATTGAACTTCCACAACTACTTGCGGTCGCAACGGTCTATTTCGCATGCGAGTTGCGGGTTGCGAAACTTGACTTATCGAAAATTGAGTTCCCGCAATTTTCATGTTTCCCGACTTCCACAATTTCGAAGCCTTCCACACCGTCGATTCTTGCGGATTAGTTTTCTATCATTGATTTATCTCCATATGCGGAACAGATTGTAACAATTGATTTTCGTTGTGAGCTTTCTTCGTCGTTCGATCTTCTCTGAGACCTTTCTTCGTAGCTCGCCAAATTGATCACTAAAAGGATCAATTTATCTGCAACTTGGAAACTAAAGAATTTATACACAGTTATATGGAGTGAAACACATGATGAATTCATATCTCTACAGATTTATATAAAACCAAGAATCCATTAAAACACACATGGAATGTAATCCTATGTTCTTTATTAAACTTGATTGGAATTTCAAACACAGAGAATTCAACTTATTCACTCTTTCTGTGCACACTCTTTATTCTCTCACTTTCACTCTTTCTGTGCTCTCTCACTCTCCTCTAGACCTATTACAATCAAATTAATTTATAACACTCAGAAAAACCTGTCAGATCCGAATAAGTTGGATCTGAGGACCTGATAAAAGAAACCTTATCGATAAATATCAATCCTTGAGAAATCCACACAGGTATCAAGGAGAACAAAGGAAAAATTGCCACTTATTACAAATTAAAAAATAATTCTATCTACTTGTCATCGAACCCTATCCATCTAGAACTTGATTACAAGAGAAGCTAACTCATTAGTCAATGAACTTCGAGTTGGATGCTAAGCCTATTCATCAGTCAATTAACTTCGAGCTGTATGCTCCTACATCATACTCCCGGGGAAGAAAAGAATTTTTCATTAAGTCTTCAGGTAGTACATTGTACTTGGAAATTTCTTGCTCTGTCATCCAGGCTGCATCTTCACTAGGCTTTTTTCTCCATTTGACCAGGTTTTGAAAGAAGGTTTTGTTCCTAATCTTCCATAAGATTATTTTGTCAAGGATGGCTTCAATCTAAGGTTGTTCTTTTTGTGGAATTTGTCCTTGCCAATATATAGCTGGATCATCTCTATCTGAAGTTACACCATCTGGTTGGATACTTGCATCTCTAAAAGGATAAAATATGAAACATTAAAAATTGGTGAAATCTGAAGGTTAGAAGGAAGTTCAATTTCATAAACATTTGCAGAAAACTTCCTTAAAACTTTACAAGGTCCAATATTTTTAAGCTTCAACTTATTATAAGTTATTTTAGGGAACCTTTCCTTTTAAGATAGGCCATCACTAAATCTCCAATCTGAAAATTCACTTCTCTCCTCTTTAGGTCTACTCTCTGTTTATACTTCTCTGCACATTCCTGTAATCTCTTCTTGATATTTTCTTGTAGCTCATGCATACTAACTGCAAAGTCTTCATCCTCTGCACTTCTCTTTTCCTATTTTCCCAAATCTCTAAGTTCATATACACCTCTTGGATGCATCCCATAGACAATTTGAAAAGGACTCATACATGTACTTCTATTGGGTGAATCATTGTATGTGAACTTAGCCTGAGAAAAAGCTAAGTCCCACTATTTTGGATGTTCATACACGAGACTTCTCAGTATAATTACCAAGCTACTATTTACCACTTCAGTCTATCCATCAGTCTGAGGGTGATAAGCAGAACTAAAATTGAGATTAGTCCCCAATTTATTCCATAGAGTTCTCCAAAAATGACCAACAAATTTTGTATCTCTGCCAGACACAATACTCCAAGGCAAACCATGCAACTTTAGAATTTCTGAAAAAGAATAGATTAGAAATGTTTGTTGCGTCATTTGTCTTTTTTGTATGCAATGAAATGAGCCATTTTGATAAATCTATCTACTACAACATAAATTGAACCATGACCTCTCTGAGTTCTAGGTAAACCTAAAACAAAATCCATGCTTATTGAATCCCAAGGCCTAGCTGGAATAGGTAATGGTTGATACAATCTTGTGTTTCGACTTCTCCCTTTTGCATGTTGACAGACTCTACATCCTTCAACAAAATTTATTCACATCATGTTGCATCTTTGGCCAAAAACAAAAATTACTCACTAGAGCAAAAGTCTTGTCTTGCCCAAAATGTACTGAGAGACCTCCACTATGCTTTTCTTGAATTAAATTTTCCTTCATTGAACATTTTGGAATACACTGTTGGACACACCAGGAACACAAAGAGGAGGGGTGAATCTGTGTGTGCACTCTTTATTACTTTTTCAAATTTTATAATCAACAACTTATTCAATATTATGCATTATCACATTATCATTATATCATCATCATCACATAGAAAGCATAGCAACAGAATACACAATATTTTTACGTGGAAACCCAAGCCCTGGGGGGTAAACCACAGAATCCTTTTTAAAATAGTTTTCCAGAAATAAATGGAAGGAGGAAAAAACCCCCTTATTACAAAGACTTCAATTTTTTAGCTTCAACTAGAAGGAGGCTATGACCCCCTGATTTACAGGCTACGACCTAAAGGAAGTTGCCACTCCCTAGTTTTTCGGATTCAACCGGAAGGAGGCTCATTCACCAAGAGGTGGTGTCCTTTCCGTAACCAGGACACCTTGTAAGGAGTGGGATGCTTCATCCTCTTCAATCCCAACTTCTCTACCATCTATGGAAACCAAATTATTAGTACTACCACTATCAATAACCATTTTACAACACTTACCTTGTGACTTACACCTTGTTCTGAACAAAATTTTTAATTGAACTGGTTCATGTACCTGTTTCTTTGTCTTCACCAAGACTCTCTTCAACATAAGAGCCTCTCCATGCTCTGGAGTATTATTCACCTATGTTTCTTCTTTGGGTTCTTCCCGGGCCTCTGTAACATTCACATTTCTATGACCTGTAGATTTATTTCTTGGAAAATCCCAAGACATATGTCCAATCTCTCCACAAGTATAACATCTTACCTCTCTATTTCTACATCTTCCTCTACCTCCTTTGAATCCTCCTCTATGGAATGATTGACTGCTACTGCTAGAACTTTCAGCTCCATCTTTAGAAGTTCTACCTCCTCTGTTTGAAACACCTCTGCCTCTTACCATGTTCTTTCCTTTGTTCCTTTGGTTTTGCTTTCTTAGCAATTTCTCTTCTACCTTTAAAGATACATGATATGCATCTTCTACAGTTTTCAAATTTAATAGACTGATTTCATCCTTTATATCATATCTCAACCCATTTATATACCTAGATACACTTTCTAGACCTCCCTCTGTGTGTCTAGATCTATATTTAGTCTAAAAAAATCTTATGTATATTCTTTTACTGTCATAGCCTTCTGTCTAAGGTTCTGTAATTGTCTAAGAAGATTTAAATGATAGTCCTTAGGCATAAATTGACTTTTAATATTATGCAACATCTTATCCCAAGAGTTAATTTTTTCGTACCTCTTCTTTCTCGATGGATCTGGAGCTCATCTCACCAGATAGTTGCATGTCCCTTCAATCTGGTAGCTGCATATCTCACTTTCTTCTTGTCTTCTATCTCTTCAAAATCAAAGTATTTACTCAAAGCATTAATCCAATCCATGAGTTCTTCAACATTTAAGTTGCCTGAATACATAGGTACTTCTATTCTTGGTCTGCCACTGGTTTTCATCAACATCTTCAAGATTTTAACTTCATCAGGATCTTCTTCTTCTTCCTCAGAGGATTCGAATTCGGCTTCTTCATCACTGTCATCTGAATTGTCTAAATGTTTCTTTCTTTCCATAGCTTCTAACCTTTCTTCTAGTATTCTCATGTTTCTTTCCATTTTTGTTTCTGCAGGTTGTCTTCCTCGACCATGTCCTACAGGAACTCCATGTATGCGTCCTCTTCTTGGAGGAATCTTTCTTCATAGACTCATCTGATCAACTGAGCTACTACACATAATCTTTGTCTTGCTCTGATACCAAAACTAATGGCCTCAAGGACCAAACTAGATCAAAGAATTCAATTTTCAGGATGAATTCCTGATTGAAATCTTCTTTCCAACCTTTAACTTAGATATCTTTCCCTTCCGCAAGATCCTTCTTCTGCAATTTCCACCTTTCCGCAATCTCCACCTTTCTGGAACTCAGCTTTTCCACAAACGTCGTTCCGCAAGACATTTCCCGCAACTCCTTTTCCGCAACAATTTGGGTTGCGGGATGCAGATTTACAACTTTTTAAATTGAACTTCCACAACTTGTTGTGGCTGCAATGGTCTATTCCGCATGCAGGTTGCGGAACTTGACTTATCGAAAATTGAGTTCCCACAATTTTCATGTTTCCCGACTTCCACAATTTTGAAGTCTTATGCACTGTCGATTCTTGCGGATTAGTTCTCGGTCATTGATCTGTCTCTAGATGCGAAACAGATTGTAACCGTTGATTTTCGTCGCGATCTTTATTTGCCGTTCGATCTTCTCTGAGATCTTTCTTCGTAGCTCGCCAAATTGATCAATTATTTTAAGAGTCTAGTTGGTATCATTATAAGAATTGCATACGAAACGTCTTCATAAGTTGGGGCACTCATAGCCCCTCATTGTCGCTTGAATCCGAATTAAACATTCTTGGAAAACTTTTGATTGATTCAATCTTTTTTAGAATTGTAAGCTTTTAAAGTCACTCTAAATCTCAGTTATACTTCTGAAAAAGAGAAAACATTATGGATTTAAGTTTTTGATTACTTCAAACATTGTTTGAAATTTGAAGTTTTGACCAAGTCCATTGAGAGGACAAAATGAAAATGAAAGAGTTCGTCTATGAACATAGATCTGCAAATCTACATTGGGTGAAACTATACTTTTAAATTTTAATTCGAAAAGTAGTGGTAAATTGTGTAGTTACATAAGTAAAACTATTACCATGAATACATGTTATACTCTTTAATTTAGCTATCATTATTAACATAATCTTATAGTTACATAAGTAAAGCTATTACCAGTTATGCTTGTTATATCTTCTAATTTAGTTGTCATTATTAAAAGAATTGTAGGGGTTTAATATTATATTTAAATTTTAATTGGATAAAAAATAATATAAGTAAATTCAATTTTGACAAAGAACAAAATACAACTTGGGGACTCCAGAAATGCTTATCGTTGAATATTATCAATAGTCTACTGCAAAAAAAAACAAACTTCATAGATCGCATATTTAAAAATGATCTTACAGTGCAAAACAACGAGCCCATGAACTTTTCTCATATAACAATTATCTAATTGTCCAGAAGGATAATTCCATGAAATTTTAGGCTTTTCTTATTCCACTAGATTCTGGAATCCAAGCGTATAGCCAGGCTAAGCTCTGCAAGATTTTGCAATACAATAAAATATTAGGAATCAATATCGAAGTACCGTAATCACTGATCAAGGGTGGCCTTCGAAAAATGATTTACTCAAAATAAAACTCTCACACTAATAAATGCATTCGTTACAGACTGGATTCGTAAGTCATATGCATTTGCATATCTTCAAGGAACGAAATCCGATGAGTCACTAGCTAGCGATGTCGGAGAGATGCATTCCCTCGCTATTAGAAATAATGGAAACCACTCAGAACACTGTGTTGGGGATACTCCTGCTTTACTCATGGTATCCAGTCAGTTAGTAGCCAAGAAGAGTGAAGAATTCAAGCTTTTGGAGGGTGATGAATATCACAAATTTAGTGCATGACATGTATTATACCAGGTTCGGGCGAGGGACGCATGCACCGGAGGCATTCGACAGAGAGTGAAGATGTTATCAAAGCCCTCATTTTCCAGCATTTAAAAGTTTAAACTGATGTCTGTTCAGTAATATAAGAACTGATTTTGCCTTTATATAAACATATTGATCGAGGAGACGAGCATCAAATTATCATTTTGCATGATTTATATGTTGTTGATGATTTTGGACAAAATATCTTTATAGTGACGGTTTCGGACAAATTATCTTGGCAGTGACGGATTTGGAAAAAATATAAAATGGAAGCAGAATTCAAGAATACCAAAGCTGAGTCTGAAAAGTATCCATTAGTTCATGGTTGATGAAGAGCACAGGACACATCAAACAATATTTTGTAAGGCAGGCTTTGTAGGTGTTCAGAGCTTTTTCTGGTCAAGTGAGATTGCATTTATGCAACCTTTTCATTTTGTTGGGAGTTCCATAAATTCTTAATTATAATTTAAATGAACAAATATGTTGTAGGTAAACACTTTATATTAAGATTAAGGAAATAAAAGGACTTAACAAGGCTAAAGGAAAGTCAAAGTAATTAAAAAAATTAATTGAAACGGAGTAAAGAGGAACCGACCCAATAATGGCGTCTGCTAAAGAGTGAGATAGTGATGGCCTCAAGGACCAAACTAGATCCAAGACTTCAATTTACATGATGAATTATTTATTGAAATCTTCTTTCCAACCTTTAACTCAGATATCTTTCCCTTCCACAAGATCCTTCTTATGCAATTTCCACCTTTCCGCAATCTCCACCTTTTCGCAACTCATCTTTTCCCCAAACATCGTTCCGCAAGACATTTCCCGCAACTCCTTTTCTGCAACACTCTTTCTGCAACACTACGGGTTGCAGGATGCGGATTTACAAATTTTTAAATTGAACTTCCACAACTACTTGCAGCCGCAACGGTCTATTCTGCATGCAAGTTGCGGGTTGCGAAACTTGACTTATCGAAAATTGAGTTCCTGCAATTTTCATGTTTCCCGACTTCCACAATTTCAAAGTATTCCACACCGTCGGTTCTTGCAGATTAGTTCTCTATCATTGATCTATCTCCATATGCAGAACAGATTGTAACCGTTGATTTCCGTCGCAATCTTTCTTCCTCGTTCGATCTTCTCAGAGACCTTTCTTCGTAGCTTGCCAAATTGATCACTGAAAGGATCAATTTATCTGTAACTCGGAATCTAAAGAATTTATACACAGAATTATATGGAGTGAAACGTGGGATGAATTCATATCTCTACAGATTTATATAAAACCAGGAATCCATCAAAACACACACGGAATGTAATCCTATGTTCTTTATTCAACTTGATCGAAATTTCAAACACAGAGAATTCAACTTATTCACTCCTTCTGTGCACACTCTTTATTCTCTCACTTTCACTCCTTCTGTGCTCTCTCACTCTCCCCTAGACCTATTACAATCAAATTAATTTATAACACTCAGAAAAACCTATCAGATCCGACTAAGTTGGATCTGAGGACTTGATAAAAGAAACCCTATCGACAAATATCAATCCTTGAGAAATCCACACAGGGATCAAGGAGAACAAAGGAAAATTTTCCACTTATTACAAATTAAAAAATAATTCTATCTACTTGTCATCGAACCCTATCCATCTAGAACTTGATTACAAGAGAAGCTGACTCATCAGTCAATGAACTTCGAGCTGGATGCTAAGCCGATTCATCAGTCAATTAACTTCAAGCTGTATGCTCCTCCATCATACTCCCGGGGAAGAAAATAATTGTTCATTAAGTCTTCAGGTAGTACATTGTACTTGGAACTTTCTTGCTCTGTCATTCAGGCTGCATCTTCAGTAGGCTTATTTCTCCATTTATCCAGGTTTTGAAAGAAGGTTTTGTTCCTGATCTTCCATAAGATTATTTTGTCAAGGATGGCTTCAATCTGAGGTTGTTCTTTTTGTGGAATTTTTCCTTGCCAATATATAGCTGGATCATCTCTATCTGAAGTTACACCATTTGGTTGGATACCTGCATCTCTAAAAGGATAAAATATGAAACATTAAAAATTTGTGAAATCTGAAGGTCAGAAGGAAGTTCAATTTCATAAACATTTGCAGAAAACTTCCTTAAAACTTTACAAGCTCCAATATTTTTAAGTTTAAACTTATTGTAAGTTCCTTTAGGGAACCTTTCCTTTTTAAGATAGGCCATCACTAAATCTCCAATCTGAAAATTCACTTCCCTCCTCTTTAGGTCTGCTCTCTGTTTATACTTCTCTGCACTTTCCTGTAATCACCCTTCGCACTTCTCTTTTCTTGTTTTCCCAAATCTCTAAGTTCATATACACCTCTTGGATGCATTCCATAGACAATTTGAAAAGGAATCATACATGTACTTCTATTGGTTGAATCATTGTATGTGAACTCATCCTGAGCTAAAGCTAAGTCCCACTATTTTGGATGTTCATACACCAGATTTCTCAGTATATTTTGGACTCAATGACCCCATAAGAACTTAACAACCCCAAGACCATACAATGCAAGAAATGGGATTCTCCATCAACACATCAAAGAATTTACACACATCAGCCACATCATCCATCCAACAACCAATAAAGATACTAAAACAAGTACAAGCATAACAAGCAGCACAAAGACTAGTAACCAAATATCAATAATGAGTAAGAAACTTGACAATGGACTCAAATGGGACCAAGATACAAATTAGGGGAACTTGAGCAAGTCAATGGGTAACCAAGGCTTTTGTCATTGTTCCAAGGCCTCCAAGGGCTTCAAGGTTGGTCTTGGAAAAGGGTAAAAGGGCTCCTCTTGCACAAACAACCACAAAATAAACACTAACCCTCAGGGGCTCCACAAGGGGCACCAAGGACCCAATAGCTGGAATCCATGACCATACACTGTTGACATCAATAACAAATTAATCAACACACACAACTTACTGTCATTGAACAACAATCCTTCCTGTATCATATAATCTAACCACTGGCTTCTGTTATGGGTAACTGGATTTTCATAGGCAGCATAAATATCCTTGAAATCTACATCCTTTTTATATATAGCAATCAAATTTTCAAATCCCAAAGTATTGACCTTAACTTCCTACATTACCAAACTTATCCTCTGATTTAATTTAGGTTGGTTGTTGATGAACTACAAAGCATGATTGTCAGAATACAAAACAAATTCCCCAGGAATTAAATAATGTCCCACTTTTTAAGAGCCTGCACAAAAACTGTTACGGAGAGAAATTCCTATGGCTTGGGGTACCACAACAGACAGCTTGAATCGAGAAATCAATCCTTTCCAATATGCAATAGAAATCAAATATCTATCACTAAAGGATCAGACCTCGTACCTTATTATAGTCACCTCACAGATCCCTAAGAAGCGTTCAAGTGTTACGTAAGCGCGTTATTCTGGTGATTTTCCGAGAGTATCCCATGCTATTTTATCTGGTCGCGGTTCTAGCTCTTGGTCCCGTGGCAAGGAAAAGCGCCACACACCAGGCACACTCAAAAGTGTCAGGTTAGAAGCAAATGCGATCTGCCCCCTATGTGCTTAGAAGATGAGCTTGAAAGTTAAAGTAATTGGGAAAAGTTTTTGTTTCTTATCATCCTTTTCATCCATTCAAGTTGACATGCAAAGTTATCACTGACAAGATAAATTTGATGTCAATTCCTCCTTTGATGCCTCACCTAATATGAGTAGGGTATTCTAAGAAATGGAAACTCTTTCTATCTTCATTTTAAAGCCTGTCTGTAGAGCTACAAAACTAATTTTCATGGATTTAAAGTTGTTTGAAATGTCACAACCTACCTCAACTGAAGAAACTTTATCATAGAAGGCAATAGTAGGAATATTCTTCCATAACTTTGTGCCAATAACAACAGGTTTTCCTACAGTCAATGTTATGGTCTTGTCAAACACTACACATTTTACCTTCAAAGGAAATATCACCCATTTTTTTTGTCAATGTGCATAAAAAATTCATGTAATGAGATATGGGGAATAAATTTTGAATGCTTAATATGGTCTAGTGACTAATAGGCTTAGTGAGTAAGAAATTCATTTGCTAGGGTGTGGGTGTTTGTCCTGAGGTCTACAATGAAGTGATAGGCCTAAGGGATCTCAAGGAGGTAATGGTACTTCCCTCTTATCGCATAAGAGATAGGGCAACATAAGATGAGAGGATCATGAATGCCGGTTTTATATAAATGACACAATTGGTAAATCTCGTTCTCCCAGTGGATGTGGTGGTCCATTCCTACCTCATATATTGTGAGAGCCTACCCCGAAACGACCTAGAAATATTTTGGAAGCATGCATCTACTGTTTGTGTGTATATATGTGAGCATTTCATCTTTTTTTTCTCTAATATCATTGTTGTTTCTCATTTAAAGAATTATCTAGGAATCCATGTGATTTCTTTAGATAGAATTATACTTGCTTAGCCCTACTTGTTAGTGAGTTGTTTATTCACATATGACATTTGTTATAATAAATTGTGCTATCTAGATTCCTTGTTATTACCTCAAACTTCATGCCATTCACTGCTTCTATTATATAGAGGTGAGAATTAGGTGTAGGATATATGCATAGGATCAAGGGCAATACTTGTTTGTGTTGATCAACAATTGATACTCAAATATAAAAATATCCTTAGTGGACTTCAAAATAATAACACACCTTAGGGATTTCACATAAAGTTTCCTATCAATAGCTTCTTTTCTTTTTAAGACAGGAGATCGACCTTAGATGTTAGAAGTTGTTCATATTTCTCACTAAGGGATATTTATTTTTTATCCAAGAATGCATAAGACACCATATGCCCTATGACACACATCTCATGTACAATTTTCTCGAAGGAGCAAGTATGTCAATACTAGCAATGGGTTAAGTCAAAATCATGACATATCTTGAGGCTAGAATTTATTGTACCTGTAAACTTTGTGCATTTCAATTTTTTTGTTGTTGAGTATCATTTAGGTACTTCTGTGGTTTTTTTTGTATTTCTTTAAATATGAGAATAATAACTACTTAGCTCTACTTGTTAGGGGAATATTCCATTCACAAATGACCATTGTTATGCAATAAACTATGCTCTCTAGATCCTTTCTTGCTACCTCTTACTTCAAGCCATCCACTACTACAAATAGATAGAGGTGAGAACTAAATGTAGGAGATATGCATACTAAAGGTATTCCTCCCATGTGGTTATCAAAACTTGGTAAAAACTATATACAGAACTTGGTTTGAAACTGTGGATTAAGAATACATTACATTTGAAAAGAACGGGGATGAAAATGAGGAAGCTTAATGCAAAAAAATTAAGGGAAGAGAGGGATCTACACTAGTGAGGTGTGAATACAGGGTTAGTTCCTTTAAATCTTAGATATTTACAATAAGCTCTTCGGGCTTAACTACATTATAAGAACTCAGTCCCCTCTGATACCAATGAGTATCGCTCACAACTCTCCTTTGTCTTTTATTGGTGCTTTAATGGTCTCCGACTGTGTTGTTTGTCCCTGCAAATTTAGAGTTGTTTAAATTGTTCTTGTAAGAATAGGGTGTTGATAAGGTTGAAGGGATGGTTTGAACCTTAATGGAGGCACTGTCCTAGCCTTTCAAAACAATATGGATTATGTTGTTGTATTCGTCCAGATATACCAATCTATCCTCGTATATTCCTGTAGTTGTTTTATAGAAGAGCTTAATAATGATGATGACACTGTACTGGGAATCGACATTTTTACTATATACCGAAAGAACTCAAATCATCATAGCCCCAATAAATTGTAAAACTAATAGTATTCAAACAATATTTCCCAGTGGTAACACATTCATGGTAGATCGTTCCCATTTCCTTATATAATTATTAATGATGAATAGAATGGAACCTTGACAAAGCTACTTGACACTTGAATTATGGTTTGGCACCAGATTCTTAACACATTTTTATGTTGCGAGCATATGATGTAGGGACTAGGGCATGCAAACATGTGTATTACAGGATGGGGTGCACAGGCATAGAAAATGGGCTTGGAACCTGCCTTTCGATGGTTGTTTGCTAATAACTTGCCACTCTATCATACATCGCTTAACTCTTCGACACAAGGTGCATATATCATCACATGGGTTGACAATTGTATAAGTGCTTGCACTTGGTAAAGATTAATTAAATAAGTAAAGTAAGTTAACTTTAGATAAAAATAGCGCTAAATTTATTCAAGAATGAGAAGCACAAGTTCCTTCATTATAAAATCTAGCTATTGACATGAAAACCATGTGTGAAATATTTAATAGAGAAGGTTTATTCACATGAAAATATAGGTATTGACATGAAAACTGTTTATTCTTTTGTTGGAGAAGAGAAGGCCATGGAGAAATTTTGAGCTACACTCGATGGAACAACAAAACTTGGGTTGAGATAAGGGTGTGTGCAAGAAGTTGAGGGACCTTTTAGATGCAATCTTACTTTTTAGGAACAGGCTCACATTACATAGAAAAAGAACGCGCTCCTCTTCCATAGCACTTGGAATAGTAAATCCGAGCCTGACATGTCAGCAGACATGTAGGCTAGGTAACAATAACGCGCACGCATTATAGAACTCCAAAACGCGCGCGTGTTTTGTAACTCTATAACGCGTGCGCGTTTTGTAAATCTAAAAACAAATATAAAAACACACAGTCCCGACCCAAGAGTCATTTTCAAAAAACAGGATCGCGATTACGACGGCGTGCCCGTGCCCTAGGAGCTTGGAAGAGTTCCCATTCCTCGATTTGAAGACAAATCCTCCGGTGAATCGTCATATTAATAGGTAATTCATTCACCCATAGCTTTTTTTTTCAATTGGATACTTAAATTACCATTTTTTATTTGTAAATGCAATAAAAACCATAAAAAAATAAACAACCATCTCATAGCCAAAACACCAACCAACCAAAGATGATGATATGCCGATGCCTTTCCCAAGACTAAACACATTAATTGATCACATACAATTGACACAAATGTTTCTAGGCAATGCCATTGGAAAAAACCCTATTGACATGCATTATGTAGGAAGACTAAACTTTTTAATTTATTTTTCCCTCATAAAAAACAATTTAGATGCTATTCTATATCTAATCAAATGAAACTCTCTAGTACATAAAAAAAAATAGAATAGTCAATAACCCAAANTCATTAAAAAAAATAGAATAGTCAATAACCCAAACAATTACATGACCAAAAGAGCCTACCCTTCAAGAGATTCACCAACAAACCAAATATTGCCTAAAAATATAGATCATATGCCATACATTTGAATTAAGGCCTTTAAAATTACAAGCAAGCCAAAATTCCTAGAGATTGTGAAAACCATAACCATTAGAAAAAAAACCACTTTCACTAGAATCTAGGAAGCATAAACAAACATCTTTTCAATATGACTAGAAGCATAAACAAGCATCTTTTCAAAAAGTGATGAAAGAACTTGTACTCGCTATAGAACCATGGACAATTTCATAATGGAATTACCTATTATTCTGCCCATATAGAAGAAATATGGAATTTTAAAACATTTATTACACACCTAAAAACTTGTGCCAACTGGGGAAATCGTGCCAAAGCCTGTTGTACACTGTACAACTTATGTACACGTTGAACTAACCTCGAAATCCATGCCAAATTAGTCCCAAATAGAAATAGACATGTATGGCCCAACTTGGAAATAATGTATAGGCTATATGGCCCCTGAAACCTCTCTTAAATGCTGTTGTACATACTGATTTTTGATGTTGTATGGAAAATACCAAAAGTTTAAATAAATATATGTAAGTGAATTTGTCATTAAATTGCTAACTTGACTTTGATTTAATTCAATTTCAATTTTGAAGAGACGTCATTATATGCCATGTATATGTTTCTAATGATTTGCTTATTGATGTTTTTTTTGCAGGTGCTGCAATGGATCCCAATGCCGCAATTCTCATTGAGCTTTCCCGCTTAAGGGGCATAAGTGATTCTTTTCATGGCGGCGATGAGATTCGCCGCTCACTTGCATCCACAATGGATGCTATTGTTGATACTATTGCGCAGTCAACTAATATATTATATGATATCACATCATATAGGGAGAGGAAAAGAAGAGAACAAGAGGATGGATTGGATTATGTGGCAATAAAAAAGTTAAAAATAACAAAGCATGAAATTTTTGTATTGTTCAGGGATCCTCGGACTGGAGAAATCCCAAATGCAAACCGACCACATATATCCATTGAGTGGTGCATATACCAACCATTTATCGATAACTAGATGGATAGATGGTATATGGTCTTTGATTCGCCACCGCATAACAACAGGGAAATGCCCCTGTATTTCCTTCGAAAGTTGTATGCGGAGTTCGTGTTACATAAACACGTGAACTATTTTTCTTACTTGGACTTTCAGGGGATCGGTCCGGGGATTCCCCAAAACCGACCCAATGCGAGGGTGCAAGACCCTAACTGCCCTATCCCTGCACCTCATGCGCCATTGCATGGGCCAGATGTCCCACCTACAACTCACGTAGTTGCTGAGACACGGGATGCTTTTTTGACACTTGCACGAGTGGTCCTTCGCCATAGCACTACTCTTTAGCAGATGGGTGGGGATGCAGGACCTAGTGCAGGACCATCCAGTGGTCCACCACCACCTACTAGGCCACGAGGACCATCCCCCAGTGCACCACCATCGGCACATCCCCAGCAGAGTTCTGATCCTCACCAGTGCACATCGTGTGGTCGTTCCTACTATGGTATTTCCACAGATGTTGCGTTCAGTGTTTTTTTGAGTGAGGTATGTAGATCTGGTTAATTTTAATAAATTCATCATTTAGTTTCCTCTTTGTACACATATATATATAGTTTGAGCTAATATATTAATTTCG
>LPNX010331475.1:0-152714 GCA_001517045.1 Pseudotsuga menziesii
TTATGAGAAACATGAGGCCAAATATGTAGGAAGACTTGAGTCGACCAATGTGCCGTAAAACCTGGAACTTTCACGCAGTGAGATTTTTATGGATTCTTGTTCTTTCACTTAACAGTAACTGTAAAAGACATTTACAGATGTAAATATGGAAATATATACGACCAAATAATCATGCATACACCCACAAATTATTTCATATATTAACTATGCTGAAATACAAAGTAATACAAACTGGTCGGATGCACAGAAGCTTGAGCTTCAACTTCTCTTTCTCACCCGGAGTTCCTCTGTTGTCTACTACCTGTGTCCTACTGATTTACAAAATGCTTCTTCTATTTATAGGCAATCTGAAAATTGCTACAGCATAGATCGACTTACATGCCATTAAAGACTGTAATAACTACTACCTAATAACTTAGCTTCTGAAATAAATTCAACTGCTTTACAGAGCCGAATTGTGGACTTTTCCTCCTTGTCAGACTGACAGACAAGATTTTGACTTGTACGGCCTCTGACAAAGTCGGCTGGAAGTGATCTGCGAGTAATTACATTTCTCCAACAGCTGGTAAGCCTCTGCTTTAAAAAAAATGAAATGAAAATTCGTAAGAAAATTAAAAGTTCATGTCATGTTATTTATTCATTTTGATATATGGATTCAATACCTATGTAGCTGTGAATAAACATGTGTTGTTTTCTCTAGATTGAGCTAAATCAAAAGTCCATTACTACTTTATTAATCTTTATTAAAGTCCAGGAAGTGGTAGCTTCTTGGCCTGGAACTACAAACTATACTACTGTGTATTCATTGATCAAAGTGATTTCACTTGTTCCTGATGCCTTGGTATAAGTTCTTACATTGGATAAGATGGCTTGTGTATACCTTTGTTCGTATACTTTGACAGCAATAGCGCCACCATAGAAACTAGCATGCTGTCATACTTCTGGGTCAGGTCCATTTATTCTTCCACGAACTCCTCTTTCATTGACCCCTGTGAATCTTTGGGTGGTGGTACCTTTACTATGTGGCTCAGTAACCCCATGATTGCATTCACCGCCTCATTGTTGATGGGGATTTTTCTGTTTAGCCAAATCTTGTATGACTCTGTGATAGAAGCAGCGACATACACTTCTTAACTACAAGAAAATTCCCAAAGCAAGAGCATGGGAATTAAGTCTATGATTACGCTGATGTTATATCTCCCTCTTCTGCTTATAGTTGTTATGGAATTGGCTCAACAACTGCTTTTGCTTTTGCAAGGCAAACTACTCCATCTAAATCTACTGTTGTGGCTTTTATCCTGCTTTTGGAACTGCATATGAATTTGGAACAGGATTTGGAGGTGAATACGATCAATACGGTCCACAAAGGGCAAAGCATGTCTCCGGAGCATTCGATCTTTTGTAGATGTATGAAACACCCATGCCTTACCATCTAACAAAGCCACCCATGCCGCATTATGAATCATTTAGTTAATGTACTTGCAGAAAAAACAACGACATAGATTTTAGAAATGTATCTGATATGTGCACAGTGCCATAGATGGAGAAGCGATAAAGGGAAACCTCCCTCCATACCTCGACCTCTAGCAATTTGGGGCCCTCGAATCCCTTATAGTCATATAGTGAATAATAAAGTATAAGAAGAGAGCAGATTATCAGGGGGAACTTTTACCCATTATTTTCAGAGGACAATCTTCAGCCGTACTGGATCAACTCCAACTGTTTATGCGTCTGCATTTTATTTATATAAAATGCAATTGCTTTTTCATCGACTAGATAAATTGGTTAACGCTCCCCCTTACATGCAACAATATGCTACACCCCCTCAATCAACCGACAACCTCTTCTGCTTGTTGCAGAGAGAACGTCTAAATTGGGTTGCGTTGCGGTGTTTGCTTCATAGCAGTTGCTTGCACGTCACAATGCATGGCAATGCCCACTTGTCATATTAGCCTTAAATCCAACTCTAGATGGTTTCAGTAGGGTTTTGTGTGTTATATTAAACCATTAAGCTGTCTTTTTGTGCTGCTCCGGCTATGTCCCACCTTTCTATTAACATTATTATTTCTAGTAAGAGTCAACATCTGTCGACCCTCAAGTTAGACCATGTCTTTTGCTCGGGCAATTGGATCAAAGTAAACCGTCCCCACTATTAGCGCTTCTTTCACTTGATAAATTATTTATTCGACTGGAACCCTTCACTCCTTGTGTATCCCAAAGTAATCTAAACAGTTGTCATGTCGATTTTCTCAAAAGTATGAAGAGATTCGGTTCTTCTATCAACAATACTTTTAAGGAAATACAAGTATTAGAGGACACCAAAGAGACTAAATCCCAATTACAATATCATATCAGGGATTGTGAAACAGAAATTGATAAATTAAATCAACAAATCCATGCGTTGAATAAGGATCTTGCATCTGAGCGGAAACAACATCGAGATTTGGCAGCACTCCCCCTTCAACTTCATACGGATCTACAAAATTTAGTTCCCATATCCAATATTTATCAAATTCATGATATTATTTATGGATTTCATTTTGAAATCCTTCTAACATTCAGAATCTGTTTTCAAAGATTAAGGGATAATAAATCTCTCATGGAGACAAGTGAAGCACAGGATGAACACGATAATGTTTTAAATGAATGAAAATATAATTTTTTCTCCTTTCATATATGTACACCTTCCTTACCTTTCAAATTGATATTCTCTTCTTCTACGACTGCAATCTACTCATTGCCATGACCAAATTGTACCGCACTTCACCTTTTCCCTACCAATTACATCCACTGATGGCGCAACGGAACCAGATTTCTCTGTAATGACAACAGAACAAAGATAAGCCCAAAGTATAAGAGAATGAATAATCTGTTCAATTAGAAAAAAACAAAAATGTTCTTTGAAAAAATATAAAAAGATAACACTTCCTCACCGTTCACTTTCAATACCATAAAAGGGTTAGAACTACAGTGAATAACGTACAGTTAAATCATGAATAAACTCGGATACTGACACTTTCAATACCATAAAAGGGTTAGAACTACAGTGAATAACTTACAGTTAAATCATGAATAAACTCGGGTGATAGCAGCAAAAACCCGATTCAAGGGCTTACACTTTTAACACTTGTATCTGTGGGAGAAATAGATCCAAAATTACAAAGCTACCCTCTCGATTTATTTGGAATCCACATTTTACCAACACAATAAACCATAGTTGAAATCCATGGTTGACTGCTAGATCGGCTTGAAACATTGGAGCTAAAATTTTCTCGATTCAAATAAATTTAAGGTAAAATTTAAAAAAAATGATTTTACCCCATTCTCCCTACTTCTTGCATGTCTTAAACGTGGTTACTTTCTTGGTCAGCTGATGCATGGCCTCAAAGTGGCACATAGGTGGGGTTCCACTGCATTATCATTGGCCTTTGTGCTCTCTCATCTATTCAATTGATCTTGATAGTTCATCCTCTAGGTAGCATTTTGAAACAATAAATAATGTAACTCATCTTTCCTTTATAGCTTTCTCTACCTTCACTGCTAGGTAAACTTTGAATCAATTGGTTCCCAGTACTGGTCCATAGTATTTTGACTATTAACGTTTTAAGCTCACCTTTCTGACAACTTGGTAGGGACTTGCTGCTTTGCAGCCTCCCTTGTTCTATTACAAATGACATTTTTTTTCTATATGCTAAATCTTCAATTTTGAATTAGATAGCTAATTGATTTTAATTACTTTGGGAAATCATATGCATAAAAAACTCCTAGGTGCATTCAAAACAAAACATTAAAATGATAATGGTTATTTAAATATAATAACAATTGTAAATAAGTCTTTTGAAGTGGTTTTTTTTAATGAAACAACAAAAACATTGTTACTCATAGAAATGTTCTAATGACATTACTTTAAGTAACATTTATTTCTATTAAATATTAATAGTATACTCGTATTGTCTCATTGTTGAGATATAATCTATAGTATTTAAATTATTATGGAATAGATTTAGATATGTCATTATTCTTCAAAATTACATTTTAGAAATCATCACGTAGTATATTTTGATATCTAGATTTGAGTTCTTTCTCAGTAGTAACATTCTCGTGACTATTTATCACAAGCTATGAAGAACACCTTATACCATTATCATTCTTACAACCCAAAACATTGAACAAAGAACTTAAACAATCACAAAAAAGGCTCTTAGTCTTTGTGATTTCTGAATCTCTTCCTATTTCATGCACTAAAGATGTTAATAAACAATGTTTTCCTATATTATTTTTGTTTTAAGTATTTGGAATTTTTATATTTTTCTCAAATTTTGGTAGTGTAGGAGAAACTTGGTTAAGAGATTCTAACTACTTTACTTTCCTCTATAGTAACAATAAAGCCACTATCAAGATGAACCTACAGAGAAATCAAATTTAGAACATGAGATCGATCATACATATCTTTTCATATAACTCATAGTAGGACCAACCATCTTTGGGAATACACTTCCTTCAATTTTCTAGATCTTGGTGTTACGACTTCAAGTTTCACTTGTAAGTGATATTGCCAAGTTTGTTACAATACAATATTTGCATCAAATGGTAAGCCATTGTAAATTAAAATTTGGATGAAGGAAAGAGAAAATATTAAATATATGACAAAGGTATGATGAATGAGAGGACGAGAATTTATGGAGGGTTCTTATTGCATTCTCTGCACCCACCACTTGAAATTTGGACATGCTTCTCCTTATCATGGATCCTCATGGTGGGGGGAGGGGTTCAACTCATTTTCCCACATATTTAAGATCCTTTAGCAATACCAGGTTTAATCCAATGAAATATCACCAACTGTCAAAATCGATCCAATGAGTCCAATAACCTAGAAGGAGAAAATGGAGGAGGGGGAACCCCCATCTCGCCTCAGGACAATCCCAAGGGATCTGACAATGATACTCAAGTGAACGAAAAATATATATCCCCAAAATTAAAAACACACCAAGATATGAGATTACATACTGTAGAAATAACATCTTTGATGTACCATAAATAAATTGAGGCTTAATACAATGTGTAAACACAGGACACGATCTAGCTGCAAGATAATTCTCACAAGCATGCATAAGGAAAATAGAGAGAAGAATGATGAGACTGAATCACATGAAGAAGTGAAGAATGAATAATTGATTATTGAATCATTGAATTGATTGATTATTACAATATTAATACATCCTTATAAAGGAAAATTGAGTTTCTAGAAGACAACTCATGCTAGCTCATAAATCAGGCTTACTAAATATGATAAACCCCCATAGGTGTCTAAAGCATTTTCCAGACCTATCTCACAAATTAGAATCTGGAGAGAAAATCATGGAGGATGGGTTGGCAACAAAAGATAGCAGTTTCTTAGTTGACTAGCTTTACCTTATCCACTGAAAGGAAAGCATAAATTAGGATAAAGACATAATCTGCAGGAAGGAATAGTTACTAATTCAGGTAGTCAATAAAGTGGACATGATATAAACAAAATCAGGATAAATGCGCTTCTGGGGTATGTATGGAAAGTGTTGACCAAGTGGTGTAAGTGGATGCCAGTTATCTAGGCTAGTGGATAAGAAATTAATAAAAAAATGATTAAATATTGTTATCCTAAGTATGGAGTGGGTGTATAATATACCAACACCCCCCTTTAAGTCTGACTTTATGATGATATGTATGAAATAATCAGATGCATATAGGTTCATGTAGGGCCCAACAACAAGTCTATGGTCACCCTTTAAAATTATTTATGTACATAAAAGTGAGGAAAGAGACAAAACCAAATGGGGAAAATCCTCCCTCAAGAAAGGACAAGCCACAAAATTTGAACAACATGTCTTCAATATGTATTTATCTTCACTTGAATGAGTTGAATGAACTGGAGTCTAGTGAAAGACTTTGATGAAGAAGTTGTGAACTCCATGATCATGCACTAGAGTGTAAAATCTGCAAGAAGGAAGAGGAGAGACTCCTTGTAGCTCATCATCTAATGAAGTAGGATATTTATATGAATGCTTATTGTTGTTGTCATACTCTGATATGCAAACATAATATGAAAAGGAAACTACATATGTGCATACTCCTTCCTAAAGAGTATAAAAATCAACACAATTAGATCCTTGTATAGTTGCAAAATGGTGATGTGGATCACATATCTTTCTTCCAAACTGTTGTAGAACCTTCCCAAATATGAAATGAGACTGAATAGACTCTAATATATCATAAATACTATCATATGGAGTATAAAATAACAAAGGTATAGTGTCTCCGTGAGGATATAGGGATAGAGTAGGAAAAGTTTGAACAACTGGGAAAAATTGATGTGTAAATATATGAATGATGGATGGACTTGAGATCTAAACCATAAGTGTTTATAACATATTCAAAGATGTTTAAGATAAGTCCAATGATGACTAATGTCATGGATAACCAACTAGTGAAAAATAGACAAGACTTGAAACCATTAGATATAAGTAACATTGCATAGGAAACAAATGAGGAATCAACTAGTGAACTTGGGGTTTGTATAGTCTTAGGAGTATTCAAAGGTATGGTAGATGGTATGGGTGATGTAATAATATGCATATCAGCCTAAAAACATGCTTCTAAATCAGAATTATAATAATTTGAATGTAGTGAGGAAGAGTTTCTTAAAGACAAGTTAGGATCTAGTGGAAAATCACAATCATTGGGAGATGAATCTAAGAGACTGATAGATGGATTATATAAGAAAGAAACTAAGATTTCTGATTCTGATATATCAGAAAATGAATCTATATCAGATATATGAGGAAAGGATTTAACTCTGGAACTCAAGGCATAGTTTATATCACCTTGGAATTGTGCACTATGACGATGTTCTGAATATTCAATAGGCTTCCCTAGCTCATCTGGAACTTCAATCTTATGTTTCTCAAGCGACTGAGACATGATTTCCAACTTATGCTTGAATTATTTATTCTCAGGATGAAATCCCTTACTGCAATAAGAACACTTAGATGTGCTCCCTTTCTTCTTGACTTTCTTCATTGAACCTTCATCAATAGACTTCAAACTTTCATCTTCAATCTTTGACACTGGCTTCTTTTCTTTCACTATTTGCTTCTCTTTTGATCTTGCATTCTTACTTCGTTGAACTATGATAGCATGAATCTTGCCCTTGGATATTCTAAGAGCACCCATCTGGCTCTATTTATCTTTCTCCTTTGTTAGTGAATCAAAGAATGTACTCAAAGAAGACATTTTCCAATTCGAAATAACAATCCTAATAGCATGAAAACTAGACACAAAAACTGAGTATTCAGGACCCAATTTTGAAAGGATGAAAAGGATCAATTGATCTTCCTTCTTCTCAATCCTAAATTTCTTGAGAAATAGAATAAGTGACTTGAATTTGGTGAACAAATAATCAATATAATCGAAATTGCTTGGACTCAATGAGAATAACTCATTCTCCAACTGATGCGCTCTTATCTCATCTTGTACTCCAAAGAGAGACTCAAGTTTGGTCCATACTTGGTTTGGAGTGGTCAAACCATATAGATGAAAGAGTATATAAGGAGAAACAAAGAGGAAAATAAATCCATAGGATTCATCCAACCTATTATGCCACTTATATTTCTCAAGAATAGCATTAGGATCATTCTCTAAAGCTAAAGTAACTCTGTATAGTCCCTTACTATGCAATAGAATGCGAATTTTGAGTCTCCATTCATGATAGTTGAAGGGAGTTAGGATCATATCTAAGAATTTGATGCACTCAAGAAGATACTCTCTACAACCTGCACAAATAAAAACTAGGAGAAAATCTTGTAAGCTCAATTCAAACTCTTCTTTAGAGAGGGATAGGAGAATTGATGCGTTCTGATGTAGAGTATTGATAGCTCCTCAACTCTATAGAACTTAAGCAACTTTGCACTCTGATACCATGTAGAAATAGAATATTCAATACCATAAATAAATTGAAGCTTAATACAATGTGTAATCACATGACAAGATCTAGCTACAAGATAATTCTCACAAGCATGCAGAAGGAAAATAAAGAGAAGAATACTCAGACTGAATCACATGAAGAAGTGAAGAGTGAATAATTGATTAATGAATCAATGAATTGTTTGATTATAGTAATATATCCTTATAAAGGAAAATTGAGTTGCTAGAAGACAACTCATGCTAGCTCATAAATCAGGCATACAAAATATGATAAACCCCCATAGGTGTCTAAATCACTTTCCAACTTTGTCAAGGACCTCACGAATTAGCTAAAGGATGAGTGAGTTGCCATGAGTAATGGAAAAACATGTTAATCTTTGAATTGGGAGAGAAAATCATGGAGGATGGGTTGGAAACAAAAGATAGCAGTTTCCTAGTTGACTAGCTTTACCTTATCCACTGAAAGGAAGGAATAAAGCAAGATAAAGACAGAATTTGTAGGAAGGAACATATACTAATTTTGGTAGTCAATAAAGTGGGCAAGATCTAACTAGAATTAGGATAAAGGCACTCCTGGGGTATATATGGCAAGTGTTGACCAAGTGGTGCCAATGGATGACAACAATCTAGGTTAGTGGATAGGAAATTATTAAAAAATGAATAAATTGGTATCCTAAGTATGGAGTGGGTTTATAATATCCCAACACATTGGAGAACATTAATCCTTGCATCCAATATATGAAAGATCATGAAGTGATGGGAAATTCATGGGAATTTGGCCAACAAAAGGAGCCCTACTTTGGTGGATCAACAATAAGTGGAAACCTAGATCCCATTATGATATCAAACTTGGCTCTAAGGGATTCTTTACTGTCATATTTTCTAGTTTGGAAGATAGAATCACATCTTTGATAACAAGCTTTACTTCTAAAATTAGATAGGATTACATTTGAAATATACGGTTAGAGATATTTAGTCTAAAAAAGAACTTCTCCCATGCACTTGTATGGATCTAAATGTATTCTTTATTTTTTTAATACTGGGATCAAGAAACCTTAGAGGGTATTGGAAATACCACTGGTTCATTTGTTCAGGTCTCAAAGGCAACCAAAATTGGATACTACACCTGCTACACCAAGATCTGTGTATACATGAATATATTTGGAACTCTCCTAGGCGTTATCTCTCTATGCAATGAGGAATTAGAATGGATCCATACCCTTGACTATGCCAGCATATTCTAGTTCCCTATAGAAAATTCCATGAGCATCGCCATCTTTTTAGGGACGTTTCTCTAAATGTTTCACCTGTTCAACCCAATCAAACTCAGGAGATGGACAGAGACAACTACACTAAAGTATCTAATTGAAAAATGCATGCCAAGAAAACCACTGTCCTTGACCAACCGAAAGCAGAGGAGATCGATAATCATTTCGTTGTTCTCAATAACCTACCAAAGGAAATGTGTGTTGCAGATCAAGCTAAAACACCATCCCTATCAATATTTGGAGCAACCAAGACACGGGAACATATAAATTACATCTATAACTAGATTTCAGGAGGGGGAGGTAATTCATTTGAGACACACTTTGTTCCACTTAGGTAATCCAGAGGTAGGTCCAACTCAATATTCCTCACTTAAATAAATGAAGGATACGATCCTTGACAATATGGATTAATAAGGCATAAAAGAGGCATGTCAGAGGAAATGCCACAAATTGATCCAATCCAAGTAGATCCAACTTATTAAGAAATATATTTTTAACGAAAGGACCAAAATCGCTTTAGGAGTTCATACAACCAAGCTCAATTTCACATGCCCCAATTTGCAAAAACAATTAAATGTTATTGAGGAACATTATGTTATATTTTATGCTAAGTTTGTAATTGATGACCAAGTGGGGTAAATAATAATTAATGTATTTTCAGAATATTTTATTTAAAAATAAATAAATAATGAGACAACAGCTTAGGGAAGCTGTTAAAAGAGTGTTAACTGGTCACTTGGTGGAGGAGATTGAGTGGAGAGTATACTGACAAGTGGCAGCATCCTCAAACTACTTATAATTGTTGCAGGTGGCAACTTCCCTATATTTGTGGTCAAGATTCCCCAAGAAAGTGGAATTGGAGCAGGTGGCTCATTAAATAAAAACTGACCCAGAAGACATAGGCATTATTATAAAATTTCCCATTGAAGATAGCTGAGGCTGCTCATTCTGGAAAGGTGATTATTCAGTGTGAATGAAATGCACATGAGAAATTCGATGGAGGGGATTTACTGAAGTGAGTTTGAGGGGTTAACTACTGAGAAATGAATTTATGCAGCTATTAGCCTGAATTTCTTACTGCTGTAAGCAGGTTTGGATTACTGCTGTAATTTGACTAGTCAGGTAATAGAAGGTCTTAAGGATACATCCTTCACTCAGTACTCTACCACGAGGACCAAGAAACATGCTCGGGGGTCCTGAGGAAGTGCAGACTAAGCTTTCTCCAGGAGTTGGTTGGGAGGAATAGCCTCCTTAAGCTATTGTCACCTCATCATTTGACAGGTTTTTATTTGTTCAGGTTATTTATTATTTATTTACTGTTTTCAACAAATGTTTACTAGTTTTTCAAAGATATGCATGTTATTGTTTTGTTAGGGATAGGTAGATTATAAACAATAGTATTTATGCTAAACTGTGTTGCATGGGTACGCATACCAAGGGGTCGGGTACACGTACCGGGTACTCCGTAAAAAATTTAGGGTACGTTTTCAGGAAATGGTACGGCGTACCCCGATTTTGGGTACGCCTGGGGTACGGCAATTTCCAAATTTTATAAAAAATTCCTAAATCGTGGGCCGTGGCAATGTGTCTGATAAATCGTGGAGTTTGCATTGCTATTTAAAACCCCCCCAAACCGGAACTATATGCAATATTCATTGATCAGTGAAGGAACAAGTTTGATTTTCATTTTTCATTGTCCTCGGCCCTGGGTATCGACAGAGGTATAGCTCGTGGGTTGCACAGTGTATCGGGCAGCATTACAGGGTATAGCTCGTGGGCTGCACAGTGTATCGGGCAGCATTACATGGTATAGCTCGTGGGCAGCACACAGGCTGCACAGTGTATCAGGCAGCATTACAGGGTATAGCTTGTGGGCTGCACAGCATATCGGCCAGCTCCAGCTCGTGGGCAGCACAGCGTATCAGCCAGCTCGTGGGCAGCTCAGGGTAAGTCATTTTTAGTGTTTATTTATGTAATGTTTAAATCAACCTTCAGGGCGAAAGAAATTGCATTTTCTTCTCAAATTGTTCTGTGACCTGTCCATACCATGAAATTGTTCTGTCCAATAAAGAAATTGTCTGTCCATTTTAAACAAATTCCAGAGTTCCATTTTAAACAAATTCCAGATTTTTATTTTCTAAATATCTTATATTAATAATTAATTTTGTAGAAACCCCATTTGATTTTTGGAATGGCAGCGAATTATTGACCATAGGCTGTCACTATAGAATCCTGCTGTAAGCGAGCACTAATATTAAGGCGTTTCAGCCAATTTTATTAACTTAAATGGTATCCAACATTTTTTAATTAAAAATTAGAACAATACCCAGCATTTTTTATTTACAGTTTTCCTGCATGTTGTCAAATACGTGACAGTTAATTTCAAGTTAAAAATTAACTCTTCCAATCGTCCACAATTAAAAATTAACACAGAGAAGATGGATAATGCAAACATAAATCCAAAATCTATTTGTCAATATAATTACTATTATTATACAAAGAGCTTGGAAACAAAAAGGGTAGGCATATAGTTCTAATATTTTAGAAGTTTCTCGTAGATTGCCATGTACAGGTAAAATTTTATAATTGCAGAAGGTATTTAGTAAAAATTAAAGGGTTCGAAATTCTGAATTAGTGACAGATTTGTTCAGACATACATTTGTCATTAATATATTATAATTTATAACTTATTTTAATTTATGTTTGAAGTTTGAACTTTGAATGTTTCAAATTTTCAATGTGAATTGTGAATTTTCATTGTTCAATGAATCAATGACGAAATTTGAAAGTGAATATGCAATGACAATGTGCATGTATGGTACTATGGATCATTGGATCATGATGTATCATGTGATTCATGTGATTGTGACATGTTTCAGTTTTATTTTTAATATATATTATATATTATATATATATATATATATAGTACCCTCGACGTACCGAAGTACCCTGTTTCAAAAAGTGCCGTACTCGTACCCACGTTTACCATACTGTATTTTTCCATGCCTTGTATAGGCAGTACTCTAGTACAATTGGTTGATTAAGTAGATGTGATGATTCTTTATTAACTCTGAATGAAAAATGTGAATAAATTCTCTTATAGTTTGCATATGATTCATTCTTTAGAAACAACAGTACACACTCTATCTATTGAATGTATCTACATCAGACAAAGAACTGATTATATATATATATATATAGTAAATAGACTAATCATAGAACTATCATTAGTACTATTATTCTTTATAAACACAATAGACAAAGTTAAACAAATAAACATAAGAACAGTAAACCAACTATCACTTAGGGTTTAGAACTAGATAGTGTTCGATAAGTCCTTATAATAAATTATTCCAAGATAATATTTGTTTTCTGCACTAAAACATATGTTTCTACTAAACCTCAAGGAAATTTACCTAGGGTTATGAAAGACAAGTTTCGTCTTATTCACAAACTTGCATAAATTTACTTTTTAAATAAAATTTAACAGCTGTAAAATCGCTGAAGGTAAAATAGAAAAGCAAACTTAAAATTAATCATTTAAAATTTATTATATCATAGAACTATAGGGTATCTTAACTATTAACCATTCTGATTAAAATAGAGTACTAATATTACTCTTTAACATAGTAAAATTTCCCATAAAACATTGCACTGTAAATCATTATAAATTACATGATATTAAATTAAAATAACATTATAACAATTTGATAAAAACAAAATCAAATAAGAATTAATGGCTTATGGCCTTATAATTATAGGTCGAGGCTCATGCCTGTTTAAAACTTAACTATACAAAGTAAAAGAACGAAACAGTAACTATTCTTTCATTACAAGTAAAAACCCTATAAGTCGTTTACAAGTCTCATTGAATAAACTGCCAACGAAGATCATTTAAAGGTTACGGCTTAAATTCGAAAGTAAAATGTGAGGTTTTTACATCATCACAGGTAGTAAAGGCACTGTCACTAAACCTTATTGTCACGGCTACTATAGCCTTCAACATTCCTGCACGTAGTACCCTCTAGGGTTTCAAAATCATACTAAAACAAAATAACAAGTAACTAATAGTAAAAACCCAAGTGGAGTTTACAACCAACAACCGAGTTTCTTGCCATTTGGACCACCACATGAATGCAGGAGAAAAACCCTTAGTGCAACCAGGGCTTACCCAGGGTTTATGAAACCATGAATGGGAGAGTCGAGCTTCTAGATAACCCCTTTTGCCGTAAAGGGAACCTGCACAAGAAGGAAAAGTGTTAGTTATAGTATCTAAATGTGTTGTGAATTTTATAATTGTCATGCAGTAAGAACATTGATCCACATTTTTCTTTTACCTGATATTCGTTGGAGAAACCAGAGGTCACAAGCAACTGGAACATGGAATATGGAAGGGTAATGCCATGGACAAGAATAGTGCACTAAATACAACCAAACTTTGAGTCACAATCTAAATGTAAATGTGCAATCACTCCAACCTTAAACACTGAGAAACCACCTTACGACCTCACTTAAACCATCTCACGGTGCTTTATTATGGAAGCAACTTGCAAACATGAATATGGCTATAGGTTTTCGATGGCCACGAGCTCGCAGCTCGGCCAAACTGGATGGACCCTCACTCTGCGAAAATAAAAGAGTAGGGTTTAGTTGTAATTCAACCATCTCGTGGACAGAACCATCACCACGTGTCCTTCGAGATTTATCTCCAACATGGGTAGAAGTCTATAGTGGCGTTGGCTGCAAACAAATAATTATAATCAAGCCTTAAATCATTTATACATTGCGCAATACTATGATTGATAATCATGTTCTACATTATTGCTTTGATGTTTAGTTTTCCAACTATAGGATTAGGTATGGATTTCTTTCCTTTTTGGGTTTGGTTATGGGACAAGTAGGGTAGTTCTTTTACATAACCTCATAAGTTGAAATGTGGGTGAAAGATTCACTTATTGTTAGTCTACAATAAGAATGAGATCCAATGACACCTAGAATTGGGGAGCAAAAGGGTAGATGAGACAAAGTATCTATAAGATATCTGAGAGTATGAAAATCAACAAACTTATCTTGAGAGTTTTCTAAACAACTTGTAAAAAAGTGTATATTTTATAACTAAAGGATACACTAGGATTGAGTGCATAAGATACAAGTACTAAGAACTCAAAGTAAAGGACTGTAAAGTAATAAGGGAGATTTCTTTAGCTAAAAAGAGATTCATGGTTCAGTTCTTTTATTAAATTGAGTATTGGGAATGCTAGTAAATACAGTCCTTAGACTATGTTCGGAGTCTCAGTAACAATTCTAGCAACTTAGTAAGGAGTCAATAGTTAAAGTAAAAGTAATATTGTTAGTATTGAGAGAATGTTATGTATAAAACCCTGAAAACGAAGATAATTGTGATGGACACCAAATAGTAAGGAGTGTATTAAGCTACAAGATATGAAGTGAATTTCTTTACATCTAAAACTCTAAATCACAATTACTATAAACAAGAATACAAGCATTTATTAGAAGTTGAATCAAAATCATCTAGGGTTTTGGATATCTTTTGACAGTATGTGATCATGCAGTTTAACCTATGCATAGATGGTTTGATATAACGTCATTATAGAGTTTTGACAATAAAAGAAATACGGGTTAACATTACCTCTTATGGATACAAGCTGCAGTTAAAACACTCTAAGTCTAGCATCATAAACATGCTAGAGAAGTATCTTCTTGACTTGAATACAAATATTATTTTACTGGAACGTATGCTTACCTGCTAAACCTGTAAGGAACCATCAGTCCCACTGTGTTAGTTTAAAGCTAAGTAAGCCCCGATTAGACATAAGAATATTTCCCTACTTGACAAAAGAAATCATCAGTATATCTAGCAGCAGTAAAATACAAGCTCTTTTTCTACTTCTAGAAGAATTACAACTGCTAAGTCAAAAACAACACTAACTCAACTATCAAGGAGAAGCCTATAGTTTTTACAAAATATTATAAAGAAGAAACTCTTTGCTTATCTTATAAATTGTTTTATTATCTACTAACCATTAGTGGTACGTTAGCGACGACATTAGACATTTTATGTCACTTAAAAAAAATTTAAATTTTACGAATTTTTGAGTTATTACACTCAAAGAAACTAAGAAGAATCCCAATGAAGTAAGGAAAAAATGACAAAAGAGTAATGATCAATTGTTGGAAGAGGATGGTGAACAATTGGTTGACACGTGCAAATATGCCTAGCTCACAGATATCTACTCCACCACCCTTGTTTCTCAATGAAATTCATCTAATGGAATATAAAAGGGGTAAGAGGAAAATCGAAACACCGACTATTAAAAAACAAACTCGTGCAAAAGAAACCTCAAATCCTGATGTTGCAAGAAACCAAATGTAATAGTGAACAATTGGGAAATGCTTCCAAGAAAATATGGAAGAGGTTGCAATGCATGGAAATTGATGCTAATGGAGTGGTAGGGGTCCTAGATTTGCCATGGAACCAGAGGAAATTTTTCTTCTGAGGCTTATTTCCACCCATCATTCTCTTTCAAAAAAAATTCCATCTTCTTGGATAAAAAATCATGGGCATCGTTCGTACTTTATATGAGAATCACATTATCTTGCAAATGTTGTGATTCTTGGACTCCATTTCATGGTTAACAGAGCATGATGTCTTGGATTTTTGGATTATGGGAGGATACTTTAATATGATCACCTCTTTATTGGAAAGAAAAGGGGGAATCAAAGACTCGATCGGGACAATGATTTATTCTAGGAAACTATACAAAACCTCTAGCTTATAGATCTAAAATCCATCAATGGCCTCTTTACATGGAATAATAGGTGTGGTGGTGCAGATCATATCACTTCTAGGATGGATTGATTCCTATTATTGAAGGCCAAATGTTCAAGGGGATAGCTTGCAAGTTAGTATTCTTCCAGCTGTCAATTCTAGTCATTGGCCCATTAGTATCACATGGTAAGTTCCAAGAATGTAAAAAATAAAAAGGGGAAATTAGAGAATGGATCAGAACAATAATTTATTCTAGGAGCCAATACCTCCATCTTGTAGATGTAAAATCCATCAATGGATTATTTACATGGAATAATAGGCATGGTGGTGCACATTAAATCATTTCTAGGATTGATGAATTCCTAGTATCGAAGGCCACCTTGCTTCTGGAGCATATCTTGGAGGTTAGTATTCTTCCACCTGTCAATTCTAGTCATTCTTCCATTAGTATCACATGGTAGGTTTTAGGAACGTCGAAAGGACACCCTTTTAATTTTTTATTTTTTTTATGTTTCTCACCCAAAATTCAAAGATAATATTCAATAATGATGGTTGGAGCTTGAATCCCTTTAATGTTATCCAATGAATGTTAATATTTCAATGGTTATAGACGATATTAAAACATTTATCATCATAACATCATAACCATATGCAAGAACATCATTGAAAGAAAGAAAAACACAACCACACAAAAGAACACAAAGATTTATCTTGAGAAACCCTCGTGGGGGAGAAAACCTAGCAAAGCTTCCATGATATATGCATTAGCCAAGTATAGTGTAAGACCCAAAGAATAAGTTGTGTAAGACTCCAAGAATAAGGCTAGATTGATTTCTCTCCTCCATATGGACTGCTCCTTCTCTCTCTAGAGAACTTGCTTGAGTTTTGTGTGTTTCCAAATGAGGGAGGCACCTCCCCTATTTATACTAATCAATTAATAACCCAATAGGGATGACTTATCCTCCCAATCAGGGCCTACTTTCCTTGGGAGACTCAAAATTATATTTTAATAATACTTTTGTGGGTACTGCTGATCCGAATTACAACAAAGGTTTTACCTCAATAATTTACATGAAAAAATACATCAATGACATCCCTAATCAGAGGAACAACATCTCTATAAGGGGGAATAATAATAATAATAATACAAAATATAGTATCTTTCATAGCTATGTTTCTATAACAATCCGTCTTAACAAGGGAGGTATTCTATAACACAACAATACATCTGTACAACTGACTGGTAAGTATATGCGTCATAGGAAATTTTCACAACTACATCAACATCGTCATCATCCCTATAACATCATCATCATGGAGCATCACATCTCGATCATCATATCATGAGCACATCATCATGAGTATCATTGTGAACATTGCATCTTGACATGTCATCATGAGCATTGTATATCGAAACATCATCATGAGAATCTCATATCGTCACATCATCACAAGCATCACATCTTGTCACAGCATCATGAACTTCATCATCTTGAGAATCACATGTAATGCCACACATGCAAACACAAAACAAAATCCACAAATTAATGTGGAATTAGCCACAACATAAAGAATGTTGAAATCTCATCGTTCGGAAATGAATGTAGGACCACAATGTGCGCAAATAAATGCAGGACCACAACGTCCGCAAATGAATACAGGACAACAATGTCCACAAATGAATGCAAGACCACAATGCCCACAAATGAATTTAGGACCACAATGTCTACAAATTAATTCCATACCACAACAATCACAAATGAATGTAGGACCACAATGTCTATGAATGAATGCCAGACCACAACATTCGCAACTAAAAGACATACCACAACGTTCCTAAATGAATTCCAGACCACAACGCCCGCAAATGAATTATAGACCACAATGTCTGCAAATGAATTCCATACCACAACGTCCACAAATGAATGTCGAACAACAACGTTTGAAAATGAATTCCAGACCATAATGTCCACAAATTAATGCTGGACCACAACTAAATGCAATACCACAATGTCCACAAATGAATGTAGTACCACAACACATTGGGATCTTCCTATTTGAAGATACAACCAATATTCATGGGATATTCCTTCTAGAGATGGCACCAATTATGTTGGGATCTACCCTTGGCGATACGACTAGTCATATTGGGATCTACCCTTGGCGATACGACTAGTCATATTGGGATCCAACCTCATTGATATAACCAACCATGTTGGGAGCTACCCACAAAGATACGACCGAGCTCTTTATACAGTGACCATACCACTGGGACTCATAATTCTTCTCAAATACATCGAAAACTTCATCATATTTCTCTTGTACATCCACAACATCATCATTCTTATCTTGTACATTCATCATTATTCTCTTGTACATCTACAACTTCATCATTCTTCTCTTATATGTGATTGCATACGATCCTTCCTACATGTCAAATAGACTTGCATAGTTAGAAACATTTCATAACATTCAAAACATATTTACAATGACAAATTCTTATGCATAAATATATATGTCATACAGTCATGCACCTATTTTATCCGATACAACATTCATCCATATCCCATATACATATGGTAAATTTCTATATTCCTTCCATCTCTAGCAGGACATTATTAAGATTGTGAACTACTCCCAACATGTCAGCAAAGACGTCTCAGTCTAGATAAGTAGCGATGGAATGTTGTATAGCACCATAGGCCACCTACCCATCACATGCATATTAGTAGTATATTGTTCATCAATGAAAACAATATATCATACATAACATGTTTCCTTGAACATAGATATGTACACAACTAAGCAATGTCGTTTAAGAAACTAGATATATAGGAAATGGCAATTCAAATACTTATCATTGTTTATTTGGTAGACTCCCTCTTGATCTTTATCTCCTTTCATGATTTATAGGAGTCTCTAACAACAAGATTTACTTCATTGTTTGATTCTGAGGACCTGTGCCTATCTTGCTCATGATCTAAAATTTTGAGCAAGTATTCTACATGACATATTACATAGTATTGTGTACTTGCATTGAATATGTGTGTCCCTGCAAATGCATCAATTCTGATCCAATGCAGAAATGGATAAGAGTGTGATGTTCATCAATATAATTCATATTAATCAAGGTACATATTACTCATCACTTGAGGAATCTTCCCTTGCTTTCTTCTTAGATTCAATATATTCATCCTTAGTTGCACTGAGATCAGCATTGGTCCGCTTTCTACAACATCTTGGAGTTCTCTTTCTATTTGTAGCATTTCCAACCCAATCAAAGTCATCATATCCCCACAGGAAGATCCTATGATCTCTCGCATATCTGAGGCCATAATCAATTCTACCCTTCATGTACCTCACCACGTTATTTTCCATAACCATGTGAACACATATCGGCTCCACTATGTATTGGATCAAAGTATTCACCACAAAGCAAATATTTGGTCTTGTGTTTGTTAAGTATATCAATGAACCAATATTTTGCTTGTAGAATGCGACATCAACTATCTCTAAAGTAGGATCACATATCGACTCCAATTTTGATGCCAACTATAACCCCATATCTCAAACGTCTTCAAAAATTCGACTGTATATTTTTATTGGCTAAGGAAAATATCCTCTATATTTGTCCACACATGTAATCTCGATAACCTTGTCAAGATTCTCAAACTATGACGTCTATTGTAGTTACTCCCTCTAAAGTGGTGCACCATCCTCCCTCTGCATATTGTACTCTATTGCATTGATACATTCTGGATTGGAGTGTGTTGTACAGGAATAAACACCTTATAACCGAAGGTCTGGGGTTACCAACATACTCAATAAACTTGCAAACAATTGACTCTAGATTGCAGTAAAGGAAATAGGAGGATGGGAAAGACTCACCCGATACACGACGGTTGATCCTAGCTTGTCCTCTTCCGCTCTGCTTCTCCTCCAAAGTCTTCAGGGATGCTTTCTCCTTCACCTGTCAAGGATCAATCTTCCAAATACAAGATGATTCATATATATAAACAGGTTAGATAAATCATATACAGGATGCTGAAACATAAACATTTATCAAACCATAATACATGAGATACATTCAAGACACAATATGGAAGAAGGATTCTCTTTATTAACAATAATGGAAAGAATTCATATTACAACCCAACGCCTAAGACAAGGACTCCTCTGCAGCCAAAGGATTCTGAGTTCCACTACTCCAAAGACTTCTGTATAAACTCCACCAGCATAACTTTGCTCTCCAAGTGTATATATCCAACACCCTCCCCAAGGCCTTGTTGCAGCTGCAACTGTTCTCCCCAAATTTATTAAATTTTTGTCCCCTCCTCATGATTTAGCGTTGTTTTGAATCGTTTGGATCCTTGAACCTTTTTGGTTGTGCTTTAATTCTGAATGATTTTGAACATTGACTCTCGGCCTGTTTTCGAATGTCGCTTGTGTTTGAAAATTGTTGTGGGTCGCATATTTGGAGGTTTATTTGCTACTCGAAGGTGAGTCGGACCTTTTGTTCTTTTGTAAAACTGTTGTCTCGGAGGTGAAGCAATTTGTCCGTTGCTAAATTCCTGAGTTTTCAAACACTTATCTTTTTACTGGATCGGAGGCTGATGTCTATTCGTCTTCCGCAGTTGCGGCTCCCAAAGCAACTAAGCACCCGAAGTCGATGTCTTTCTGACTTCTGATCGAGAGCTTTCCCGCCCACATTTTAGGTCATATCTCTTCCGACTCCGATGTGCTTGAGTGTTTTTGCAATAACTGTCGCCTGTTAAGATCTGCCGCTGTGGCTGTAAATGGGTCTACCCTGCCGATGTTAGCATTCTAAGCCGCCGATGAGTTTTCGTTTTCCATCGTTGGTATTTTCATTTTCTCTCGAACTCGTAGATGAACGAGATAGTGGTGTCGGCACTTGTGAAGGTCCTCATGGCCATAATGCAATACATGATCCTTCCTGTTGAGCAGCCGTTTGATTGATATAATTTGACATTTTATTTTAGAATGCAATCCCAATGAATGATGCACATTAATTAATTGCAGGTTGGCTCAATGGACTGTTGAGATTACCACGACGCAAAGACATAGCTGGGTAGTTTTGACAAAGATCGGATCGAAACCAGTAGGACTGCAAGAAGGGAAAACGAAGGAAAAGACAAAATGAATAGCGACAAAGGCACAGATCCAAAAAATCTATCAGTTACTAATCAGATCATGAATGCGTGCAGACAATAAAATGGGAATATGAAACGTTTTGAGGGACGGAAAGGTCACACGTTTGGGAGCAGCCCAAGTGGTCTGCGGTTTTTAGTTTAAATATATGAAAGATAGAACAGAGAGGGGATTTTTCCCTTGGAAAACTTGTAAACTAATGCTTGTAAGAGGAACTATTTCGTTTTACAACCGGAGATTGCAAATTTTGCCTGTTGGAGAAAGTGCTATGTGGAATGTATCAATGTGATTAAATGAGCAATGTTGAATGTGAACTATTTCATTTTCAACTGTGTCTCATTAGCTGTAAGAGCATTCTAACTTCCTGAACTTATGTTCTTGTCTGACTGTTCTTCATTACCTTTATGATGTTTTTCCACTATGAGTAATGGGAGTTTTAACTGTTGATGAGCTATCTTATCATGTATACATTTATTCATGTTTATATGTTTGGTTATAAGAACAACTATCAGTGATTTGCCATAACACATGGACAATGGTGCATTACTCATGAATTAATATCCAGCTCTCTAGATATAGTTTAGTTAGTATTTATTTTTCTTGCATATATATGATTTGGATGCTTGTGAGTTCTAAGACAAGAGGTAAGAACCTACGCATCACATTGTGACTACTCTTTGCATGTTTATCACCCTGCATTGTTAATTAGGCACGTGCATGTCATACATTAAGTCAAAAAATACAAAAACATACACAGTGGACCGGGCCACAACCAGTAAAACCTTTGTTTTTGTTACTTGACCGACGGTAGCCGGACCGCAAACCGGACGGATTCCCTACACCAAACAGTCACGGGCTAGTTGGGAACGTTGACTGGGGAGAATCCCTTGCTGTTGTTGCTTGCGAATTTACAGGCCTCAACAGTTTCTGGCGCTAGAAGGAGGGCCGCCAGTGCATGGATGGCCGAGGAAACCCGTTTTCCCGAGATTATTCCACCGGTAACAATTCTGAAAGCAGTGGGATTCACAATCCAATTCTAAAAGAAAGGAGTAGAGAACATTTGTTTTCTGTTGACAACGTGGTTGTTAATAATCTGAGAAGACACACCAGGGCATATGTGAAGAAGATTGGAGGATTGCCGATCATCCCTAAATTGCCCAGGAGAGAATATAAAAGAAAAGATCATCCTATATTGGAAGACTCAGTGCTGGTTGGGAATTGGGAAGAACTTGTAGAAACAGCCTTACAGGAAGTTGTACTGCCTTTGAATCAAGAAGGCCCAGATACTCCTCACAGTTCTCCTGCTCACACTCCTATTTTCTCACCTCCCCACTCTCCACCCAGACTCATGGCAGGCGTAAACGCCAATCAACCACCCAACCCACCGAATCCACCACTTTCCTGGAGAGCCAAATCACCTTTAAACCTGACACCTTCGTTACATGATTTACCTCAAGTTAGATCACCTTTAAACCCGACACCTCCATTACATGATTTACCTCTTCTTGTTCCTTTGTTGATGTACCGCTTCAACGAAGGAACAAGAAGAGGAAACCATGGTTCTGTGGAATTCTATTTTGTTATTTGATGCTGAAGAGGAAAAGAATCGAGACTACAAGGACGTCATGGAAACCAACGTAACAACAAGGAGCCAAGGGCTAGCTAAAGAAAACAGTCTCATGCTCCCAAAGATTAAAAGGTTGCAGAAAATTGTTAAGAAATTTCAAAATAATTTTGCAGCTAATAAAATTCCCGAATTCACCATTACCAGCCAAGATCCTAGGCAGAATGATGCGCTGGCCAAGCCCAATGAAGATAAGATGAATGCTGATAAACCGCACCCCATTGAACTGCAAATGGATTATGACATCGTGGAGGATATAAAGAAGGTAAAGGCAAACGTTTCACTATTTGAAATGTGTAAAGTGCCGCAGCAAAAAGAAAGATTATTGAAAGCACTTGAAGCATCAGATGAGAGGCTTCCCATTGACAATCGACCTCAGGAAGAAGAAGAAATCAGAGAAACCGGTATTGGAGGTAAGTCTAAGAGAAAACATCCACCCTTCCTCCTCACTTTTGAAATTTTTAACCACAACGTACATAACTTCCTGGTAGACTCAGGGGCATCGGTTAACGTCATGCCAATATCAGTCTGTAAAAAGATAAATGGGCAGCCTAAGCCATCCATGTGGAGGGTTGTTCAGTTGGACAGGACAGATGTAAAGGTAATTGGTGAAATGGAAGATGTCCTAGTCTGCCTGTCGTCAAATGATAAAGTGTGCCAAGTCATTGATATCGTGGTGGCCAATATACCAGACGCTTATGGGATTGTCCTTAGCAAAGACTGGTTAGCAAAACTAAATGGATATTTTTCCTCGGATTGGTCGCATCTGTGGCTGCCGTATAAAGGAATCCCGAACCAAATTAAAATTTTGAGGGAACCTCACATGAAATACAACGTTACTCAACTTGAGGAAAAGAATGAACCAGTGGATTCTATGTTGGGAAATTATTTTATTGAGTTGGAACCAGGAAATTACCAAGAAAAATAAGCCAGCAACACGTCAGACACCCAGCCTGATCTCCTTCGATTCTCACAGGCTGATGAAATCGACTGTAAAATAGTAGACTTAGCAGTAGGAGTAGATTCTCATGCAATAGTTAGCGATTTCTGGATATTGTTTTTTGATGGCTCTAAGACGTTAGAAGGGTCATGGGCCGGCTGTGTCCTGATCGACCCCAAGAATAATAAACATTTTCTTTCATGTAGATTAGAGTTTGAATGTACAAATAACACGGCTGAGTATGAAGTGTTGGTGCAGGGTTTAAGGAAACCAATCAAATTAAAGGTAAGTGATCTAAAAGTTTTTGGAGATTCTGAAATAATTGTTAAACAGATCCGGAATCAAATACATTGTGTTTCTCCTCACTTAAAGGCTTATCAAAATGAGGTATGGGACCTACTCAAATGTTTTAACGCATTTAATATTATTTCAATTCCAAGACTTAAAAATGCAGCGGATGACTTGTTAGCCACATCAAATGCTAGGCTGGTGCCCACTAATAATCGATGCTCCGTTGAATTGCTTTTTAGGCCCTTGGTCCCTGATATGATTACCAACTTACGAGTGTTCGACGACGATCAACAGATTATAGAATGCTTAACAAATGATGAAGTATTTAAAGGAGCGATTATAGATGATGAAGAGCATCAGGCCGAGCTGAAGTATGATAATTTAATCCCTAAAGGAGTCAGAACCTTAAAAGAATGTTCGACTTAAATGAAAAGTTCAGAAGACCAGCAAAGGTGAAAACTCACAGCTCATCTCTACAGTTCGAGTTGATAAATTTAGGGACTAAGACAAATCCTAAATATGTGAATCTTGGCAAATGTTGTTCACCAGCAGAAAGAGATAAGTTCATCGGTCTTTTTAATCAATATAAAGATGTGTTCACCTGGACATACGAAGATTTGAAGACATATGACACCAGCATCATCCAACATGTTATCCCAATCAAAGCTGGCATCAAACCTTATCATCAACCTTTAAGGAAAATGCACCCCAAATTGGAACCTCTGATCCAGAGTGAAGTTAAGAAATTATTAGGTGCTAGAATCATTTTTAAGGTCAGACACTCTGAATGGGTCTCAAATATGGTGCCAGTGAGAAAAAAGTCTGGAGAAATCAGGCTATGCGTGGATTTTAGGAATTTAAACTGCGCTTCAGATAAAGATAACTATCATGTGCCACCCATGGAGCAACTACTACAAATGGTCTCAGGTTCTAAACTGTTTTCTTTATTGGACGCTTTCTCAGGCTACAATCAAGTATTAGTAGCTGAAGAAGATAGATTGAAGACAACATTCAGGACTAGATGGGGAACCTTCGCTTATCGAAGAATGCCCTTTGGGATTATAAACACTGGAACTACGTTTCAGAGGGCTATGGACATAGCCTTCCGCGGTTTGATTGGCCATAGTGTTGTGGTATACCTCGATGATATTACTATATTCTCAAAGAGGAGAGAAGAACACGCGTTCCATCTAAGGCATATTTTTGAATTCTGTCGAAAATATAGCATCTCACTCAATCCCAAGAAGTGTGTGTTCGCTGTCACGGAGGGTAAGTTGTCGGGTCACGTAGTTTCAAAGAAGGGAATATCTATAGATCTGGAAAGGATCAAAGAAATTGAACGGATTCCCTTGCCCCATAATAAAAAAGGGATGCAATCATTTATGGGAACGATAAACTTCGTGCGAAGATTTGTGCCTGACTTCGCTCAAATTGTCAAACCTCTGCAGTTAATGTTGAAGCAAAGTGCACAATTCAAATGGACTGAGATTGAGAAGAACGCATTTAGCAAAATTAAAACTGCTGTTGCACACGCACCCTCCCTAAAAATCCCAGATTTTGATAAAGATTTTATTCTGTATACCTTTGCATCCGATGATTCACTGGCAGCTGTGCTTACTCAAAAGGAAGATGGGGGGGATGAATTCCCAATATATTTAATGAGCACTGGTCTACAAGGGGCTGAATTAAATTACCCAGCTATTGATAAACAAGCTTATGCAGTATTCAAAGCAGTGAAACAATTCAATCCCTACATATTAAAAAATCGTACCAAGGTGATTGTCCCATACGCAGCTGTAAGGTCCCTTTTTGTATAGAAGGAGTTAGGAGAAAGAAGGGGCAATTGGGTAACAGCTCTTCAAGAGTATGACCTCGAGTTCAAACCAGCTTCTATAGTTAAAGGGCAAAGGCTGTGCAAACTAATGGCTGAAAATGGGAACAACGACGAACACGCCTGGGAAGACAAGGTTGAATTACATTTGATGGATGTATGTCCTTTGTTCACAGCCCCCGAGTCTTGGTATAGAGACCTCGTGCATTACCTTCAAGCAGGATTATTTCCAGAACATTGGAATTCTAAGCAAAGAGCGCTACGTCTCAAATCAGCATCTTATCAAATTGTTGAAGGAGTATTATTTAGAAAAAAATCACGATGGAGTTTTTCTTAGATGCTTAGAGAAAGAAGACGCGAAAAAAGTAATGACAGATTTGCATGACGGTCCTGCTGGGGGACATTTTTCGGGAGATACTACAGCCCACAAAATTCTCAGATCCGATTACTATTGGCCCACGCTTTTCAAAGATGCACACACCCATGTCAGGAAGTGCGACATTTGTTAAAGGTGTAGTGGAAGACAATCTAAAGTGACAACACCACTGAAGCCTGTGATGATCACATAACCATTCGAGCAATAGGGGTTGGATATTATTGGAGAAATAAAGATGAACTCCTCCCTGCAACACAAGTACATTCTGACAGCGACTGATTATTTCGCTCGCTGGGTTGAAGCCATCCCGCTGCGCAAAATAAATGAGGACGCGATCATCAGCTTCCTGCAGGACCATATTATGACCAGGTTTGGAGTTCTAGTTTCTTTAGTCTTTGATAATGCTACTTACTTTTCATCAATTAAATTAACTACTTTCGCTGATGAGAAAGGAATAAAGTTGCATTATTCTCCTAATTACTATCCACAAGGAAACGGCCTGGCTGAATCCACTAATAAAAACCTGATTAGAATTTTAAAGAAGACTATAATAGAAAAGCAGAGGAGTTGGCACTCAGCGCTACCAAATGCCCTTTGGGATGATAGAGTTACCCCCATGTATTCGATAGGAGTGTCTCCGTATACCCTTGTGTATGGTAAATAATCCATTCTTCCCCCCAATATCATGCTACCCTCCTCCATAATAGCTCAAGAGTCTAGAGGGTCGGAGAATGAAGTCTTACAAATGAGAATATATAATCTTCTGAAAGCAGAAGAAGCTCGATCTAAAGCCAGAAAGTGCTTTAAGCAACAACAAGAGGTAATAAAGAGATGGTTCAACAAACATAAGGCAGGAACAAAAGACTTTGAAGTGGGAGATTTGGTTCTGAAGTGGGACCACCCCCATGATGAGAAGGGAAAACACACGAAGTTCCAGCAGTTGTGGGTAGGTCCTTTTCAGATTGTGGCAAAGATTGGCCCTTCCACTTATAAGTTGCAAGATCTACAAGGGTGGGAAGAGAACTTACCAGTAAATGGTTCAGTTCTCAAGCCTTATTTTTCCTGAGTTTTGTTTGTGTTCTTCTATCTTGTATATAAATAATCTGGCTTGGTCATCTTTTTGAGTCATGTTTTTAGTTTTGTTTTAGTTTAAGTTTTTATTGATTTCAATAAAGGAAATAAACCCGCGGTTGCATGGAGAACATCAAATTTTTTTGGGAATGATTAACATTCATGGGTATAAGATTGTGTGTTGCTGTTTCTCTAAAAAGAACTTCTTCCAATTTATCAGTTTTCTCAAATAGCTATGTACGCATTGAAGTCCTGCTTAACCCCTGTAAAATAAACTAGAATCAGAGGGTCTGGAATACTATTTTGAGGCTCCATCCATGTCACATTTAAAAAGTCCTAGGGGGTGACAGTCAAGGGCCCGTGGAAAGGAGCAAGGTAAACAGTATATTAAATACAAATGATCCCATGCCAAGAAATGAACGCCAAAAGGCAGATAACAGTCAAAACTCCTATGAAAGCATTATACATCAAAACAAATGCTGAACTTATAAGTACTAAATCGTCGAAAGCTCCTCTCCGTCCGTGAGCTGAAACATGAATACGCCTCTCACACAAAAGGACACTTGGGATAGAGGATCCTGAATTAAAATTCAGAAAGAAAGGCATGCAGGAGGACTCATATGAAATGGACAAAAAAATCCAAAAGCACAAAAGTGCTAAAATGGCATGGGAATGAGGAACAAATGAATATTCCTGTTTACCACATGCTACAATCCTGTGGTGTCCAAGCTGCCCGCTTCCTAAAGACAAAATTAACAATGAAACTCATCTTTCGGCCTCAACAGAGTTATCCAGACCCGAAAATCTTGGTTTCCACTCTCCCAAATTGGACTGTCATCAATGATTAAAGGTACATACATCTGCCATTTGAGAAATCCAGATAGCTGGAAGAATTCAATAAGTTCGTTCGTTGTTAAACAGTCTGACACTCAAGAAAGAATCATCCAGAGATCTATGTTCACCAGGTAATCGCCAATTGTTACAGCTGTAACTGTTCTCCCCAAATTTCTTAAATTTTGGTCCCATCCTCATGATTTAGCGTTGTTTTGAATCGTTTGGATCCTTGAACCTTTTTGGTTGTGCTTTAATTATGAATGATTTTGAACATTGACTCTCGGCCTGTTTTCGAATGTCGGTTTTGTTTGAAAATTGTTGTGGGTCGCGGATTTGGAAGTTTATTTGCTACTCGAAGGTGAGTCAGACCTTTTGTTCTTTTGTAAAACTGCTATCTCGGAGGTGAAGCAGTTTGTCCGTTGCTAAATTCCTAAGTTTTCAAAAACTTAGCTTTTTACTGGATCGGAGGCTGCTGTCTGTTCGTCTTCTGCAGTTGCGGCTCCCAAAGGAACTAAGCACCCGAAGTCGATGTCTTTCCAACTTCCGATCGAGAGATTTTCCGCCCACATTTTAGGTCATATCTCTTTTGACTCCAATGTGCTTGAGTGTTTTCACAATACCCGTCGCCTGTTAAGATCCGTTGCTGCGGCTGTAAATGGGTCTACCCTGCTGATGTTAGCATTCTAAGCCACCGATGAGTTTTAGTTTTCCATTGTTGGTATTTTAGTTTTCTCTTGAACCTGTAGATGAACGAGATAGTGGTGTCAGCACTTGTGAAGGTCCTCATGGCCGTAATGCAATACACGATCCTTCCTGTTGAGTAGCCGTTTGATTGATATAATTTGACATTTTATTTTAGAATGCAATCCCAATGAATGATGCACATTAATTAATTGCAGGTTGGCTCAAGGGACTGTTGAGATTACCACGGCGCAAAGACATAGCTGGGCAGTTTTGACAAAGATTGGACCGAAACCAGCAGGATCACAAGAAGGGAAAATGAAGGAAAAGACAAAATGAATAGCGACAAAGGCACAGATCCAAAAAATCTATCAGTTACTAATCAGATCATGAATGCGTGCAGACAATAAAATGGGAATATGAAACATTTTGAGGGATGGAAAGGTCACACGTTTGGGAGCAACCCAAGTGGTCTGCGGTTTTTAGTTTAAATATCTGAAAGATAGAACAGAGAGGGGCTTTTTCCCCTGGAAAACTTGTAAACTAATGCTTGTAAGAGGAACTATTTCATTTTACAACCGGAGATTGCAAATTTTGCCTGTTGGAGAAAGTGCTATATGGAATGTATTAATGTGATTAAATGAGCAATGTTGAATGTGAACTATTTCTTTTTCAACTGTGTCTCATTAGCTGTAAGAGCGTTCTAACTTCCTGAACCTATGTTCTTGTCTGAATGTTCTTCAGTACCTTTATGATGTTTTTCCACTATGAGTAATGAGAGTTTTAACTGTTGATGAGCTATCTTATCATGTATACTTTTATTCATGTTTATATGTTTGGTTATAAGAACAACTATCTGTGATTTTCCATAACACATGGACAGTGGTGCATTACTTATGAATTAATATCCAGCTCTCTAGAGATAGTTTAGTTAGTATTTATTTTTCTTGCATATATGTGATTTGGATGCTTGTGAGTTCTAAGACAAGAGGTAAGAACCTGCGCATCACATTGTGACTACTCTTTGCATCTTTATCACCCTGCATTGTTAATTAGGCACGTGCATGTCATACATTAAGTCAAAAAATACAAAAACATACACAGTGGACCGGGCCGCAACCGGTAAAACCTTTGTTTTTGTTACTTGGCCTACAGTAGCCGGACCACAAACCGGACGGATTCCCTACACCAAAAAGTCACAGGCTAGTTGGGAACGTTGACTGGGGAGAATCCCTTGCTGTTGTTGCCTGCGAATTTACAGGCCTCAATAGTTTTTTCCCCCGGAAAACTTGTAAACTAATGCTTGTAAGAGGAACTATTTCGTTTTACAACCGGAGATTGCAAATTTTGCCTGTTGGAGAAAGTGCTATGTGGAATGTATCAATGTGATTAAATGAGCAATGTTGAATGTGAACTATTTCGTTTTCAACTGTGTCTCATTAGCTGTAAGAGCGTTCTAACTTCCTGAACCTATGTTCTTGTCTGAATGTTCTTCAGTACCTTTATGATGTTTTTCCACTATGAGTAATGGGAGTTTTAACTGTTGATGAGCTATCTTATCATGTATACTTTTATTCATGTTTATATGTTTGGTTATAAGAACAACTATCTGTGATTTTCCATAACACATGGACAATGGTGCATTACTCATGAATTAATATCCAGCTCTCTAGAGATAGTTTAGTTAGTATTTATTTTTCTTGCATATATGTGATTTGGATGCTTGTGAGTTCTAAGACGAGAGGTAAGAACCTGCGCATCACATTGTGACTACTCTTTGCATATTTATCACCTTGCATTGTTAATTAGGCAAGTGCATGTCATACATTAAGTCAAAAAATACAAAAACATACACGGTGGACCGGGCCGCAACCTGTAAAACCTTTGTTTTTGTTACTTGACCTACGTTAGCCGGACCGCAAACCGGATGGATTCCCTACACCAAACAGTCACGGGCTAGTTGGGAACGTTGACTGGGGAGAATCCCTTGCTATTGTTGCCTGTGAATTTACAGGTTTTAACAGGCCTGTATTTATAGTTGGTGAAATAAGGCAGTTTCGAAGGTTGAGGAGGTTGAGACAGTTAATGAGATTAAGGTAAATGGCTTAACTAATCTCAAGTAATCGCGTGTTTTTATTTTTAATGTCAACGACAAGTATCCACGGGTATCAAGACTAGCAACTCGAGTATGATCCGCTGGTTGCTCTAAAGGCAACCCACGTATACATATATACGCGACATGCAACAACCGAGACTCGCGTATGACACGCGAGTTGCATATATAAAGAGTCGCGTATATGACTTGACATAGAAAAAGGGTAAAAATAACCAGCTAGATGGATGATGAATTTAGTTCATAATAAGCCCATCTATAGTGTTTTGGGTAACCCTCAATCCATAGATGTCCTTTTGTGTGCCAACATGAGGGATGTCGGCACTCGGACGGAGAGGTGCCATTCAGGTGGATAACAGATGCCCTCTAATGTGTGAGGTCAGAGGGAAACGATGGCTGAAATACATTATAATCTTTATCTTTTGGAGAACTCAAAAATCCAATGGAGCAGAGAGAGTACCTGAAACAAATACATAGTAATGTCATATACAAATTTACATCTGAGGATGCTATGTTCAATTTACTGGAACACTAGCTCCTTTACAATATTTGAGTACATCATATGATACGGGTATGAAAACCACGTATATTACAAAGGTGGATCGAAGCCACAATATACAATAATGATGAGTCTTAAAAGATCTGGAAGCTGTGTATATAGATAGAACATAATCTTGCACAACTTAGTCCATAGGTGAGGAACTAAGGTCTTCATAAAGGATCCCAAAGAACCAATACAATCCAAGCCATGTGAATAAGGGTAAGCTGAAGTCGAACATGGAAAGGATTCAATAGTTTGTCAATCAATAGATGATAATCGACAACTGAAGCAAAGGAATCCACCAATGATGAAAGTGAATCCTAAGGTACAAACGTCAAAACTCTATGTCTTCATCATCAGGAAGTACTGAAACGGAACCATGTTGTGATAAGGAAGGCAATAGATCCTCCAACGGATCACAAGAGTGACTAGGAACTAGGAAAAAGAAGGGAGACACAATAGATAACAGATTTTACAATGATGGGATCAGGCTATAGATCAGACATTGGGTATATTCCTTGAACAATGAGCACAACACAGAGATGACCCAAGGCAGCGGTTAACTTATAGATAGAACAACTAGACCTATCTGTCATGTAGGAGACATGATCAGATTCCCCAGGTATAACGGACAAGAGGAGGAGTAAGAAACTCAAGGTAATAGCTGAACGGAAAAGTAATCACTAAAACATGGATATTGGAAAACAAAGAGTGCTATGTTCAAGGAGGACATGCTGCCATTATTGAAAACAAGAGAAAACTTCTTCCTTACCTTCCCTGTTAAATTTTAACGATTCCAGGAAAGTCAACTCGGACCCCTCTTCAATTTTTAACAAGCTTGAAGAGATGGGAAAATAATGCTTGATAGTGTCACTGATTCATGGATTTAATGAGCCCGAACTAGTACATGCTTAGTCGGTGTTTTCACATTTAGAGAGTTTGAAAACTCCAAAGAAGACTCCAGGGGGGTCCTTTTTCATCCAATTTAGTCTCCTGAGGCCGAAAAAGTATAAAACATACCACAGAAGAACTCTCTTAACTTCCAAAGAAGAAAAGGTGAACCTTTTTCGTACTTAGTCAGGGAGGTCCGAAAAAGGTTAAATTACCACCTACCCAACGCTCCTTCCAGAACAACATAAAATAGCTTGAGTTTTACGAGTGTGAAGGAAAGCAAGATCACTCAGAAAGATCCATTTGGTTACGATAAATGGGGCTTAAAACAATAAACTCGTTGCTTTGTTCTTAAGTGTTTAACGAGCATGACAAAGACACAAAGTACACTCGAAATATTTTTCATGTTTGGGTCTAGAGCACGAAAAAGAGAAAACTAAGCTCAAACCAGGTGTTCCTTTTCCGTAAATTTAGTCCCTCAGGTCCGAAAAAGTGATAAACCTATACCTGAGAATACTCTTCTCAATTCAAAGGAAAAGAGAGTGATCCTTTCTCGTATTATTCCGCATGGTCTGAGAAAGAGATAACCTACCACCAATGCGGATGCCTGCTCACATATTCTTAACGAGCTTGAATGGACGAGTTAACTTGGCAGTCAAGTCTATTTTGAAGGAGTCAGACCTGGGCCTAAAGAAACTCCATAAGGATGGGGAGTCCTATAAAGGGATAGCTTATAAAAAGAGATTCAAAAGAAACTCTATTTGGCGTGAAAAATAGCTAAGAGGATACCCCTAAACTTGGAACAAATGCGGCATGAGTACCAAAGGATGACATAGGCATATAAGAAGGATACTCATGAAAAAGGGTCCTAGCCACGGAAGAACAATGGTAAAAAACAAGGGACTAATGGCTTAGAATACCATAGTCCGTGGCAAAATGTTGAATGCTAAGGTTAATGTGGATTAAATAAAGATGCCAAAATGTATTGGAAATTACAAAACCACCCTATTGGAGCAACAACACCTTGTAAAGATGAAAAAACTGTTCCAAAGCACAAAGAAGTATGGTATTAGTTGATTGTCATTTCAAACTATAGAAAAAGACCCACTTTAAGAAATATAATTTCTATAAATAGTTTGAAAATTAAAACAAAACTCACCATTTGAACTTTTGAGCCATTAAAAGCAAGTTTTACCCTCTACCTTTGTTCGATCATTGTGAACAATTGGACCGACGAAATCGAAATCTTCCAGTTACAGGTAAGCCTACACCCTAAGCTCTTCATTTTGATCCAAGCAATTGTTAAATTTGAGTCTGAATTCCATATTTAAAAGTGTCCTGAACTGTAGCACGACGCATCCGTGGGTTGCTGATATGGAAACTCGCGGATACGCGTTATATACGCGGGTTTCCTAATTAGACAGTCACGTATAGTACGCGACTTGTCTAATTAGACAGTCACGTATGCTGCGCAAAGGATATAAGGTTTAAAATAGACAAATTTTTTTGAATTTTGGTATGGAATAACTGAATCAAAATACTTGTATTTGCTAGGTAAAATATGGTTCTGGAATGGAGGGAAAGGGAGCATGAAATAATGGACCAAGAGGCACTCCAAAGCGCGCTTACCATACATGCATTACGCACAAGCGGGCTGCTAAAATTCTTTTGTACATCGTCCATGCGGTCCAATGTCCACATACTTGAGTTCATGGTCAATTATTAGGATCATGAGTTGGGGATGTTCAACTTACAAGGTGAAACCTTAGAGCTTACCATTGAAGACATATATTTCATTACCGGGTTATCACGACGAGGGGCGCCGGTGAACTTGGAGGGAACTGGTAGGGGCGGCGACCCCTTAAGTGTCCCAAACTATGTAGATGTGTTCTGTACACCGGGCACTCAAAGAAGAGGAACCATCGTTCTGGTTGCAGAAATCCAAGACTTTACTCTCCAGGTATTAGCTAGCACCATTGTGAGAATATCGGGATCCTCATCTCTACATTTGGCCACAAGGAACCAAATGAGGCTGGCAGTTGACTGTTTTAGAGGTGCTCTCTATGATTGGTGCTCAGGAGTTGCCCCCATCATGAGGAGACAATTATCCGACTGCAAGAGGGGAAGGCGGAAAAACTTTGGCTATGCAAGCATATTGGTGGCCTTCTTCTTCTTCGAGAGTACCAGCACTGAGCCCTGCTATACCGCTACCGATCAGTTCTCCACGTCAGCCGAGGCTGAGCAGGTGGGGAGATAATCTTCCTCCATCAAGGAGGAGGAGACTCGGTACACAGCGTCTATGATGATGATTTTTATACCTGGTGGGAACGACAGCTGCCGGCATTGGAGCAGTTTCCATATGCCGGGATGGACTTCCGAGGTGACCCCGACCTTGTCCTCCCTCCAGGAGGAGCATGGGGAGAGTTAGGTCAGTAATTTTTAATTTTTATCATTTTCAAATTTTTATGAATTTTAGAATGATAGATATATACATATGTACAAGTATTAACCCTATTCATGTGTCAAAATGCAGATATTGGACCAGTCCGCCCTGAAGGGCACCCTCGCATGTTTGTTCGTCTTGTCGTGGGCGAGGATACAGGATTGATCAGGGCACTAGAGGGAAAGCTGGCCAGGATGACCCAACGAGTACCTACTATGCGGATTGAGCATATCCCTACAGCCATGCAGGAGTTTGTTGTGGGGGTTCCACCGGTTTGGCTACGTCTTTTCAGACGAGTAGTTAGAGTAGTGCTCATATACATAGATGCAGTGGAGGCTGCCGAAGTCGAGGAGGCTGAGGAAGCCAGAGTGCAGAGGGATCATGGGGACCAAGGAGGTCCAACGTAGACCTAGGGAATTTTGATGGACTATGATCCACATTTTTGTACATTTTGCATATGACAGGATCAGACTTGACCTATCTACAGACAAATATTTTACATATATATATATATATATATATATATAGGTGTTGGTTGTCAGTTTATTTAAAAGTGTTTTTATATGTTTGCTGTACAATTTTATAAAATGTGTGTGAGATGCCAATCCAAAATGTAATTAGCATATGCATCAGTCAATGAATTTTGGTTTCATGGAATATGATTGAAAGTAATAACCTCAAAATGTCTTTCCAATAAACGAATTTGCATGAACTGACGTAATAAGATAGGATTTCATACCTGATAAGCTCGATTGAGCTGGGAAACCACCAACTGAGAATCCAAATGGACCTCAAGCTGGGTGATGCCACATGACAAAGCATCCCATAGGAGCTCAATTACATCCCTATACTCAGCAACATTATTAGAAGCAGGACCTAGACAAGCGCCTCCCGCAGCAACAAGCTGTCCTAAGGGAGAATAGATAACCCAAGCTGTTGAGGCTAGGTTACAAGTGTGACGGCTGGCGCCATCAGCGAATCCAAAATACCTTTCAGAAGACATCTGCAACAACTAGTAGATAGTATAAAAAACAAAACCGACAACCTAATGTACATAAAAATACATACAAATAAAAATACAAGAAAAAGTGATATGCCTAAGAATAGTACTTCTTCAGGTAGAGCCCATTTCTAGGCTCAGGTAGCTTATTCCCATCGAAATCAACCAACTCATATGCACCCTTACTTAATACTTTCGATACGACATAAGGTCCTAACCACATAGCCTTGAATTTTCCTGCCCTCGGAGGTTCTTTATCTTGGTCCCAAAGCAAGACAAGTTCCCCTTTAGAGAAAACCCTAGGTTTGACCGATTTATCATATTGAGTTTTGACCCTATTTTTATGAGCCTGATTAGCAGTCAACGCATCTCTACATTGTTCATCAAGGTGTTCTAAATGTACCAGACGTTCCTCAAGCTCAGTCGTATCAGGAAACACATGAACGACTATCTTTAGAGATGGGATTTCACATTAAAATAAGAGTAACTGCTTCCACCCCATGAACGAGTTGGAAAGGGGAAAAACCCGTAGCAGTCTTTACATTAGTTCGGTAGGACCAAAGAGCAGGATATAACATGATGTGCCAGTTAGAACGGGCTGCATCAATTGTACGTTTAAGGATAGTCTTTAAAGTCTTGTTGACAGCCTCAACCTAACCATTTGCTTGCGGATAGTATGGAGAAGAATGTTCTTGTCTAAATCCGAGCATGGTAGTCAGTTTCGTCATCATGTCATTTTGAAAATGACTGCCATGGTCATTGACAATCACTTTGGGTATACCAAATCGTGCTATAATCTGATTGAATACAAAGAAAGCCGTTGTTTCCCCGTCGGCTTTAAAAGTAGGCATTGTCTCTGCCCATTTCGTAAAATAGTCAACAACGACAATGATGTATTTATGCCCCTCAGCCGAGGCTGGGTTGCATGTCACGTAATCAATCCCCCATTTCATGAAGGGGCCTACCGAGACAACGGGAAATAACGGAGCAGGATGTGACCGCATATTCCTGGTGTAAAGCTGACATGGATGAAAACGCTTCACTACTTCCACACAATCTTTAAAGATCGTGGGCCAGAAATAATCGGTACGCAATATCTTCTAGGTTGTTGCTAACCCAGATAAATGACCCCCACATGCTCTGCTATGGGAATCATTCAGGACAATCTCCGCTTCTTCATGAGTAAGGAAACAATGCAAAATGGAATCTACCCCTCGTCGATATAATGTATCTCCTATAATGAAGGCGTAACTTACGTCGTTCCTCCCTTAAGGAAGCTGCAGGGTACTTCAAAGCCTGGAGATATATAATAATATCTCCATACCAAGGATCAGAGGTGGATATCAAGAAGATGTGCTCATCTGGGAATGAGTCATCCTCAACCACTACATCTTCTTCAGTAGGAAATTTTGCTATAAGTTTAGCAAAAACTAAGGACTTCTTAGACTTAGCGGACTGGAAATCCAAGTCAAACTCTTGGAGAATGATTATCCATTTGTTAAATTTTCCCCCAACAATCCGTCGGGATAAAACATATTGGAACGGATTCACATCCGCCACTACCGTGGTGGTCCTCAGTAAAATGTAGTGACGTAAACTCTGCACAGCATAAACAACTACTAAGGCTAATTGCTCAACGTGGGAGTATCTAAGTTCAGGTCCGGCCAAAGCACGGATAAGATAATAAACGACATGCTCTACAAGCTTATCGTCCTCTTGGACTAGTACTACCCCAATGGTCGACTCCGACGCAATCAGATATAATATAAAATCTCTAGAATAATCTGGTGGATGTAATAAGGGTGCCGACAGCAAAGCTTTTTTCAATGCCTCGAATGCAAGTTGTGCGGTTTCATCCCATACAAATGGGGTGTCCTGTTTGAGCAGTTGCATGAAACCCTTAGTAATCTTGGCATAATTAACAATAAAACGTCGAAGGAAATTAGACTTTCCTTGCAGGCTTTGAAGTTGCTTGAGAGAACGAGGAGGAGGCAGATTTACAATAGCCTCAACTTTCAAAGGATCCACCTGGATGCCTCTACTAGAGACTATGAATCCAAGTAATCTTCCTGACTCGACGCAGAATACACACTTGTGGGGATTCAAGCAAATTTTATAATATCTGCATCTTTCAAATATCAACCGTAAATGATCTGGATGTTGAATCCTCTTACGAGAATGTGTGGGCAGATCATCAAGGTATGGTTCGACAATGGCTTTAATGTCATGAAAAGTAAAGTTCATAGCCCGTTGAAAGGTTGCCCCAGCATTTTTCAATTCAAAGGGAATTTTATTGTACGTAAAGGTACCCCAAGGACAAATGAAAGTAGTTTTATGTTGGTCTTCCGGTTTTATTTGAATTTGATTGTATCCAGAGAAACCATCCATAAACGAAAACACCTCACTTCCCGCACGGGCATCTATGATCTGGTCTATAAATGGTGTGGGATATTTGTCCTTAGGACAGGCTTTATTGAGGTCTCTAAAGTCTGTACAAACACGGATAGTCCCTTGCTTTTTATCAACAGGAACAGGGTTGGATACCCATTCAGTAAAAGCTATGGGATATATAAAACTAGCCTTCAATAGCTTTTCAACTTCAGCTTTCACAGTCGCTGCTTTACGCGGGTTCACGGGTCTTAATTTTTGTCGAACTGGCTTGGCATCAGGGTATGTTCGGATTTCATGTTCAACAATCGATGGATCTATGCCTGGCATCTCCTCATATGACCAGGCAAAGACATCGCGGAATTCCTTAAAAAGGGCAGTATAGATGGAAATCTCTTTAGGAGAGCAGTTTGCACCTATATATATGTTTTCCACGACATCAGGGTTTACAGAGATGTTAATAGGTATAGTAGCGAAAATATTTGCCATATTCCCCTCGGCAAACATTCCTTCCCTAGGAAAAGGGTTGATAGGTGTATCAACATCTTCTGACAGTCTCACATGGAACTCTTGGTTTTCTATTCTGCTTAGTTCTGGAAGAAAATAGGATCGATGATGAAGATCCTCACAAATCTTATCACGTCCACTCATGGCTTCCAGAATAGCTTCATCGGAAGGTAAAACCATATCTAAACAATCTATAGAATGCGAAGAGTTTTCCACCCATACGGGCAAATAGACTTCTTCCAGATCATCCGATACTGTTAGAGGATCTGGAATGGGATCAACAGTGGCTTGAGTGATAGCTTGATAAGCAACCTCCACTGCCGATAGGGGCACTTCCAGTTCATGGGGGGTTGGGAGAACCCAAGGATCAGTCCTATCGACAACCATAGCGATGGACTTCCCCACACTAGTAGAACCAATATAATTAACCGGGGCTAGAAGATCAAATGTGCCCATCAGTGATGTGTACATTCCAGCCCCCAAGCTCTGTACAGCAGGTTTGACCTAATCAACCAATAGTACAACGGACTCATTAGATTCTAAACAACCTTTTCGGGTAAAATCAAGTTGGTCAATAGTAACCAACTTGCCCTCATGTGGAAAAACCACTACACGAAAGATGGCTGACGCAATAGCAGACATCGCATAAGTCCAGTTCCTTCCCAGAAGCAAATTGTAGTCCAAAGGAGAATCAATCACTTCTACTTCAACAGACACTGCTTTTCCTGCCAAATTAATTTCGAAAGCCGGCAGGATACCATGTGGACGGAAGGATCTTCCATCAAAAGCAGTAAGCAAAGTGTTTGATGGGACCAGCTCTGGGGATCCAAGAGCTTTCCAACAGGCCAAGGACATAACACATGTAGAAGCACCCTCATCAACAACTGCCCTTCCAATGGTATTACCACCATGGATGACATCTATTGATAAGGCTACATGGTAAGGCAGGCGAATTTTAACATCGAACAAATGAAACTTCGCCGTGAGACTCGAAGAGTCCATGCTGCCTAAAGCTGCTAAGAGAGCATCCCGCTGGGCAGGACAACTCTATAACACCTCTAAAGCTAACATTGCACATGGATTCTAGGCTAAATATTCAACCACGGAGTAGTTTGAAGTAGCCCTAGCATTAGGGTTATGCAAGGTCTTCTTGAAGACACCTTTCGATATCTTCGGCATAGTTTCAGCAGGCTTCTCTATTGTGAGAGGGTTCGAAGTTTTACCTACAGATTTACCCTTCTCAAGAGTCTCTTTCTCATAATTTGTGTTCCTTGTTTGCAACAAAGTCGAAGATCGAACCATGTTGATATAATTTGGGTCAGGGGCAGTTTGAGTGCCCCCTGCTGTATTAGAAGCTGAAGCTGAGTTCTGCCTTTGGGGAAAAGGATCCTTCAAGACAGCCGGTTGTTGAGCTTTAAGCAGCTTCTGGGCTTGATCCATAAGGGGACAAAGGTGAGTAAGGTGGTCCTCTTGGCACAACTTACAAGGGAACTTGACCTTCTTCTTTTCTTTTTTGCCCCCATCAGCATTGTTCGCGGGTTTTTGCTTGTTTTGATTTCCCTCTCCCTTCTTACCTTTCTTTTTCTTCCCGTCGGGCTATTGATTGCCCTTCTGAGAGGTCTGTGCAAAAAAAATTGTACTCTGGGGGGAGGGGGCAGCCTTTGCTACCTCTGCCGTAGATTGTTTGACGGACAACTGATGAAGTTGCTTAGTCAAATATTCTACGATGGGAGAGTTAATGGACCCAACCACACCATTGGCATGGGGTCCAGGCTTAGGCTTCTCCGCATCGTGCCAAGGCCTCGGTGCCTCAGGGATAATCTCATATAAGATCCCAGATTGTGAATAAATCAAATCCAACTGCTGGGCCCTGAGAATGGCTTCTTCTTCACTCGTCACTCCTGAGGTGGATACGTCCTTAGATATGTACGACAATAGAGATTTAAGGAACCACTCTAAAAGGAATTCAGGAGGGATAGTGGCTTTTATAAGGCTCTTTCGCCTACTCCACTCTTGGATATGATCTGAGATGTGGGTAGCCTTGTTTTTCCTAAAAGTAGACAACAAGTCCGTTCCGAAATCATATCGGACCGGAAGCTTAAAGTGGCTAAGAAATGCACTAGCCAAGTCCCAGAAACTACTGAAAGCAACAGAAGGAAATTCAATATACCATTTTGCCTCCGTACCTGTTAAGGTTCTCTGGAACATCCTCAACCTTACTAAATCTTCATTTAGCGAATTTGAAGAATACCATAAAGGGAATGTGGTGGCATGAGCCCCAGGATATTCACCCGTTTTTCCTTTGAACTTAGGGATGCCTGATGGCAATTTGGTGGGAACAGTTGGCCACAAGGGGTCATGCCTCACCAGGTCATTCATCAATTTTGACAAATATGGCAAGTTTAAAGTTGCCAGGAATGGAATTTTGGGTCGAACCGGGGAACTAAATGTGCTAGCTTGGGGATTAGAGGGACCTGCCCCTGAATGCCCATGGGTAAAAGTGGGGTTGCCCCCTCCCACCGGTTGCGAAGTGGGAAGATTTCTCTCAAACGGATTCCATCCGTAAGCCACAGGATTGTGTGTGGGAGGTGCAGTGTAAGAATTTTGGGCCATCCCCATAGAAACAGGGGTCTGAAAGATAGGAGCCGGAATCCCTCCGCTGAACAACGAAAAGGGAGAGCTCGTGAACAGGACCGAAATGGGATTTTGGAAACTTTTCCCATAAGAGGTGTTGTTTCCAAACTGCACTCCTACATAGGAAGGAGATGGACCTACGTATGGACTGGATGGGGGAATATGCCCCCCATTCCAAGGAAATCCTTGGACAAACGCCGAGGATCCTACCGGACCACTCTGGGTAGTATATGGAAAGGAAGAAGGAATAGTAGGTATACCGGTGATCCGAGTAACCATGTCACCAGAAGTACCTGCTAGGTTTGAGTGAAACAGTGGCTGGAGTCAAAGGTGTAGAAGGTAGACTAGATCTAGGGGCACTTACTGGGGGAGGCAGTACCCCTTCAACCGAAATGGCTGAGGTGAACACAAAAGGACTTTCTTCTACAGAAGACATGATCCTACCCACAGGGACACCTAATACAGGTGAATCAAAAGGTCTAACCTGAACGATCACAGGATCATTTAAATCAGTCAAGGGGGCATTAAATTTTCTTGCAAACTCGTCAGTCTGCAATTCTTCTATCTCAACTGTATCAAGATCAAAACGGTTAACTATTAGTTTTGGTTCACCAAGAACTTCATTTATTCCTACTGGTTCAAATAAACCATCTATGTTCAATCTCCGTCTTTGGGGTAGAGGTGGAGGCTCCAATGTGGTGAGAGGAGGAAGGTTTCTCAACCTTCTTGACCTTCTAGGAGGCTGGTCCTCCACGATTGAAAATTTAACAAATCACACCATCAGGCCAACTAAACACAGGGAAAACCATAGAGCATACACTATAAAAATCCTAAAGCCTCAAGCAATCAAACAAGGGTAAAAGATATACTTTCCCGAAGAAAGCTGATGAACGATTACTTGGCGTCCTTGAAGTGGTTCTTAGGCACAAGAGGAGGAATCACCCAACCGCCCTCCTACACTTTCAACAAGGGTTACCTTCCAATCCCGTTCAAGGTGAACCAGAAATAGCCTTCCGGTTTACCTAGGTATGAACCCTAAAAGACAAGAGACTAAAGGCTACCTTAGCTATACCAACAGTCTGGGGGGACAGTCGCAAGCCTGACTCGTACGCATGGGTAGGGTAGCTAAGCCCGAAACTCTGTCTAGGACAGAATCCCCAGATGCGTAAAAGTCCTGATCTACGTTTTGGCAAGGATTCGGAGGGTTATCTCCTCTGTCCAAGCCTCCACGCGGCCTTGTGCTTGACTCCCGTTTGAGAGGAGCTTCCCAGGAACAATCGATAAAGTCAAGGATTTACCTAAAGAAAGTTCCACTACATCTGAGTTTTATAACTTGCGGGAAGTTTACACTTCCTAGCCCACAAGTCTAGCCTAAGCTAGTAGGTGAAAGGCCCCTAAAAACAAAAATTACTAGTAAATTTTAATTATGCGTTCATTTTAAAGGGTTGTTTCTTACTCAGAAGGAAATGGAGTGATGTACTTATGGTGTTTTTGACTCAATAAGAATTAAATGAAAGTAAAGGTGTATTCACAGCAAATTACCACTATTTAAAACAAACTTCTTTTTCTTTTTGCAAATATATATTGATGAATTAAATGCAAACGATAAAAGAAACTAAGCATATGTTTTTTGTAGCTTTTGAGATTAATATTTTTAAACTGAAATAAACACTACTTATGCAAAAAGAAAAATGCAAAAGCTTGACAATGTTTTCTTTTCACTTTTAAAAATGCTCAAACTGTACTATGCACCTAAAATGCACTATACTTGAGTAAACTTGGAATTAATGAACCGTATAAAACCAACAAACTGAAGTAAAGCAGGCTGACAGAACCAAGAAACAACCAACAAAGGCAGACTAGGAACCCTAGCTTAGGTGCACATAATGACAAAAATCACTGTAGACTTATAAAGGCAAGTGACAAACCAACCAATATTGAAAGACAGACTGGAAAAACAAATCCCAAGACCCTGATCACTGATCCGGATAGAGACACTTCAACCTATAACCCAAACAGGCCAAGCTACTTCAACATGCAAACAGAAAATAATCCAAGCAAAAGAGACTTAAGGGCTTTCGAAAAAGCACAAAGTGTGATCACCAACAGGTCTTTAAACAAACATCATAGCATTTATAAAGAAAGTCTACACAGAAATAGGAAATACACACAGAGAGGGACAAGCAAACCCAATCCTAAAAATTCCTATTTCCAGGCTTATACGCGACTATATAGAAGGGCAACCCGCGTATTATACGCGACTGTCCAGTAGAGAAACCCGCGGATGCAAACCTCTATACGCGACTGTGCAGAAGAGAAACCCGCATATAGGTACAAATTTTTTCTCAAAAACTAAGAAAAATCCACAAGACTTTCAAACACTGTGACAAGTATGAACCATGATAAAAGACCACACACAGACTTCAAAGCAAAGACTAGTCAGGGGTGACAGAAACAACCTACAACAGTCTGGGCTCCCCAGCGGAGTCGCCAGTTCTGTTGTACAGGAATAACCACCTTATAACTGAAGGTCTGGGGTTACCAACATACTTAATAAACTTGCATACAATTGACTCTAGATTGCAGTAAAGGAAATAGGAGGATGGGAAAGACTCACCCGATACACGACGGTTGATCCTAGCTTGTCCTCTTCCGCTCTGCTTCTCCTCCAAAGTCTTCAGGGATGCTTTCTCCTTCACCTGTCAAGGATCAATATTCCAAATACAAGATGATTCATATATATAAACAGGTTAGATAAATCATATACAGGATTCTGAAACATAAACATTTATCAAACCACAATACATGAGATACATTCAAGACACAATATGGAAGAAGGATTCTCTTTATTAACAATAATGGAAAGAGTTCAGATTACAACCCAACGCCTGAGACAAGGACTCCTCTGCAGCCAAAGGATTCTGAGTTCCACTGCTCCAAATACTTCTGTATAAACTCCACCAGCATAACTTTGCTCTCCAAGTGTATATATCCAACACCATCCCCAAGGCCTGTATTTATAGTTGGTGAAATAAGGCAGTTTCGAAGGTTGAGGAGGTTGAGACAGTTAATGAGATTAAGGTAAATGGATTAACTAATCTCAAGTAATCACGTGTTTTTATTTTTAATGTCAAAGATAAGTATCCGTGGGTATCAAGACTAGAAACTCACGTATGATCCGCGAGTTTCTCTAAAGGCAACCCGCGTATACATATATATGCGACATGCAACAACCGAGTCTCGCGTATGACACGTGAGTTGCATATATAAAGAGTCGCGTATATGAATTGACATAGAAAAAGGGTAAAAATAACCAGCTGGATGGATGATGAATGTAGTTCATAATAAGCCCATCTATAGTGTTTTGGCCAACCCTCAATCCATAGATGTCCTTTTGTGTGCCAACATGAGGGATGTCGGCACTTGGACGGAGAGGTGCCATTCAGGTGGATAACAAAGTGACAGGTAGCCTCCTCTACTGCTGATATTCTATTTATTCATCCATGTCATCTCTCAAGGTCACTAGATATCAATATCCTCCATGTCAAACTTTGTTGCAAATTCCTCTTGCACCCTTCTATGAGCTGCTCGTCCTCTATAGGATTCCATCTTCAACCTTACAGAAAATGTTGAGATCTCCATCACTCTAGGTGATGTTCAATAACCTTGTGTAACTGAATGTGCTATCCCATAGGTTAATTTTGAGCTTATACAAAACCTTATGCAAAAATGTGGATCTCTGTAAAGAGTCTTGAGTCCTGAAGGTTGTTCAATATGCACTTCTACTTCACTAAAGAAGTGTGTCTAGCTACTAGACCAATGTCTCTTCATAATAGGCTCCCTCTTTCTAAGAGAAACCATGGACCTTGCTTTCTATATCTTCATGCTACCATCTTATATATGATTGATCTTGTAGATCTACTCAGCAGACATTATAGTCTTTCCTTCAGGTCTTGAGACCAAATTTTAGACATCATTCTTCATGATTGGTACTCCTCAATTATATCATCCTTCTATTATTCCTTTGTGGGAAATTATTTCTCAAAGTGTCCTTTTTCATCGCAAGTGAAACATCTAAGTTGTGGGAGGTCCTTATTCTGAAGTAATTTTACTCTTGCGAGAACATTCTTCTTTCTTGTTCTTTCTCTTCTTGGTATGAGCTATTAGGGCTTGATTTTCATCTTCCACCATCTCTTGTTCTTTTTCTACCAATCAATCTTCTTCTTGCGTGCATTTCTCCCATAGGTGAGCTTTCTTCTAGTACAAATTCCTTGAATTAAATATTCCCATGATATTGGGAGACCATTCAAGGTTGTCAACTCCACTTCTACTTCTTTGACATTGTATCCAATAGCTTCTAGTCGCTCCTTGATTTGGGAGACCCTTGTGAAGTGAAATTGAATACTTTTTGACATCTACATATTCATACTCTTGGGCTTAGTCCTCAAGGTCATGTTCATGTTGATATTCGTTTATTCAGTACATTGAACATATCCATGGGAGTCTTCAAAGATGATAAATGTGTTATCAAATGGTCCTTGGTATATTCTACAATGATCTTCTTGGATTCTTCAGTTATTTCCTCATCTCCCTCTGGATTTGCAGCTCCTCCTTTGACATAATATTCGAAGTCATGCTCTTCTAGTATAAGGAGCACTCTATACTTCCATTCCTAGAAGTTCTTGGCTCCTTAAAGCTTGTCCTTGAGCTTGGTATTATTTTTCATCATGATAAAGTGATAACTTCAAATGGAAATAGAGAGAATAGAACTTTCCAATGAGAGTTCTTCAATTGGATTCTTACTTCAATACTTTTTTGAAAGAATGCTTCTGGTGGAACTAGGGTTTGAAAGAGAAACACTAATTTTTCAACTTATGTGTCTTTCAGTCCTGATTGTATAGAAATAAGTGCCTCCTCAAGGGGAGCTAAGTAGGATACTCCTTTTCCCAAAAATGTGGACATAATTGGAAAATATCTGATGCCCTAGTTTTCGTGGTAGTAGTGTTAGGTAAAAAATTGAAAATCCTAAAAATTAGAATCTCTCTCCAAATAAAGATGCACCCTCCTAGGGTGATTTGGATGGTCCTCCTTTTTAACTGATCTATGGAGGGAAGTGCTTGGAACAAGAAGCCCTAGTTTCTTCAATTTCTTTTGCACAATTTCCTAATCTTGATTCTGATGTATCTTTGAAATTCCTACTCCTTAAGATATGAAACTTCGTCTTCTGATATCCCGATCCATTTTTTTCCGACCCCATAGGTTAGGTCAATATTGGATTGACCAAGTGGAACTTAACATAAGTTTCCCAAGGTGACTTGTTTATGGACTAGTTTAGTATAGCGAACTTGTACAAACTTCCACGTGTCATTGTTTCAATTTAGAAGTATGAATATCGCACCATATAAACTAAAGTCCATCCCCTATATGAAACATCTTATGAAATTCAATTTGTATCTTTCATTTTGAGATATAGCTTTTCTCCCTAGGTCACATGTTTAATCATGAATTATGGAGGAGGTTGGAAACATGTTTTGGAGGGATCATAGCTCCTAAAGTACAGTGAATCTATAGCTGAAAATTGTACACAAGGTACATCAAAATTTCATTTTTTTCCTATCAAAGTTTCATCTCCTGATCCTTGGACAAAATCGAGTTATAGAAAAAATTCCAAGACAACCATATTTTTCCTTCTAGTGTTTTCAAGCATGAAACCCTAATCTCGAGTAGCTACATTTGTAGCAATGTTTCAGCCGCACAAATACTTCTTTCAGGTGGCTATGATTCCATGTTAATATTTTAATGGTTATACAATATCTTAAAACATTTATCATAATAATATCATAACCATATGAAAGAGGATTAATGAAAGAAAGAAAAGCACAACCACACAAAATAACACAAATATTTATTCTGGGAAACCCTCGTAGGGGAGAAAACCCATAAAAAATTCCTCGATATAGAGTTAAACTAAGTACAGTGTAAGACCCCGAGAATAAGACTTGTAATACTCCAAGAATAATACTAGACCATTTTCTCTCCTCTAGATGGATTGTTCCTTCTCTCTCTAGAGAACTTACCTGAGTTATGAGTGTGTCCAAATGAGGGAGGTGCCTCCCATATTTATACTGATCACTGGAGAGGCCTAATAACTCAACATAGCCAAATTCTCCTCCGAATCAGGTCTGACTTTCCTTGGGAGACTCAAAATTATATTTTAATAATACTTTTTTGGGTACTGCTTACCCAACTTACAATGGAGGTTTTGCCTCAAGAGTTTACATGACCAAATACATCAATGAAATCCCTAATCAGAGGAACAACATCTCTAGAAGGGGAAATCATAATAATAATAATAAAATAGAATAGCTTTCGCAGTTACATTTCTTTAACAATGTATTGCTTCCAGCCAAAACTAAAACACCTCAATCTGCATCTTAAATAATGGAATAGAAATGAATTTAGTAACATTTTCTAAGATAAATAGGAGATATATGTAAAAATGGAGGACATTAATCTACAAATGATCCAAGCAGGTCGCTCCCAATCTTAGAGGAAGAATAAGATAATCTCCAAGCTTAAATAGATGAGAGGAATGATTGGGAAAAAATCCTTTAGAATCAAAAGTCTCGTGTGCAATGACTCAAAGAAGGAGAAACAAATAGCACATTCTTCCATTGCTCCATGCTTCAATAAAATCGCTCCAAGAAGATCATTCCATTGATTAATTTCGAGAGGAGATCACTTGACATTGCATGCAAATATAGAACAATAATTCATATTTACAAGGATCTTCTCTCTGAACAAATATAAGACAAAACTTATAACTATCAACACAATCTGAAAACACTCCTAAAATGGTCTCCCAGTAGCATAATGAATCCTAATGCATCCCATATAGGAAATGGTGTTGGAGGAAGCCAACATGCAAATTTCCATTGGAAAATCACCTGGACCAGATGGCTTCACTTTTGATTTATTTCATCTGTTTTGTGACCTTGTTAAAGAAGAAGTGCCAAAACTAGATGGAGATTCCTAGAAGTCGATATAGTCCTACCAACCCTAAAATCCATGTTATTGGCCCTTATTCTCAAATAAGATGAGGCATTGGATCCAAGAAAAGTATAGACCCATTTGGATATGCAATGCCATTTATAAATTAATAATGAAACTCATAGCAAATCGTCTGAACCCCTTTTTCCCAAAATCATCTCACACGATCAATATGGATACATGTAAGAAAAGAAAATTCTTGATGGAATTATTCTAGCTCATGAAGTTATTCATTTACTCAATACCTCAAGAAAATAGGTCATGCTTCTCAATATTGACATGTTAAAAGCTTTCGACAAATTAAGTTGGCAATATACTGAGCAAATCTTGATCTCCTTTGGCTTCATTCGAAGATGGATTCAAAGGGCATTGTCTCTCACCTTATATTTTTTTTCCCATCCTTGTGAATTTATTTCCCTCTACCACTTTCAATCCTTCATGAGGTATCAAGTAAGGGGAGAGGGTTCCTTATGGTTGAGGTCCTTATTTGTCATATCCAGAAAACCTCTCTCAGTGGGAAAATTCATGGTATCAGCTTCTCTGATTCTGACCTAAAGCACACCCCTCAAAAATTTGTAGACGATACCTCTTGATGTATTACCCATTACACATAAATCCAAATCCATCAAGCAGATTATCATGAACTTTATGGATGCCTCAGCCACATCAATAAATGAAGCCAAGTCTCGAATTCTCTTTTTCAATGCCCCTCCTCTAGTTCAAAGAAGCAATACTAGAATCATTGACTCCTGAGGTGGATCCCTTCCATCTAAGTGTCTCTGGGCTCCCATCATTGACTTTGCTATCAATCATTCTTCCTAGAAAAGAGCTTTTGGACAAGCTAGAAACAAAGTTATCTTGTTGGACGTTATGCTCACTCAACCTAGTAGGGAAACTAGTATTAGTCAAATTTGTTCTTCAATCAATGCTCATTTACCTTTTTCAATCATGACAACACCCAACATTCTAAAATCCATCCACAATCTACAAAGGAATTTCTTGTGGGGTATTTCAGTCAACTAAAAAACATAGTCTCTACTTAGTTTGTAAAATATTTGTTTACCCACATTAGAAAGGGGCCTTGGTATAAGGGGCCTAGAAATCAGTAACAACATTATAGCATAGGGGATTCACCTTAATGATCAATATCTTATCACATTCATTTAGAAAGGGGTTTTTTTAATTGTGAAATAAAAGGTGAATATATTGTAGGTATTGGGGGGTGGGTAGTAGAGTATGATGGGTTTATAGGTATTGGGGTGGTATAAAAAGGGATATCTACTAAAAATAGGGAATATATCGTAAAAATAGGGTTATTTTAATTGAGAGATCAACAAAATTATTTTGGTAGGTATTTATCAATATATAGTGAAGTAAGGGTATCCTTTACTATCCCATGAATGAAGGTGTTATGTCATTGTTTCACTAAGTGAAGATCCCATGCATTCTAGATGCCAAAACATGGTGAGGTTGTCTTACTCATAGGTAGGAGTCATGGGATATACTTTAGGAGAAAAAGTATTTCTATGGAATTAATAAATATGAGCTTATTAGAATGTATGATGATATCTCTAGATCCCTGATTTGGCATGTTGCTTTGGAAAATCAAAGTCTTATTCAAGAGCACAATTTCTAGGAGGTGAAGTATGGAAATACATCAATGATTTTGGGGTAGAATATCCCTAATATAACTGTCATACACTCCACATGACCCATCAAATCCTTAGAGAGAGAAATATGATGAAGGTTCAACACTTTTGTCGGCATGAAGAAAACCAATAGGGATATCGATCCCAGAATCATACATCCACCTCGCTTGGTGTAAGTAAATAATATTTTCAAGGAATATGGGAATAGCTCCATCACCATAAAATAAAATACAAGAATGAGCAAGAGATAATTCATTGGGGATATAATTCAAGGGACAATTTGTCGCTTAAGGAAGCGTACAATCTCAAAGTTGGTTTTCAAAATTTGCAATAAGATCAAATATGGAATTAAATATGGAAATCCAATCATTTGCCCAATTTTCCCTATTTTTATGGTTTGTGGATAGAATATGAATTCTTTCTTGAGACAACCTGCTAAAGTTAGGCTTTGTTGAAAGGAGACATGGAAAAATTTGATCACATGTTGGATAGTTGTATTATTTGAATTCTCGATGGGATAAAGGTACTATCATATGTCAAAGATAAGATCATTGATGAGGAAAAATGGTCCTAAATATAGAAAATTGGTCATGTAATCCATTTTCAAATATCAACCTAAATTGGATCTAGAAATTATTTCTAGGTTTCCTTGTTTTGGAGACCTGGAAGGAAAGGAATTGCCACATCTTTTAGGAAAAAAGTATGAACTCCAACCTAATTTGGGAAAATATCATGCATCATATAGATGAAGTAATCAATCTTAGTTCCTAAATTGGCCAAAATCTATAGCTCAATATGGAGAACAACATATATTCTAGGACTCGAACATCAAGCTTCAACCTCAATCTTCTCCTCTTTTTAGAGGTCTACCCCGAGTCTCTAGTCCTAATCAATGGTCTCTTCCTGCAAATCGATTCCTCAAACTTAACTTCATGGTGCCTCTGAGGGAAATTTAGGACCTGTTGTCTTTGGAGGGGTTCTTTTGGATGACATGGATTGTACTCTAACCATATTTTATGGATTCCTTGGACCTGAGACAAACAATGTTGCAGACTTGTTGGTAAGAGGTATTGAAATAACAATCTCTCTTTTCCACTCCAAGATTGTGGTAGAAGGAGACTCTCATTCTCTATTCCATTTGTTAAACAAGATGCTCAATGGCACTCCAGCTCATCAGTTATCCATAAATTGGAAATGGGAATATGGTCTAAATCAGTTGGCTTCTGTCCTACCAAATATTCGTACTATCATCCCCTCCCACGTTTGTAGAGAAGTCAACAAGATGTTTTATCGTCTTGCGAATGAAGGAATTAATAGAATTCTTATCTAGGTTGTTTGTTCTTGGGGAGAGGAAACTAAGATTTCTCTTAAGGAAGAATGACACCGCATAGCTAAAATGGATACTCCCCTTTCCATATGGGGTGAGAGAATTGGTGGATATTAGCCCCGAAATGAGGCCAAGGGTGAATATTCTAGGTGTCATGGACACGTAGCATGAGACATGGTTGAAAAACAATATCTCAATCCTCCTGGAATGAAAGGGACGATTAGCCGCATGTCAAATATCATTCCTAACAACCACCTGTTGAAAGGAATCATGGATAGCAACATGTTGGCTTTAATGGAGTTGGGTGAGCTTGAGTGTACAGTAACCACCATGGAAAAGACCGATCTTGGGTAAACAAGTGAATGCGGTAAATTGGTATCCAATTTCCGTAATTACGAATAATTATGGAAACTATATCGTTTGAGGGTCACATGCTTTCAAAGTTGAATTGATATGGGAATATCCATCCAACAAAATGAATCTCTTGTGTTTGATAATGTGTCTTTCAACTTCTTGAACATTATCAAACCGTTGGAGATTTAAGCTTGTGTTGCCATCGTTCGGTTTGTGAAAAAGGATTTCTAAAGAACATAAAATCATATAATATGGGTAGTTTATTTATTTATTTTGAATTGGTCTATATCAATGTTTTTTAACAATTTATCATCAATATTGATATATCAATGTTTTCTACCATTTTATAAAGAATATTGACATCACTTGTAGGTTTCAATTTAATTTAAGCATATAATATTTTTTAATTAGAAACATAATAAAACATAGATCATGTTTACGAAATTGTATTTATAAAAAAAATTCAAATCAAAAGTTAATGTAAGATCCATCTTAAACTCAGATCTATTAAGCACCCAGAGGGATCCAATTTCTTAAGGTGTAATTTTTTTAATCTTAGTTCTTTTACACATCCAGAAAAAATTTACACCTCAAGAAATTTCATTCCTCTTCATGATTGATAACTTTGTTATAATTTTTATTTTAATTTATTTTATAAGCCAATATGGATTTTTTTAATTACTTTTTATTTTGTTTGAATTTTTTTATGAACCTACTTTTTATTTGGTTTTATTTTTTTATTATGATTCAAGATGAATTTTTTAAATTATTATTTTTAAATTTTTGGTATCATAACTTTAGGAATGTGACAGCATCTTTCCAATACTGGGATTTAGAGCTTAGAAATTAAAATCTACTAAGTTGTATTTAATACATTTTTTTTGAAAATTTGACTATAAACATAATTTAAATGGTTGATAATTATAAAGATGAATTTCAGGGTTTATATATTATAATATATGCATTCCCATGCTTGGTTCTATGTCTATTATGTTTTGAGTTCCAATAGTGTCTTCAATGACTTAATCAATGTTATGAGGAAAAACTCTATTTGTTTGTTGCCAAGTATTTTCAAAATTACAATTAATTATAAACAATAATTGTTTGAACTCTAAACTTCAGTTATAACATATATATACCTAGTTCAATTACCTATTGTTGAATTTGATTTTTAACATTGGTATCATCAACATTATGAGGAAAATCCATGTTCACATAATCATAAGGTGTCTCTTCAATATTTCCGCCTCTTTATTTTGCATGTAGAGATCCTTCCTTTCATTATGGGTATTATCATTATTTTGTATGTAGAGATTCTTCCTTTCATTATGGGTATTATCATCTTGAGTGGGATTATCTTTCCTTTTACATTATTATTTATTATCCATAAATATTCAATTTTTAGGTTTAAAATAAAATCAAAAATTCATAAAAAAAAACATTTTAATTTCGAAAAGAACTACAATTAACGCAACCTTAACTAAAATTATATAGCCCTTCACCTTTTAAAGAAATATAACTTCAAAATCTAAAACCCTTTATAGCTTAAGACACATATATTAAAAAAACACATTGAAAGAAATTGAAAAAATAGCTTCACATCAAGAACGTTTCAAAAAATGGTTGAAAGGCCTTTGTCATGAAAGAAATTGTCTAAGAGACCTCGCTTTACAAGAAATTGTCAAAAATACATTCATTTGCAAATATAATCAAACTTAATAAAAAATTTATAGCTTTATTTCACTTTGAAAAAATAAATTCAAACCTTAAAACTATGTAACTTATCAAAATATATTTATGGTAAAAGAAATAAAAAATTTAATTTTACAATCTTACCTTAAAAACTTGCCCATAACACTTTTGCTTTTGAAAAAATTGCTTAAAAAACTTTCACCTGCAAGTATAATTAATCCTAAAAGGAAGTGAAAAAACACTTGCTTAAGAAACTTTCACCTCCAAGTATAATTAATCCTAAAAGGAAGTGAAAAAACACTAAAAGGATGTGCATTGATTTGAAGATATGAAATTGTGTTTTTGATTGACTCTATAAATACAATTTTAACCCTGCTAAAGTATGTGGTCCCTTCTTTATTAACTGAAACATGAACTTCCATAACTTTCAATCGAATTGTTTTTTGTCCTAAAACCTTAACATTTGATCAAAACCTGCAAACCTCTGCTTTCCAATTGGTTTATCAAATCTTGGAAGTGGTGGACTTGATGAAAGTCCACAAATGTATTCTCAAAATGATACTATTAGTTTCAATATTGAATCCACTTGGAATACATACAACTTTTATTGTATTTGGTTAATATTGTAAATTTTAATTAATTTATTACAATGTATAATATATATGTATATTATTTTAATATCATCACAATTCAATGAAATGTTAGAAAAAAAGACCGTAGAACAATAACAATAAACAAGATGAAAATATTAAAACATAAACACATGATATGAAATAATTCAATATAATATGGTTCACCCAAGATGGATTAAGTCCACACAGAAATTGTCAATCCTTTATTATTATACCATCCAACAAAATCAAGGGATACAACCTGCAACACACCTAGTGCACTTCCTCTTCACTCTCTCATAGTCTCTCTCACACAATCACATAGATCGTTTTTTATAATGCTACAATACAACACATAACCATATTACAATGCTTTCCTTTTATAGGGGAACTACCATGGGAAAATACCACATGCATGTAAACTATTGGCCAACAAACATCTAGAAAAAATTATTTCAAGCGCTTCTCCCTTGAACCCCCTTTCTCAAGGGCGCTACCCTTGGACCCTTCAACTAGGATGGATGGTCCCCATAGTGAGGGGATGATGTCCCCCTGCTGGGACACATGTATATTAAAACTTTGGCACAAACACAACTGGAAAATAGCATCTGAATCTAGAATATTAGGATCCACAACCAACAATCTCCCATTTGGAGACCGATCACAACAACTCCACCACTGTTGTACTTGTTGGACTATGCTCTAAACCTTGGACCTAACAAATTTCTCATCTTCACCTTCATGCTTGAAGGCCAACAAAAATATAGAAGGAAGTTAGTTTCTCTCGGGTTACTACCTTTGTCAACATGTCTGCAAGATTCTAGCTAGTATGTATCTTTTTGAACTTCAACGGTTCACATTCCAAAACAGATCTTATGAAATGGTACTTGAGTTGTATGTGTTAAATCTTAGAATGGAAGGCTCAGTTCTTTGAAAGATGAATGACACTCTGGTTGTCACTATACAACCTATTATTCTCCTGCTTCTTACCCAATTCCTCCATGAACCTATGCAACCAAATAATCTCTTTACTAGCCTTTATAGAAACAACATACTCTGCTTCCGTTGTTAAAAGTGCAACAACCTTTAGTAGTTTCGAAATCAAAATTATTGTTGTTACACATATAGTAAAAACATACCCTATGGTTCTCCTTTTGCTGTCTTTATCTGTGTCAACATATCCTTATAGAACAATGTGTGAACCTCCAAAACACAATGCATGAGAAGTGGCACCTTTCAAATACTTGAGAATCCAATATACTACCCTCCAATGCTCTTTACCTTGATTTTGCAAATACCTTCTCACAACTCCCACTACATGTGCAATATCTAGTCTTATGCACACCATGGCATAGATCAAGCTACCAACTGTTGATGAATAGGGAACCTTGGGCATGTATTCTATCTCTTTCTATGTCTTGGGATTGTAAGGATTAATTAATCCTCCTTTGTCCAATATAGTCTATTTGGTCATTTTCCTAACTTAGGAAGTTATTACCACTATACTAGAGTATGGGGGACACACCTATAGGTTATCTTCCACTTGCTTCATCTTCATGCATGAGTCTATGTGCCTCTGGGACCAATCCCTACATTATAGGATCCCACTCTGAGTGCCACCAACAGTCTCCTTTAGCTAGTTTTGGTTGGTAAGCAGTTAGGTTGAGTTTTCCTCCAGTTACTTTTAGTTCTATCAGTTAGCCTAATGCTATTTTTGCATGCATGCAGAGAGTGTGGTGCCTTTTGTCCACCTACCTCATCACTTAACTGATTGTAGACTGATTTAGACATCCAGAGTTAAACTAGTGATCACCAACTGTTATTTTTGCACACTCAGTTAGAGTTGGTATATTCAAATCCTATCCAAAGTATTTGATTTCTATTTATTGTACTACCATTGTATTATTGATTAATGAACGAAGATTAATGTTGTGATTATCTGAGCAATTCTTGTTCGATTAATATGAAAAATTTGTCATGAATTATTTGCTTAGTGTATATTGATCTTAATTATTCCACTGCATAATTCCTTTCCAAGAGCTCTCATATTGGCATGTATATCTATGGTTCTCAAATTTAACATGGTATCAGAGCCTTGTTTAGGGTAAAACTCAAACCTTAGAAACCTCCATGCTTGCACCAGAAGCAGCTAAGTTTCCACATAATTCCTGGAATCATTGTATTTCTCCCTCGGGATTCTATCCAGGTGTGACAAACTGAAAAAGTGCACATGTAGAGGTGGAATAGTTTGAACTGACATATGATTATGAATTAGTTTGGTTTGTAGTGATTTTTTTTAGGTACCTACGTATATTTTGAAATATTTGACTTATCAACATACAGTGAAATGAAGAATTCTTCTGCTCTTACACCCTGAATACTTAGACCCTTCAATTACATTGATTGGAGTGCATATATGCAAATGGCCTTACGCAATAAGGGGTTGTTTAGGATGAAAATGGGAAGAGAAGTTGAGCCCCAACATTTTGTTGAGAAATCCAAGTTTCTGAACTGACTAGATAGAGCATTCGGCTTCATGTGCATTCACATCTCTAGGGATCTTCTTTTTCACCTTGAGGGACTCAGAACTACAAAGGAAGCATGGGACAAGATTGAATCTTTGTTTGGAAAACAAGATGAAATTAGAGGCCATATTCTAGAGAATGAACTCATTACACTACAACACAACAGTTTCGAGACTATTCAACAATTCTTTTCAAAATAAAAATCTCTTGTACTACAATGAAAACAATGTGGGATAGAAAGGAAGGATTAGCAGCTTGTGCTGTCAATTATGAGAAAGCTTGGCTCATAGTTTTTTGCCTTTGTCTCTACTTTCCATTCCAAATTAGAAGACACTTTCTCTGGATGTTTTTGAAAAGTCTTTGATCTAGGAGCAATACAAATTGATTCAGATGGGAGTGCTTCAAACCTCCAAGAATCAAGCACTGTTAGCTCAGGAATCTAGAAATGTGCACGCAAGAGGGAAGAAAAATGGGAAGGATACCAAAAATATTCATTCAAAACAAAAGGAGAATCATAAATATTCTGATGGAGCCTCGGGTTCCAAGAAGAAGAAGAAATTTTAGAAAGATAAGTGTTCCTATTGTATGAGAGGCTTTCATCCAGAGAGCCAGTGCATGAATAAAACTATTAATGAGTTGTCAAAACTCCTTGAACAAAACAATATCGCTCTTCCACAAAGAACAAAGAAGTATGAAGAAGGACACCAGACAGAAGGACATTAGAGGTGACATACCTTGAAAGCATACTTCATTCAATCAAAGGATTATCTGATAGATTCAAGAGCATCCAAGCATATGGTTTCTTCTAAAGAATCCTTCACCTCTATGGATCTCTCAGGAGGACATAGCATTCATATGGGGGATGATTCAAAGATCCAAACTATTGGGAGAGCTTTCATTAAACTTGAGCATGGACAATTCCATATTGTGCTCTATGTTCCCTCTCTTGTAGAAAATTTGTTATTTGTTTATTAGATGACTCATACATGCTCTCCCAAGAGAGTTACATTCAATGATGACACAATAGAAATCACTGAAACTTATATTAGAAATCTCATAGCGAAAGGGTTTGCTAATCATGCCTTGAAGGCATACGAGATTTCCCATTTCTTGCCTACTTCATATCCGGAAGCCTTGCTTACTCATGAAAATAACACAAGCAAGATGTGGCATGAAAACTTTGGCCACTTGAACTTCAAGTACCTCCAACAACTACACAATGACAAATTGGTTGAGGGTTTTCCTCTCATCAAAACATCAAAAGGAGTAGAGTCATGGTTGCTTGGTAGGGAAGCATCAAGAGAAGAAATATGAGGTTGGAAAGGAAACAAGAGCTTCCTCTACACTAGATTCGATACATAGTGATGTCTCAGGAACGATGCCTACAACTTCAATGAATGGATCCAGATATTTGCTGACCTTCATTGATGATTGTTCATGGTATTGCTAGGTATACTTTCTTAAGCAAAATTCTAATGTATTTGAGAGTATTAAAGTATTTAAATCCTTAGTTGAGAACAACCTTGTGAAGAAAATCAAATCCATTAGATCTGAAAATGGAGGTGAGTATATCAAAAGATATTTTTAGCAATTATGTGTATTTGAGGGCATTCAATTAGAACACTCTGTTCCATACACACCACAACGTAATGGTGTATATGAGAGGAAAAAGAGATCATTGAAGGAGATGGAAACTTGTCTTATCAAAGATAAAGATATTCCTTCTTACTTATGGGATGAAGTTGTTAATTGTGCTTCATATATTCTGAACAGGGTGCCTCAAAAATCAATGATTGGGGTCACTCCTTTCGAAGCACTTTTGGGTCATAATCCCAATGTCTCATACTTAAGAGTTTTTGGCACTAGAGCATGGGCCAAAATCCCCATTGATAAGAGAAAATATTTCCAATCCTAAAGTTGCGAATGCATACTACTGGGATATGTTGAGGATGCTAAGGAATATAAATTGATGGAACTTGCAACAAGAAGGTGCTTCATAGAGCGCAACATGTAATTTGAAGAATATCAGTTGCATGATCCACCACAATCTGAAGCAGAAGAAGGTATAAACACTCTTTCATTTCCATTTGATGATGATATATTTTCTTATGTTTCAGATTCATAAGTTGAGGAACAATATCATCATGATCTTGTTATTGAGGTTGTACCTCAAGAGAATCTAGATCAAGATCCAACTGTTATTCCAAATCAGAGGCCTAAATGGGCCGAAAAGCTCATTGAAGCAACTGGGAATGTTGATGGGAATCCATATGAAAGAAGAAGAACAAGGTCTCAATATCATAATGAACATGTTGCACTCTCCCACACAGCTTCGCTATCTCCAGAGTGGTGCAACAAACTTCCATAGAGATGCTACTTGATGATAAAGAATGATCTAGAATTTGGCCCACTGCAGAACAAAATGGATCATTCAATTCTTCCTCCAGAAAGAAGAGACAAAAGAAACATTCATTAGATCGGAAGAACATTGAAAGGTTCACATGCATAATGTAACATCCCAGTTTTGAACCCATGGTATTGAATTGCACATGATGTAAATATTCCTATTTGATCATCGTGTGGAGCTCAAGGAAAAGGCCCCACCATGGATTTAGTGCCTTCTGTATCGACGATTAAAATTTATGTCAATGGTTTATGTGCTAGCTAGGCACAATATGTTTTGAGACATCATGCAAAATGAAAATTAATAAAAATACCACAACTAGCTATGTGCCACAATGTTAAAGAGATGGGGGCATGATTTCACAAGGAGCAGGGAGGGGAAATATTCAAACCTTTGAGCCAATGGGGAAAATCCAAATGTCTAAGGGAGAACCCATAAAGCTGTCGACTAACCATTTTGTCTTTTGTGCCCAACCATCTAGAAGTTGGTTGGGGGAAAGTTGATGCATGGGGATGGGAAGAGTATGGGAGTCAAATTCGAATTTGGGAAGCCACCCATTTTTGGAAAACATGTTTCTGACTTCTTTGGCAAGTAAATTCTTGGAAGTGCATGTCAAAGCCATTATTCACCCATACGTTTTTATCTCTCATGCAGTTGAAGCTCCTAGGCTCTTCCCTTCACGTTTTGGTGGTTGTTTCCTCATTCCATAGCTGGGAAAATCCATTTTTGGTATTGTTCAGTGAATGGGTAGAGGAGATTCACATTCTAGTGGTTTTTAGAGGTCGTGTTTTCCTCCCTCAAGCGGCTGGAGTTTGTTGTGCTCTCCCCTTCACGTTTTACGCAATTTCTCCATTTTTCTCCTTGGATGGGAAGTCCTTTTTGTGTTTATGAGTGCATGTGAAGCAGGGATTCACATTTTTGGTGTTTTTCAGGGTCGTATTTTCTCCCGTAATGCTCGAGAATGCTTTCTGAAATTGTTTTTGGTTCCGAGGGTGTTTTTCCCCATTTTACCAATCTATTTTTGGTTGCAAACGCATTTTTGGTTATGCTCAGGGGATGGGAAGATAGATACATGAATTGGGGGTTTGTAGAGGTCTTTTTTCCTCTATGAAGCAATTAATCATTTCTTGAAATGATTTTCCTGGGTCATTTTCCCCAATTGTCGTTTCCGAATTTTGCTCCCAGGACGTTTTTGTCCATACCCAGAATGTGTATTTGGCTATGAAGTTCATCCTGGTGTTGTCTTGGTTGAGTAAGTCCAAGGAACCCATCTGGTATATGGTTTTCTATCTTTGGATGTGCTTGTGTCTTGGCTGAGTAAGTCTAAGGAACCCCTATGTGGTTGGCTTCTTTCCTTAACAGTCTATGAAACCCAAGTGTGTTTTGGTTTGATTGTGGATGTATGTCTTGTTGTGTGTAAATCTATTGTTCCCTTATTCCTTGTGGGAATCATGCCCATCTCGGGGGTGGAAGTGTTGTTGAGAGATTGGCGAGCACACTGGCCTATGGTTGGGTGGAACGTTGCAATGACATAGCTGGTTGCGGGACAACTCTTTTTCAAGATAAGTATTATTGTGTCTTTAACCTCTGCAACTGTGTTTGTTTTAATGAATTATATGAACATGTTGAATGCTTGAATGGATGAATTTATTCTGCTATATAAATGCATGTGTTATGCATCTGTGAATGTTTTATGTTTAATTCATTTTATTACTATGTTCATGGGGCTAGTTTCTCCGCTTAAATGATAGCAGCGGTTCCGTAATCGCATCCTCTTGGACGGGAGGGGACGTGACAGTGTGGTATCAAAGCAGTGTTGCAGCATTGGGCCTCAATGGGCCATGAAGAGTAGTTGACAAAGGTTAGATCAACCTTTGTGTTCAGCAGAAAAAAGAAGTAGAAAGGATAGATTTTCCAAAATTTCTCCAAGTGTTGGAGTGTTGACTGTGTCGGCTGAGTTAGCCGAAGTTGAGTCAATGCATGTCGATGTGAAAGGGTTGAGTCGAGCCGACGCAAAGAGAAAGAAAATTTTCAGAAAATTTTCTAAGTGTTGAAAAATTGGCAAAAATCGGTGAGTTTGCCGGTACATTGGCTAGGTTGAATGAGTTTTGCTGACGACAGAGGAAAGACAGAAAATTTTTCAAATTTTTTTTAAGTATGGACATGTCGGGCGAAATGGAGGAATTTTGTCAATGCATGTCAGGAGAAATGGAGGAATTTTTCCGACGTGTATCGGGCGAAAAGTTGAAGTTTTCGCCGATGAAAGAAAGAAGAAAAAAATTTCAATTTTTTCTAAGTGACGAAATTTCCGTGTCCCAAAGAAAAGATTAATTTTGTCGATGTGTCAGGTGAAATCGATGAATTTTTCTGATATGTCGGAAAGATTGGCAAGTTTTGCCGATCAAAAGAAATATTGGAATTTTTCTGATACGTCGAAAATATTGGCAAGTTTTTCCAATCAGAAGAAAGATTCGAATTATTCCGATACGTCGGAAAGATTGGTAAGTTTTTCCGATCGAAAAAAAGATCATAAGTTTTTCGACACGTCAAAAAAGTTGGTGAGTTTTACCGATCGGATGAAAATGGTGATTTTTCTGATACGTTTCGGACAAACTTGGAAAATTTTGTCGACACGTCAGAAGGAAACCTGAGTTTCCCCGATCGAGTGGGAAAGATGAGTTCGGACGAAATAGGGAAATTCAACAGGTTTTTAAGAAAAATTGTAGGGGCCAGAAAGATGAAAAATGGCAGTGAAGTAATGCGCTAGATTGATAGAAATCAAAATATTTACAGAAAAAAAACCCCGTCGTCCCCCTGAGACAGTCATTGTTTATGAAGAAAAAATTATGTGTGTTTGACAAGTTGTCAATATATACGATTTTTCCAATTACAGAGTCATAGTGCAGGTTAAGAAGTTAGTCTTGGTCCAACCAAGAAGATCAGTGCCCACAAGATTTGCATATCAAGTGATGCATAGGATCCCTACGAGCTTGAGGCAGATGCTGTGGGGGAAGGTGTTCAAGTCAAGGATGTTGAAACATAATTTGATGGGAAGAGGAATCAAGAGACTCCCCCAAATATTGCAGCTACCATAAAGAGCCTAAGGATGGAGTTGCGGGGTTGCAAAAAGGAAAATGAAAGGATGACCAAGGCTTTGGAAGAGAAAAATAAGTTGACTGCAGCCATGCTACTAAGTTTGAAAGACCTCTAAAGGCAGATAAACTCTGGGCATCAGACAATAAATACCGAAGGGAGTAGGAGAAATTCCTACAAGAAGAATGTGAAGCTTGACCAAAGGAATAAAGGCTTTAAACCTTCTCACACCCGAAATCAGCAAAGGAAACCGTCACAAGCTGTGACTAAGCCTGAAAGAATGATGGGAGACAAGCCAAGGAAACCACTCCAATGTTGGGGATGCGGAGGATACCATCTGATTAAGTACTGTCCGGATCGAAATGGGAATGAAAGTAAAAGTTCACAACACCCAAGAAGCTGAAACTGTGGGTCAGGAAGCAAGGACCATTCCTAAAATTTGTGCAGTGTTGAAAGACCACCAGGCAGGTCATAACTCGACTGTGGTGGAAGTCGAGGGTGAGATTGCTGAGAAAATTGTTTCTGTTTTGATTGACCCTGGATCGACTCATAGCTATATCACTCCTAGATTTGTCGGGATGTGCACTTTGAAGAAATCAAAGGATAGAATATCATGGTTAGTCCAACTAGCCACTGGAACCAAGAAGAAGGTCAGTGAGGTGGTAAGGAAATGCCCATTGGTCATTGATGGGTTAGTCACTTGTGTAGATCTGAATTTTCTACCACTTGGTTCCTATGATGTCCTCATTGGAATGGATTGGTGGGAAACACATAGAGAAAATCTTGATTGTTACAACAAGACTTTTGAGTGCTTGGATGAATAAGGAAACCTAAAAGTTGCAAAAGGAATTCCAAAAGTGATCTCCAATAGGCATATTTCAGCGATACAACTGACGAAGTTCTGTGGGAAAAGTTGCAGAGTACATGCAACTCATGTTTTGGAGGCAATAGAGAATGATACTCCTGGGTTGGAGGGTTTTCATGTGTGCAAGAATTCAGGAATTTTTTTCCTGATGAAATTCTAGGGTTTCGTCCAAAGAGGGACATTTATTTAACAATTGAACTTGTGCTAGGAGCAACACCAATGTCCAAGACACCCTACAGGGTGAAGTATACCAAAAATTCTAGAGCGGAAGATGCAGCTGCAAGAGTTGTTGGAAAAGAAGTACATCATACCAAGTGTGTCTCCTTGGGGGGCACCATTCCTATTTGTGAAAAAGAAAGATGGTACACCCTGGTTGTGTAATGATTACATACAATTGAACAAAGTCCCTGAGAAGAAAAAGTATCCTTTTCCTAGGATTGATGACCTCTTTGATCAAATGAGAGGATAAAAGGTGTTTTCCAAGATTGACTTAAGGTCTAGTTACCAGCAGGTAAGGATCAAGGATGAAGATAATCATAAGACAACCTTTAGAACAAGGTATCGACCTTATGAGTTTGTAGTCACATTAGAGGAAATTTGGGGTCTAAAATGGGCCTTATAAGAAAACGCACCAACAATGAATTATTGTGATTTGGAATTCAAGAACCAATAGAATTTCAATAAAATGAGTCAACCATAATGGTTGAATTGACATATTTGTCATAAAAAAACTACTTTTTTTTTGTTCATATTTTCAACATATCTCCCTCCGTTTTTACTCAAATTTCAAGCGGTAGATATCGTTGGATGTAGAATTAAATTTTGCATCCAACAAGTACCCACACTGCATACTGTTGTCAAAATCTGCTACCCCAAAAACAAGAAATACCTGAAAAAACGTGATGATGATGTCATCATCACGTTTTTCAGGTATTTCTTATTTTTGGGGTAGTGGGGTGCATCAAAAGTATGCATTGTGGATACACGTTGGATGTAGAATTCAATTTTGCATCCAACAAGCTCTCCTGCTAGAAATTTGACTAAAAATACAGGGAGATATGTTGAAAATACAAACAAAAATAGTATTTTTTTCTTTCTTCCTTAAAAATTAATAAATATTATTTTATTATTTTCCTTAGGAGGCCCATTTTAGACCTCAAATTTCCTCTAATAGGTACCATTTGGTTTCACAAATGCACCAGCTAGATTCATGTGCCTCATGAATAATGTTTTCAGTAAGTTTCTGGACAGGTTAGTTCTTGTCCTCCTTGATGGCATTCTTACTTATTCTAAGAATGAGGAAGAACATGTGGAGTATTTGAGGCTGACTTTGAAATTGCTCAGGAAGCATAAGCTGTATGCAAGGTTGAGCAAATATGACTTCTATCAAGATAGAGTTCATTATTTGGGTCACATTATCTCAGATAAAGGAATATCTGTAGACCCTGAAAATATTGAAGCCATGATGAGTTGGCCTGCTCCAAGAAAGTTAACAGATGTAAGATCTTTTGTGGGACTTGTAGGATATTGCAAGAGGTTCATTGAAGGATATTCTACAGGTAAAGTTGAGTCTATGTATAGGTTGAGGAAGCCTACATGTGAACTTGTAGTTCCATGAGGAAATGGTCCTTGTGTGTATGGGCATACATATGAGGAATTTATGAGGACTGTAGATAGAATGACTTGGATAGGGAAATCTAAGTGGTACTCGATGAATTGAGGCAGGAATTTGCCATGTGCAAAGGCTAGAAATTATGAGGGCAAACTCATGACTAAGAACGGATTTTGGAACTTCAAATTGCAAGTTTTTTGTTTATTATGGGAGACTGTGATCTCCTATGATGGTTTTGAATCATGCTAACAATGGATATGCTCGTCTTGCATTGTTTGATGTCTGAAGTTTCCTGGTTCTAGATGTGACTGTTTGGCTAATTTAAAATGGTGTCAAGATGACATGTTGTATGTGGATGTCCAGGTTTTGGTACAACATGCGTAAGTAGGGGATAAGTGCTCCCACTTGCAAAATCCAAAAAATATGAGGATGGCCTCATGGTTGCAAAAATATGATTTTCTACAGGAAGCAAAATTGTGAACTCAGATTTTTATTTGACTATCAATGTTATTGATCATTTGATATTTGGAAAATCATGTATGCATGAAATAGATTTGAAAATCTATGATCAAAATTTTATGATAACATCTCATGTGAACTGCATACTTTTATGTAACCCAAGTGAGATGAGGAAAGTATGCCCTTGGAGTACATAGCTTCTCGAAATGATGTGGTTGGGATACATACCTCCTCAGAAGGATGTACTGGGTGTACATGGATACCCAGAAGGATGTACTTGTAATACATAGCTTCTCGGAGGGATGTGTTTGGAATAGGTTTGGAAAACCTATGATTGAATTTTTTTATGATGACATCTCATATGAACTGCATGCATGTATGTAATGTGGGTGAGATGATGAAAATATGTACTGGGTGTACATGGCTCCTCGAAAGGATGTACTGGGGATACATAGCTTCTCGGAGGGATGTGTTTGGAATACATTTGGAAAACCTATGATTGATTTTTTTTTATGATGACATCTCATATAAACTGCATGCTTGTATGTAACACAGGTGAGATGATGAAAATATGTATTGGGTGTACATGGATCCTTGGAAGGATGTACTGGGTGTACATAGCTACTCGAAGGGATGTGTTTGGAATAGGTTTGGAAAATCTATGATTAAAATTTTATGATGACATATGATGTGAATTGCATGCATGTATGTAACACAGGTGAGATGATGAAAATATGTACTTTGGGTACATGTCTCCTCTGGAAGGATGTACTTGGGTACATATCTTCTCCCCCCTTCCATATAGGCACCAGTATGCATCAATGGGGACTCCCAGAGTGTAGGTAATCCGGATAGACTTATTTCTGCACACATTCACGTCGTAAGGGGACTGTCACAAGAGTGGGGACTCCATGAAGAGAATAAACCCTAGGTATTATGATGTCTGGAAAGGAAGCGCCTGAGAATTTGTAAGCACTTGGAGGAGGTGCTAGGCCCTTAAGACAGAGCTTCCATTAAGCACCCAAGGAGGTGTTAGGCTCTGAAGCGAGGCTGACTAGATCTTGGTTGAGAGATGCTATATAGATAAATATTTGGTTTACTTATCAAACTTTTCTTATTGTTGATTTTCTGTAAATATAAATGAGCATATGATGCAGCCATGGTTTTGAAAATATTGTTATAGATTGCATCCTATAGGAATGAATATGACCTATGAATTGAATTCATTGTGGTGTTCGGAAAGGAAGCACCTAAGCTTGGTGAGCACCTAGAGAGGTGTTGGGCTCAAGAACTGAGCTGTTAGACCTTGGTTGAGAGGTATTTTCAGGTGATATGAGGCTTGCAGAAATTCGGCTACCCTTTAATGCAAACCCAGGTATGGTGTGGGGCAGGGTTGTGAGTGCCATGGCTATATAAATCCCAATCGGACACCTGTGGAACCAAAAGAAGATACTTATGCAGATAAGTATTTGGTTCACTTGGTAACTTCTTGTTGATTTTATGTCGATATACATGTGCATGTGATTCATCTATGATTTTGGAAAATATTTTGAATACTAACATGGGAATTGACTCATTGCTTGGGGCTTGAGCATAGGTATTGCTAGTTGCCAAAGACATTGGAAATGTTCCAAGCTGAGGAGAAGGATACTTCAAGACCCAGAAAATATTTTGTGGTGTGTAGTGATGCATGCAATCAAGGTCTTGGAGGAGTTTGTATGCAAGGCAACCACGATGTGGAACCAAGGAGGAGTTCTAGATCGTACTATTGGACATGTAAAGTTGTAGAGGAAGCACCACGGTCCTAATATGGCTACATGGGAGCCAGGGGATGCCATGCGATTGGCGCACCCAATCTTGGTTCAATTTTCCAGAGCACTAAGGGCGGTGTCAGTGTAGCATTTTGTTAAATTTTTTGTAAAGCATTGAGGACAATGCTGTTGAAGGGGGAGGGAAATGTAACACCCCAGTTTTGGCCCCGTGGTATTGAATTGCGCATGATGTAAATATTTTTATTTGATCATGGTATGGAGCTCAAGGAAAGGGGCCCACCATGGATTTAATTTCTTATGTATCGACGATTAAAATTGATGTCAATGGTTTATGTGCTAGTCAGGCACAATATGTTTTGAGACATCATGTAAAATGCAAATGAATAAAAATACCACAACTAGCTATGTTCCGCAATGTTAAAGAGATGGGGGCATGATTTCACAATGAATAGGGAGGGGAAATATTCAAACCTTTGAGCCAATGGGGAAAATCCAAATGTCTAAGGGAGAACCCATAAAGCTGTCAACTAACCATTTTGTCGTTTGTGCCCAGTCATCTAGAAGTTGGTTGGGGAAAGTTAATGCATGGGGATGGGAAGAGTATGGGAGTCAAATTCGAATTTGGGAATCCACCCATTTTTGGAAAAGGTGTTTTTGAATTCTTGGGAAAGTAAATGCTTGGAAATGCATGCCCAAGCCATTATTCACCCATACGTTTTTCTCTCTCATGCAGTTGAAGCTCCTGGGCTCTTCCCTTCACATTTTGGTGGTTGTTTCCTCATTCCACAGCTGGGAAAATCTGTTTTTTGTATTGTTTAGTGAATGTACAGAGGAGATTCATGTTCCATGGGTTTTTAGAGGTCATGTTTTCCTCCCTCATGTAGCTAGAGTTTGTTGTGGTATCCCCTTCATGTTTTTTGCAATTTCTCCATTTTTCTCCATGGCTGGGAAGTCCTTTTTGTGTTGCTGAGTGCATGTGCAGCAGTAATTCATGTTTTTGGTGTTTGTTGGGGTTGTATTTGCTCCCCTAATGCCCAATAACACTTTCTAAAATCATTTTTGGTTCCTAGGGTGTTTTTCTCCATTTTACCAATCTGTTTTTGGTTGCAAAACCATTTTTGCTTGCAAACCCATTTTTGGTTTTACTCAGGGGCTGGGAAGATTGATCCATGAATTGGGGGTTTTTAGAGGTTGTTTTTGCCTCTGTGAAGACATTAATCATTTCCTAAAATTATTTTCTCACCTGGGTCATTTTTCCTCAATTGCCATTTCCAATTTTGGCTCCCACAATGTTTTTGTCCATACCCAGAAGTTGTATTTGGCTGTGAAGTTCATCTTGGTGTTGGCTTGGATAAGTAAGTAAAAGTAACCCATCTATTAGATGTTCAAATATGTTTGGATGTGCTTGTGTCTTGTCTAAGTAAGTCTAAGGAACCCCTATGTGGTTGGCTTGTTTCCTCAGCATTCTGTGAAACCCAACTATGTGTTGCCTTGACTGTGGATGTATGCCTTGTTGTCTATAAGTATGTTGTTCCCTTGTTCCTTGTGGGAATCATGCCTAGCTTGGGGGTGGTAGTGGTGCTGAGATATTGATGAGCACACTGGAATATGGTTGGGTGGAACGTTTCATCGACATAGTTAGTTGCGGGACAACTCTTTTTCAAGATAAGTATTCTTGTGTCTTTAACCTCTGCAACTGTGTTTGTTTTAATGAATTATATGAATATGTTGAATGCTTGAATGGATGAATTTATTCCACTGTATAAATGCATGTGTTATGCATTTGTGAATGATTTATGTTTAATTCATTTTATTTCTTTGTTCATGGGGCTAGTTTCCCCGCTTAAATGATAGCAGCGGTGCCGTAGTCGCGTCCTCTCGGATGGGAGGGGATGTGACACATAGTCCCAGGATTTTGATGCACAAAAGAACCAATATTCTAGATTGTTTCTCCATAGTGTTGCATATTGTAACAATTTTTTCACAGGTTTTTGCTTGAAGAGGAAAATTTTCTCTTAGGTATAGCTTGTTTCCTGATTCCTTCTTATTTTGAGGGGCTTTTTTTCCCATGATGTGTTCCCCATTTTCCATATTTTATTAAGCAAAATTTTATTCATTTAGATTTTATGGGTGACTTTTGGTTTAGTTTCCAGGGCCTAAGTTGTCCAAAGTTAGGATCAAGGCGGGGTGTTAGGATTAATTAATCCTCCTTTGTCCAATATAGACTATTTTCTCATTTTTCCCAGCTTAGGAAGTTATTATCACTGTAAAAGAGTATGGGGGACACACCTATAGGTTATCTTCCACTTACTGCATCTTCAAACATTAGTTTATGTGCCTCTGGGACCTATCCCTACATTATAGGATCCCACTTGAGTGCCACTAGCAGTCTCCTTCAGTTGGTTGTCGTAGGTAAGCAGTTATGTTGAGTTATCCACTAGTTACTTTCAGTTATATCACTAGCAATTATCCTAGTGCTATTTTTGCATGCATATAGGGAGTGTGGTGCCTTTTTCCACCTACCTCATCAATTAACTTATTGTAGACTGATTTAGACATCCAGAGTTAAACTAGTGAGCTCCAACTGCGATTTTTCCACATGAAGATAGCTAAACAACCAGTTGGAGTTGGTAGATTCGAATCATATCCACAGTATTCGAATTCTATTTATTGGAATACTAAATTATTACTAATTAATGAATGAAGATTAATGTTGTGATTATTTGAGCAGTTCTTATCTGATTAATCTAAAATTTTCGTCATGAATTCTTTGCTTAGTGTATATTGATCTTAATTATTCCACTACAGAATTCCTTTCCAATATCTCTCATATTGGCCTGTAGATCTATGGTTCTCAAATTTAACAGGGACACATCTCCTTACTAATTTTAAAATGGATGGCCAAAGGTGTACTACATGTTTTCGCATTTTGTATTCTAGACCTCTCCAACACCTTTTCCATGTACTCACCCTAATACAATGTCAATTTGTGATTTGCATGGAAGTCATTATGGATTGTTATTAATATGTTATGCATATGGAAATTTTATAACAATTGATACAATGGATCTCTCTTATCTATTGCTTTGTATTCTCTCTTATCGGGAAATATGCTTATTTTGTAAAAGTCATTCTCTGCAATCTATCTATTATACTCTAAAGAATTGTTGGGAGATTTCATCCTCTCTATTATGAGGATTTTCCCCATGGTACATATTTTTTTGTGGATGATTTTTTTTGTGTGTGATTGAACTGTTATTTGTTACAAGTCCTCAAAATATCATTGATAAGAGTTTTAAAGTTCAAGAATCTCCATTATTGCTCAAAACATTAACAATACTGACTCCTTTACCCCTAGCCAAGTCACATGGCTAATACTGGGGAAATATCAGATGTGCCAACCTCTAGGAGGATAGTTTGAGCAACTGAGGACTAATCTTCCCACCCCATCATAGGATGTCTGGATGAAGGCACTTCCATACTCTAAGTTGTTCACCTTTAGCCAAGTCACATGACTAATACTGAGGGAATGATCGATGTATCAACATTATTCATCATGCAAGGACCAATCTCCCTATCCTGTCACCCGATGTCTAGGAGAAGATACTTCCCTGCCTATAGGCCATTCACCTCTAACCAAGTCACATGGATAATACTTGAATGATGCATGCACAACGTTGCAAACATCAACATCTCATCCACTATAGTGGCTCCCTCTGTCACAGATCCATCCTATTGTAATGAAGTCAACTTCCTTTAAGAGTCATCAATCCATGAGTACAAGTTGGAGTAAAATATTCAACCATGGGATATCTTTCCTATTTATCACAAGACTAATATTGCTCCCTCTGGAAACAATTCTTCCCGCCTCATATGTATCTTCTGAGTCATAACACTTTCCTTAACTCAATTGTATCATCATATTTAACATAAAAAAGTTAAATCAGATCTTTTGGGATCCCATAGCATGAAAAATCACCCAATTACAGTAATGATAAACTAAAATAAAAATTAAAAAATATGTTTGGCTCCCGTACCAGGAAAAATCTCCCAACTCACTAAAAAAATCAAAATAAATATTATTGTGTCATCTCATCAAGTTTTGACTTTTTGTGTGGAGTTTCCTCATCAACATAAGATGTTGATGCATGTTTCTACCCTTTCTTTCTCTTAGGACAATATGAATCATAGTGACCAAACTTATCACACATGTAACACTAGGTGTGTGAAATATCCTTCTTGATCTTCCTTGGTCCTTGATATGGAGTTGAGGTTGGTATTCCATCTCAATTTTTCCAAACTGCATTGACATATTTCACTAGTTTTGTATTAGAGACATAATAGAAATCATGAATCTTCAATACTCTTGCATCGTTCTTTACATTCCTTTGTTCATTATGCAATTAACATTGCTATAATTATGTTCTTTTGTGTTCAATTCTTAGTTTGACTTCTTTATTGTGATTTTCCATGTTTTTTTTACAACTGTATGGTCACCAAAATGGCATCAAACTTCTTCTAATGGATCACAATAAATGAAAAGAGTGAGATGAATTTTTAACAATGAATAATCCACAAACTTAGCTCCTGTATCTGTATCTAATGACAGAGAAAACAAAATTCCATAAAATATTTGTGGTTGAAAACCAATGTGCTTTGAACAAAGGAGTCATATTTACTCCTATCCTATGATTTTTTATTAACATGCATCTAGGTTTAATTACCAACAACATTCTTAATTTAGGGATCCTCTTGTTTTGGACAAAGAAATCACGTTTATTTGTATTGTCTGATTTTGTATTGGCCTCCAATTTGTTTACTCACTTGTAATTTTTAAGTTTATAGATACTACTATTATTGTAATAAAAATAATAATAAATGTTTTCTTATATGGAAAAATTCTCAACCTTAAAATGAATTTGATTCTAGTTATGATGAACACATATCTTAAATTTAATTTTTCAAAATTTAACATATTCAATTGCATATCGCAATGGCAATGTCCTCGTTTCATTTTTTTTTCTTTAACAATTCTTCATTTTTCTAACACTACTATGTTTCCAAAAAAAATGCTCTTTTGCCTCAATTGTTTATGTTATCAAGTTATTTTTAAATTGATGATAGATTTCAATAATTAGCCAATACATTAATAAAATCAAATCTATAGTTGAATTTATTTAAATTAAAGCCACACTGAATTTTCACGAACATTCATCGTTAAACATTCCTTTGATATCCTGATTTTGCTTGTGGGGTATGTCGTTTCAAATGAAGTCATCATTAATATATGATGATGATGATTAATGTCCACTGAGACCAACTTTGGTCTATCGAAACTTAAGAAGGATGATACTTGGTTTACTTTAAAATCTTGTTCCTGTGCTCAAAAAGCTTTCTAAGCATTTTGGCAAGTTAGGAGGTTATAAAGGTTTGTATTGTAGAAAATACTATGAAACTCAGATCTAATGTCGGTGTAAGCAAGGCACTCTAAGATAAAGTGATTTCCATCCTCAACACTCATAGAATCACACAGATGGAAAACCCTTTCCACCCATGGAGATTTAGGAATAGACCAATGCCCTGTTTCGCGATGGAGTTCATGAGAGTTCATTCTAATATTGGTGTATTAATTTTCTTCCATGAGCTAATTACTACCAAGAGATAATTCTGATCTTCCATGTTAGGATTAATGACCTCCTTATAGTATCTTAATTTTCTCTTAACCGTTAAATTTTCCTCACACCATAATTTCTCTTTAAACTTAGAAGTAATAATATTTTTGACACTATCAATGTTCTACAAAATGTCGTTTTTATCGATGCCCTCAATTAACATCAAAAAAAAGAAAGCTCGCATGAACACACTTTTATCTAATGTGACACATTTCAAAGGTTCGATGTTCTCTAACTTGAGACGGTGTATCAATAAAATACATTGAGAATACAAGTGCATGTAACTTTCATTTATGGAAAATTTTATGGGATTGTTGATATTAATACTAAAATTTTGTATTTTATTTTGAATTATTTTTTACATGTGGTTACGGACAAAACATATTTGAAATTTATTGCTTATTAATCATTTAATTAATATAGTATTCAAAATTTTTCTTTTAAACATATATAATTTTTCAATTAATGTTATGAAACAATTTTTTTTAATTCAAAAAATGGAAAGATTAGATAATTAATCTTTAAATAAGAGTGAACCAAAATGTTATTAGTAAATCAAATTTGTTAAGCATTGTCCTAACTTAAATAAAATAAGATGATTTTTTTTAAAAATGTGCTCACTTTGATTTTAATGATTGATAATTTGTTATTTATTTATGTGAACTTAAATTAAAGGTTATTAAAAATGTTGATTCACATAAAATGAAAAATAATGAAATGTCATAAATCATGAACATTAAATTTCAAAATTTATTTTTAACTTTTTCATATTCTTTCCATAAATCACTAAATTAATGATCAATAAAATACTATTCTTTGTTGGGCCTAGGGAAAGGAAAGTAGAATTGACTTAGAATTCTACCTAAGTATGGAGAAGAGTTAGAGAAGAAGAGAAAGGAGTTGCGTCAGAAGCAGCGACAGGAAGGAAGAAGAAGGAAGATGTGCGATAGAAGGAAGGAATACAACAAGGAAAGGTGCGATGGAATAACAATACCAGAAGGCGTACAAGTGGTATAACGGCTAAAAAATGACAGTAGAGCATAACGGCCAGAAAGCGACAGTTCAGGAGGATCATGGGGGAGAGGTTGGCCAGAATCGCTGGAAGCCACACGTATGAAATTATATTTGTAAGTTAGGTCATTAATGCCTAATGTCGTGTGTTACTAGAATAGGAAAGCCAACCTGTTGGCTTAATGTAGAAAGTCAGTTGAGAAAGCGAGAGGTGAAGAGTCTGTAACGAGTCTATAAAAGGAGCAACATAAGTTGTATGCGGGTTAGATTCTCCATTGTTAGAGTCTTATCCTCTCTATTGTTAGCTTCGGGTTGTTAGCCTGAGTATTGTTGTCTGTTATTTGTGCTGAGTGCACAAAATTGAAGAATCTACAACTGAGTGCATAAAAGTGTAGGAGAAGTTGAGTCAATCCATGATGTGTGTGGATCGCCAGTAGAGTCAAGTAGAGAAGGAGTAGAAGAGATGATCAAAGAGCATGATAGGAAGAATGGGTTTGTATAGATAATGAAGAAGATCTAGAACAAAGTCTGGAGCTTAGTGCGCAGACAAAAGGTGCATACATTTCTCATGCCAGATGAAGAGCACCTTTGTGGTTTTTCCCTGATGGGTTTCCACTTTAGATTTTGTGTATATGTGTGAATGTTGAATATGTTTGAGTCACCTATATAAATGGTGATTTGAATGAATGCTTATATGTTTTCTTATGAATGAATAGATGCATATCAGTCGTGTTGTTATAAGTTGAATATGGTTATGCTATACCGGGAGTGTTGTTATATTATTGCAAGGGAAGAGTTGTGGTGTGGTCTAACTGTTCATAGTAAGCATAAGTAATCCACCCGTGGGATTTGATCAAGCACCTTGGTAAACGACCAAGGAACCATAAATCCCCCACCCAAATGCAGAAACCTGATTTTGGCAGTTACCCATAGGAAGATATATCTGGTGAGACTGCATCTGCGATGCAGGTGTTGTCGACTAGCCTTTGCTATGTCGGGTCGATGTCTTGGGATTTGTTGCGCTAAGCAAAAGGGACTGAACTTGGGTCAAAGGAAAGTAATATAAAGGCCAACACTCTTTATAAAATCATTTTAAAATTTTAGATATAGAATCTTAATTTTAAAAAATCATTTCCCAATTAAAGACAACAATTTTAGCAAAACTTGGGACAAAATAATTTAACTTTAAAGATTTGAATTTTTAACTTTAATTAGGAAAAAATCATTTCCTTTTAGATTTAGAAAAATTTGGGAAAAATAAATTGCAACTTTAAAAACGTGGCAAAAGTTTGCACCTAGAAAGATCTAGGTCCAGGTCCTCTGAACACTTGATAAATCTAAAATAAAAATAAAGCTATGTTTTTTATTAACATATCATCAAACCTAGTTATATATATATATATATGTGTGTGTGTGTGTGTGTGTGTGTGTGTGTGTGTGTATAATACAATTTTATTAGAAACAACTTATTCTTACAATAAAATGGTCCTCTTTCATGAGACTGTAACATGCTAATTATTAATTATAATTTATGAGAACATAAAATATTATTTTATTGGCAATAACTTGATATTGTTGTAAAGGGACTTTCACAATGTTTTATTTTTGTAAGTGTGTAAGGATATGTAAGTTGTTATTATAGTGAAGATATTTTTTTTCATTTACAAATTCTTGAAAGCTTTGAATATTGTTAGAACAAGAGCCATGAGGTGGCAATGCCACCGCAGTTGTTAGTAGCTATTGCTATAACACCAATGCTATAAGAAAAAACAACTAGTTTATTTGACCATCTATAAAAGTTTTAACATGCCACTCTTATGGATTATATAATCTAAACATACCTTGATTATATAAATGTATGGATTATGCAATCTAAAGAGACCTTGATTTTAGATTTTAAATAAATGATGTTGATTTTATATAGATGTAAAGTAGTGACATGTTTCCATGTAAAATATAAATATAAAGTATTCTCAAAACTTTGTTTCCGTGGAATCCGCAAGATGTAGAATAGTTGGTGGCGGGGTATGGTTAAGGCGCCCCCTAAGCTGAAAGGTTGTCGGTTCTAATCCCGTCAGATACCAAAAAATCCAACCATGTTAAGGGTTGGTGCGGTCCAGGCCGGGTGCGATCCTCGGGTGATTTTGACGGCTTAGATGCCCCTGGTTCATGGTTACTTAGCCAATGGCAACCCTGCTATCCAGGGGGGTTCTACCACTTTGCCAACAAAAAAAAACTTTGTTTCCATGAAAATATATTTAAACATATTATTAGTGACCTCCTTATATATGTATTAATTATAATTATAACAAAAAAGCAAAAATTAATGAAGGGCACACCTTGCAAATAGACATGTAAAAAACATTTGAGTGTCGTTTCAATATATTAAACATTATTTGTAATTTTTTCAAATTCTAGGTAAATATTCCTAGACCATAATAAAAAGATATATTTTTTTGTTGGTAGTGCGAAATGAGACGATATATTTTTTGTTGTTGGTAGTGCAAAATGTTGTGGGGTCGACCCACTTGTACAATTCCGTTGAGATATTATAATCCATAATTATGGAAAAGAAAGAATAAATTACATCATCACATAGCATGCACAAAATTTATAGAAATAAGGTCAACCTACAATATTATCTAATAACTAAACCAAAGTATAACAAGCCAGCATTAGGATGACAATAAAATTTAATATAAAATTCACCAGAATCAAAAGGTATGCCATAACCACCGTCAGAAGTGCATGACAAGATCACACAATTTCCAATGTATGATGATGGTTCTACCACAGGAACAAAACTCCAATTCCTTAGAAATGAAACTCAATTTTTAATTTTTTTTTTTATCTCGTCTCCCCTCTTCATCTATGGAGTCATTCTCTACTAGCTACAATCACAAAATAGGGAGAAAATATATTTTCGAAGAATTGTGAAGTATTGCAGCTCTTACACCTAGATGTTGGCGGAGTTATCCTATGACCAAAGCATAGGGGTTAAGTTTAAGAAGTAAATTGGACCCATTCTGGTCTGCGTACATTGAAGTAAGCGCCCATATTTTAGCTCATTTATTTGACACAGAAAATCAAACCGAAGTCACTGGAATTCATGGGTATTTCATTTAATTACATTAAACATAAGATCTTCTTGAGATTTACCATCATTATTATCTTGCTTTACAAAATTAAGATCTTCTTGAGATTTACAATCATTATTATTTTGCTTTATAAAATAAATTAATCTAAAATAGGTTGTATGGATTTAACATAATGAAATGCCAAGTGTTTTGCATGTGAGCTATCTGTCCATTAAATGAGCCTAGCTATCTGTCCGTTAAATGAGCATGTCACTTGCCAATATGGAAATGCATTTTTCCTTGTTAAAAATACGCCTTGTGATTATCCTGAGATACTTTTATCCTTTAGTTAATATTACACCAGCCTTGCTAATTCATCTTCTTTTGCGTTTACAAATTATTATTTTTCAGGCCATTTCAAGTCTTTAACTTGGTTTACCCTGCAAAATGTTTTCTTTGACTATATTTTAGAGTGATATTGTCTTTCAGTGTCCAAGTGATATTTCTACTTCATACATACAAAATTCATGTACTCTTTGTTTCACCTAAAACAAAATATAAAAAATATAAAGTTTTTAAAATTATTTTTAAAATGATTTTAAAATATTTTTTTTATATTTTGGCTCAAAACAAAATGTAAAAAAATATAAAGATTCCTCCACTATCTGGTAAGCTTGCTATTACCTAAACTACCTCATCTATTTTTAAAATGATTTTAAAATAATTTTTTATGTTTTGGCTTAAAACAAAACGTAAAAAATATAAAGTTTCCTCCAGATCACCTTACTACTACCTACGCTACCTCATCAATTGATCATTCGACCATGGGTTTCTCATAGCAAGCATTTGATATGAGCAAATCCCCTTTGATTCTTTGCTTTAATTTTCCTTTGATCTCTTCAGTGTTATTTGTAAGCGGATAATCCGATACCTACACGTTTTTCTTTATATAATTTTAAAGCTCTGAGTGACCGCAAAGTTTCAACAAAGTTTCAGTTAAAAATGGAAGAACCCCAAAGTTTCAGTTAAAATGGGAAGAAAAATTAGGATTAAGAAGCTGACAGTACCATAACCCATCCCACCTGTCGGCGAAGGAATGTGAGCCGGCACCCACATCTGTTCAATCACAGGTTTCATTTGATTTGATCAATTTCTATGAAATATGGTTAATATGCAAGAAAATTGAAAAAAAAAATAAAGGAGGTCTCTGGTGCATATGGATGAGATACCTCAGTGTGCATTAAGACGCTCCAGCCTGTCACAGTCCATCCAGAGGGATATCAGTAGTTGAATTAAGAATTAGATAATTGGAACAGTTATTGTCCATGCTTAACAGATTAAGCAAACTGTAGAAAAGAATTCTTTCCAAATTTGCACATTAGAGGAAATTTCAACTCAAAATGGGCCTTTTAACTTTGATTCAAATTCCATGTCATCATGTGTTAGCCAATGAAATTGCTTTAAATTTGAAATACNTAGGGATATGTATCATAAAAAGAACTATTTTTGTTTGTTTGTATTTTCGACATATATCCCAGTGTTTTCACTCAAATTTCGATCGAGAGAGCTTGTTGGATGCAGAATTAAATTCCGCATCCAATGATTACCCACTCAGCATACTTTTGACGGACCCCGCCACCCCAAAAACAAGGAATACCTAAAAAAATGGAATGATGACATCATCATTCCATTTTTTAGGTATTTCTTGTTTTTGGGGTAGCGGGGTCCGTCAAAATATGCCGAGTGGGTACTTGTTGGATGCGGAATTTAATGTTGCATCCAACGAGCTCTCTCAATCGAAATTTGAGTAAAAACAAGGGGAGATATGTTGAAAATACAAACAAAAAAGCAGTTTTTTTTCTTTTCTTCCTCCAAACTTAATAAATATTATTTCATTATTTTAACTATTATTTTATTAATTCTTTTTAGGAGGCCCATTTTAAGTTGAGAGCGATTCTATAGTAAACATTATCCTAAGTTAAGAGTGATTATATAATAATTTGAGAGCGATTTTATTGTGATGTTACACCTAAGTAACGAACAATCCTCAATTATTATTTATCTTTAGCCTAAGTTGTGGAGTGACTTGACTCAGTCATGAAGTTTTTATTTTGGTAGTTGACCAGTCTTCCCTAGTTCAAGCATGTCAAGTAAGGGAAATGTCATTTATATTTTCAATTTCTCGTCGGGATTAGCAAAACCTCGTTTTTATTTTGTCAAAAGCATCATTATTCTCATTGGAGCACACAAATTTAATTTGTCATTAATTAAGATTGGCATTTCACTATGTTGCACTATGACAGGCACACAGGAAGACACCGATTGCTTTAAAGTTATTGAGCAGGACCCTCATAGGATACTTAAGATATTCACAAAATCAACAATTATTATTGTGATGGATGTCTCACATGGTTCTCTGGGACATGCAGATTCACTTTCAATTTCAGTCATATTTATCTTTTATATGTTATCGAGGTTTTTGACTGAAATTGATAGAAGCTTAAATTTAATATATGTTGTTATGTGGTAATATTTTATGTGATATATATTCTAGCTTTGAAGAAAGATCTTGTAATTTGTTGTTTGGTTGAGTTTTCCTCAACATTTTTGCTTATAAATAATCTAGGGTTTCAAATGGTTTGTTTTCCATAAATTTTATTTTTACCGCATAGTATGTACAAGTTCAAGACAGATGGGGAACTGGCTGCATTAACTGCACTAAGGGCTAAATGAAATTTAGATGAGGAACTCAGAATACAAAAGGACTAAGGATTTTTCAGCGAGAGAAAATGCTTGATAATATACAGGTATTACAGAATCCTAGGATCTGTAATGGACGCCAAACAAATGAGAATTCTTTTAATACTGGTCGTTCACAGTTACAGACTCTGAAATTATTTGAAAAATTCAACAACATCCTGGAAGCAAAGTTTTATTTAAATTCAGAAGCTCTTACTGATTCTCGCACACCACCTCTATTTTCCAAAAACCCAAAAGGCACTCATAATTTAATGGGATTGGAGGGGTCTATATACAAGCGTTCGAGTTCTGAGGGAGCTCCTCCAATGGGTGTTCATTCACGTAATAAGCCTCCAATCCATATCAAATTCAATCCCAAATGTGGTCCCTTGTGCTTCAGTTGTAGAGAAGAATGATGCATTAACTGAGAATTTCTTTGACATTGTGGCATTATGGAACTGGCCATGAAACAAGTCATCCTCTCCTCACCTAGGGAAAAGCACGTTTGAAGAAACTGTATAATTTGTGAGGAATATTTAATGCTAGGATTGCACTGGATTCAGAGACGTGGAAGGTAAAAACAATCTTAATCTTCCCTAAGCTTTGAAAAAAATAAAAAATAATAAAAATAATAAACATTTCTTCAAAACCACTACATATGTTATGGAGGGGGCACATAAAGGATGCCTCCAAAACTTGCACATAAACATGTTACAATCGAGCTAGTAGGTTGGGAATAATCGACCACACAAGAGGGTGAAGAAAGGGTGGGTTGCAAGCAGAGACGCCACCCGCTCTACAGATAAAACTCTAAAAAGAAAGTCTCCAAGACATAGGGCCACAAAGAGAATGGAAGAAAGGAGTTTGCGGCGAGGTCGTCCTTCCACGGTGGGTATGCATGAAGAGGATACTGAGCCTTGGAGGGAACTCTAAGAGCCCATGAATCAAGAAATTTAAAACAAAAATTTTAGGGTGTGCACACGAAAAATAACCTTTGAGGAGAGTCCTATCGTATCTATTTCTCCCTATTTCTATCATTGTTACTCACTCCTTCCCTATTTCTACAAATAGCATTGAGAGCTGATAATACCTAGAATTGGTGGAGGAAGGCGATCAAAGATCAAATATGATGATGAATATTAATAAGTAGAAGATAGGGTTCCCTCTCTGCTATTACTATCTTCATGTAGCTCTCATGGTTTTCACGAACCTATACATAAGTAGCGCATTACTTGACGTGAAGGATACATACACTGATAGGTCACAGGAACATATTAATTCTTGTTTGAAGGTGCAAAAAAGAGATGAGGGGAATTGGAATATGGTGGAGCAGAAAGGCAATCAGTGTATGCTCAGTGGCTCAGTATTTTATGTGAATGGATTCAAGTTTTCAACACATATTGGATCATGTTGTTTTTAGTGGATAGTTCCACCAAATCCAAAGTTTCAGAATTGCTACAGTAGGTAGCCTCTGCTAGTCTCACAGTAGGCCGAACATGGGCTTTCAACGATGGTGGATGGAGAGCCCTAGAAAAATTCAACTAAAAGCACTAAAACCATAAATTAATGGATATTTAATGGAAATGGGCGGTTAAACCTTATCGATGTTGGGAATCACCGCTTTCTTGACGTTTTTGTCTCATAATACCTCCGGGCTGTGGAGCCTTCGCAGCCTCCCACTTTGAAAATGCTTTTGACTCTGAAATCACACATCATGAGAACCAAGTCTTTGCCGACATACAACTGAGGGATATTAGGAGATGCAAATTACTTGATTACTTACTTGGGATATTAGGAAATGCAAATTACTTGATTACTTACTTGGGATATTAGGAGATGCAAATTACTTTATAACTTACTTCTGGTGGCAGACGAGTGCTGGATGCACTAATTTGTGATAGATAAACACGTCTACTTCTGTGTTGTGCAACTTTCTTTCTATAACAAGCGCATGTTCACAAGAGAAAGCAATCCTTATTGAGCAGTGCTATATCCTGGTAATTGCTCACTCTGGTACAAAGAATGCTGCTAAAACAATATTCGTTATTTAGTGAACAAAGCATTTGTTTCTCTGTATATATCAACATTCAGGTTCAACAATCTCTACGGTACCAAAACAATACCCAAAAATTTTGATGCAATCTGCAAACCTTCAAATGTTGAGCTTGGTAAACCTAATTGTCATCACTGCTAGCCCATGATCTGAACCATGGTTGACAGATTTACTTTTCTGGAATTGGCGGATCGTGGAAACCTAGAATATTAATTGTCATCCCTGCCCCGTGCTATTTGAATCATGGATGATAGATTTATGATAAAGAAGGTATTGTTTACAAGGAACCAAAAGCATAAAAGGTTTGGGATAATTATACAATTGCTGATATCATCCTCATCGCTGGGTCTTGGGGCATAGGAACCCAGAGAAACGTCATCTCCCCACACCAATAGTAATCTAAAAAAATAGACAATAAATAATAATAATAATAATAATTAAATGTTTTAAATATTACCAAACCTTACTCTAAATTCCATTACATTTAATAAAAACTATTGCAAACTTTAGAAGATTGAAAAAAATTGTCCATATCTAAATGAATTAATACTCATGACCGATTCATGTGTATCACCTGCGGTGACATAATAACATCATCATATGTTTTTTACATCGTTGCTATGACGACATCATCATGCTAACATATGATCATGCACAAACTAGCATGGTTTTTTTTTAAGATACAGAGTGAAGAGGGACATGAATGACCTGACGTACAATGACAAAAGTGACGGAGCCAGATTTTCTACTCAGAGTAGGAGAAGTGATGGAGCCGGATTTTTGACTCGGCGTAGGTATTTACAAATTCCTGAATGAGATGCCAATCTTAGTTTCTTATGTATATTGATATCATACATCTTTCTATGATCATTTTATGTATTGCAAAAAAAATCATATATTTATATGTTTTCTAATATAATCAAACAAAATCATTTTTAATTGATGAAGTTTAAGATATTAAAAATTAATTTTATATAATAATTTTTTAATTAAAAAATTTGTATCATCAAAATTAAAAATTCTAATTCATAACTGAGTAATAGTAAGGGAGTAGATATTAGAGCATAACAGGTGAAGTAGGATTTCTTGTAGTAGTCATGAATTCCACATTGTTAGAGATAACTCTATAGTGAATACCACTTTCTTTGTATTTGCATTGCATTTTGGAGAAGAAAAGAGAAAGACATAATAGTCAGTTTTGGCTAGTTGTTTCCCCACAATGGGTTTTCCCAAGGTATATCTTGTTTTATTTGTGTGGATGTGTTATTTAGAGTCTAGTTATGTTGATTTTAATTCTTATTCATTTAACATTTTGTGGAATTAGGCTAACATAATGAATTAAGTTAAAATATATGTTGTGACGAATCGTTCTAGTAGAATATCCGTAACAGTTTATGGATCAATACATAGAGATACCTACAGATGAATCTTTGAAGGAAATATATTTCCATCATAAACAACCTCTTTTGGGTCCTCACATCCATAAATTTCCTTTCATTCATAATCATTGGAATTAGCTTCCTAAAATAGATATGAACAAGTTTGATGGTTTTGACCCCTTTGTTTGGATCACCTAGATGGAACAATACTTTTCCCTCCAGGGTATTATTGATGACATGATGAAACTTAGAGTAGGATTGTTGTACTTTGACTTAAAATAATTCCAATAATAGGAATTCCATAGGAAATCATATGGGGTCTACATAACATGGATTAAGTTTGTTAAATCCATTTATGTTCATTTTGAGACACACACACACACTATTTGGGATATTTGACCAAGTTATGCCAAACATGCTCAATAGTAGGATTTATCACATCCTTTGAGAAACTAGAAATACATACATAGGGATTGTATCTGAGCATCTTTATAAATAATTCTTCAATAGTTTCCTTAGGGAATATACTAGAGAAGAAGTCATGATGCAAAAACCGCTACTTGGTTTGATACGTGTCAGAAAATTCAAGATCAAGGAGAGACAATAATCGATGCAAAACCCAAAAGAACCTCTTATGTTACATACATTCACTCTTTTCAAGCAACTCTCTCAAACACCTTGCCTTCTCCATCCCTAAAAGTCAAGCAATTGTCTCTAATTGAAATGGTAGAGAGTCAAAGGTATAGAATTTGTTATAATTTTGTTGAGAACTATGTCCCTAGTCATAAATGCAAAGACCAAAAAATATTTTGAACTAATGTTATCTCTTCTCCTTGACCAGGAGAAATCATTATGGAAGATATCCCTAAGTTAAAGTTAGCTGATAATTACCTTAGCATGCAAGTAGATGTAGATCCCAAATCTTGTCAAGAAAATTACCTGAAATGTCTTCGCTAGGTCAAGCATAGAAAAGTGATTCTTTTGAATGAAAGAAACAACACCCACAATTTTATTCATAGACATGTAGCTAAAGAATCCCATTGATAAAATATCAAATTATGATACGGAATGGAGGTATGATGAAATGGAGGTAGATGCGCAAATGTGAAACTCCAATCAGAAGACTATGATGCAAGTACTCTAATACTAAACTAATGCAGGCGTTTTGATTCCAATTAATATATATGAAACCAAGATTGCCCGTGGATTAGGGTGCTCAATAGAAACACAGTTGGACACCCACAAGCACACATCAAATACACAGAAAATGCCAAGTATTATGGCTTATTGGCTCTCGATTGATACTCTTTAGACTCTTCACCAATCTCCTGTTGTGACATTTTGTTGTCCAAATATTCTTGGGATACATCCTCAAGTTATTCTTCATATTTATCTTCTCTTTGTCCAAGATAATCTGTGTTGGATCCCTCTTCAATCGACTAAACTACTGACTTCATCATTTTTATTTAGTCAACTCTACTCTTGACTCTTTCTCTTACTACCAATCGAGTTGTCCCAGTTGTTCTTCCTTTTATCCGCTCGACTCACCATCGATTCCTTCAAACTTACTGGTCTTCGGTTGACCACTTCTTCTTCTGTGTCAACCTTCACTAGTCAACCTTCTATTAGCCTGACTAAGCACAACTAGTCTCCATCTCGACTGTAACTTAGTCATCTTCAACCATGTCGAATTCTTTGCTTCTAGCTCTACCAGTACTTAGTTGGTCTCTCACCTCAACCATGACTTGGTCGGATCCTTCCTTCTTCATATGTTCTTCTATTGGTCTCAAATTGCCTCCTTTTTTCTCCCATCTAGAGGATATCGAATTCATTTGAAAATGACTTCTTTACCGCAAGACCACTCCTCTAGTCGGTTCATTACTCACATCGACCTTAGGTATGACTTCTCCTCCTTGTGGTCATATTTCTATTTGAATTCTCTCCATTTTATCAATTCGACGAATCCATTGTCTACATCTTCTTCCTTTAGTCCTCAACCACTCTACTACGGTTGACCTTATCCTCATTAAATTCATCATTGACTTTCCTAGTCCTCTGACTAGCTTCTTTCCTTTCGTCATCACTTGTTCCTATGAGACAACTGAACTTATAGTATCCTCCCACCTCCTGGGATTAACTTCCCTTTCTTTTACTATGAAGGACTTAAGATTCTTCCAATGACTTTACGCCATCCATCTTCTGCCTCTCTAGTACCTCTACTGACTAGTTCCTTGTCAACCATCTTCGATGTCTGTTCTTCTCTGACCTGACCATTTGGGTTGATACACTACCCTTACCTTCACTTGGAAGGTCATAATCCCCCTTCCAAGTAGATTCTCCTCGCTTATATTCATCAATCAATTGTAGGTATGTATTTCCCTGCATCAGATTCCTAGGGTATGAAAAGAACTACACCCTTAGTTCTGATCTTGATCTGACTGGATTTCATTATTTTAATATTTTGTCAGTTTCAATTCCATACTTGGTACTCGGTGCAAAATGGTCCCTTCATCTTCACTATGATCCTCTTCTCCTTATTCAAAGTATTCTTTCATGGCATTCTATACTTAGTTCTGGTCTTGTGAATGACCCTAAAGTCGGTGCTCATCCTTGGTCTTCCATCCTTCGTCATATGTTCATCCAACCATCCCAAAACCCATTGGTTTAGCTTGACTTCCTCAGTCATCATCACCCTCTGTGACAACTTGTTTATCAAACTCAAACTCAACACCAAGTTGATATGGTGGTTGTTTCTTCTCAACAACAACCCTGTAGGCCTCTCGTTGACCTATCAATTTTATCTTGGGATCTGTTCCCCACTACGTCACTTTTATTCATGAACTCGATGGGTTGTATATTGAATAAAATTTTCTTCTTAGTCTTTAGTAGGCTTAATACTACCATCATTGAGTCATCTTCTCCTCTGGAAAGTCCCTTAATAACTAGTCCTCCGTCACTCTTCTTTGGCTTCTCTGACCATGGAAATTGACTCCAGACAATGTCTTATGCTTCATCTACTGCAGTCTTTATGGAATTCTTTCCACTCCCTTCATTTTCACTCCTGCATGACTGCTCTACAAACCCTCTAGTAGGAACCTTCACCTCTACAAGGCATGCTCACAAACTTTATGTTGTACTTCTTCCTTCCTCATCGATAAAAACTCAACAGTATTCTCCACATTCCTTTGTCATAATCACCTCACTATCTTCCTATTCCATCCCAAACATTCACATGTGAAGTTCATCGTTCACATTTACTTTGTCAATCATTTCCTCGAATGAACTAACAATTTCATCGGAAGTCCTTCCACCTAACTTCTCTTCTATCTCGTCAACGCCATTATCGTCCAATTATTCATTCCTCACTAGTTGTGATTAATCGATCATTTATTCCTCGATATTCCCTTTAGGATGGGTCCTCTTAGGGACACCTTCCAACATCTCTTCCTCTTCTAGAATTCCTTCCATCACCCCCTCCTCTATAGGATCATCTTTTGCGACTTCTTCTTCTTCTTGTTCATCATGGAATGATATTTGTGCTCATCCCTAAACTTCTAATATTTCCTTGATCTGTTCATGGACTTTCTCTATCTCCTCCATAGTGAGGATTCTCTTTCCTGTCGTCAAGGTCTTCATCAACTTGTCTTGGCTTGACGAACTTTCAATTACCTGTGTTGCTTCTAGAGCCTCCATCTTGTCCACTATTTCTCTTAGTATGGCACATATTATTACCAAGGAAACTTCCTCTTGTGGCCTCTTAATTTGTGCACTTCCTTTATGTGCAATCTTCTTCTGGTCACCTTGGATGAGTCCTTTTTTCTTCTCCTTTTCTTCAGTAGTTCTATCCAAATCCATTGCTAGAGCTACTTCCTTCCTTCCCAACTTCACCTGAGTTTTTTTCTTCTTCATTAAGTAGTCTACCAAAAAACCAATCCTTGATTTTACCCAACACTCGTGATCTTCAACTCTGTTGTTCATCAAATCTATCCAACACTCTCATTAGAGTCATCCTAGTCCTTTCCTTCATCAACACCAACTCTACCCATAATCGCAACTATGGAGCTACAACTTCCTCAAACCTTCTTTAGGATGCTCTTCTTTGCAATCCTAATTATGTATTACTCTACCCCATATCATGTTGGAGGTATCTATTCCTCCACAACTCTACCCAACAACAAATGGAGTTGTTTCTCTCCTTGTCCAATCACAACTAGATTCTCATGCAAGACACAGCCTACTTTGTTACCAAATTGATGCAGGTGCTCAAATACCAAACTGATGCAGGCACTCTGCTACAAACTAATGTAGATGCAACCTGGATCACCCACAGATCAAGGTGCTCAATGGAAACACAGTTGGAAACCCATAAGCACACAACAATTACACAAAAAATACAAAATGATTATGCCTTTCTATTCCTTCAAAAATCAAGTTACATGGGTTAATTTACAACAGGGTGAAGTCCCTTATGGCTCATTTGGCTCTATCTGTTACAATGAAGCTTATCTCTAAGGTTGTGCAATATATCATCTCCAACTCAGGGAGGAATATAGAAGTCCCGAAAGTCCCCCAAAAAGGTCCAAGACTTCTTTTTTCTCGATCTCTATTTATACAATTTCTCCACCACTTTATTTTCCCACTCAAGTAGCTTCTAGAAGCCTCTGGATTCTTTCCAAATCGTCCTTGGCGTGTAGTTCCATCCGACGTCCTCAACTACCGCCATTACTTTGCAATAAATGTTTCAAATACTCTATGACGTGACTCTAATATTCTGCGTACTTCAATCTTTTGTCGGTCATCTCTCAACCAACACTCATAAGCCTCTTCACTAATCATCTATTGTGATACTTATACTGTCCAAACCTTCTTAGGATATATCCCCAAGTTTTTCTTTATCTTTATCTCCTATTTGTTCTAGTTAATCTGTGTCAGCACCTTCTTTAATCAACCAAACTACTAATTTCATAACTACTTTGAAGTCGACTCTACTCTCGGTGCTTTCTCCTACTACCAGTCAGTCTGTACCGACTATTCATCCTTCCATCTGCTCGACTCATCATCAATTCTGGTAACCCTATCGATCTTGAACTGCCCGTGTCTTCTCCCATGTTGACCTTCACTCATCAACCTTCTCTTACCTTAAAGAACTGTAGCTGGTCTCCATCCCGGATGCAACTCACACGTTTTCAACCATGTCGACTTCTACCCACATTGATTTCTTTGCTTTTGCCTCTACTAGTACTAAACTTATCTCTCGCCTTGACCATGACTTGGTCAGCTCCTTCCTTCTTCATCTATTCTTCTCTTGGGATCAAATTTCCCCCTTTTTTCTCCCATCTAAAGGCTATCATCTTCCTTTACATATGACTTATTGACCGTATGGTCACTCTGCTAGTTGGCCCATTACTCGCGTCGGGCTTAGGTCCTCGACTTCTCCTCTTTGTTGGTTAGATTTCAAAATTGTAAAAGAAAGAAATATAGGTTGTTAATAATAAGGCAGTTGAGAATGCATCAAAGATTTTCCAACTATCATAAATTTGCGTATTTGGCATGCAAGGAATGCTAGTCAGTTTGAAGATAAAGACTATCTAACTTTTTATGCATGATTCATAGTTTTAGTATGTTAAAGTCCTCTCCTCAAGATAAGAAATTGAAGAAGGTAAGAGTGACCCCTCCTATAGATATGAGTTGTTTTCCTAGAGCAATTTTTTATTTTGTTGCACAGATAAATAGTGGCTTGTTTGGAGCTTGAGGAGTGATCCATATCTCTGAAAATCATATCATCTCTTTTAGAGTAGGTATTTGAACAAGTTTAAATAATTTTGCATAAATGATGGCGTTATGCCTAGCCCTTATACTAGCAAAGGTTAATGGGATTAAGAGTCTAACTATATATGATGACTCACTTCTAGTCATTAATTGGTTAAGCAAGGATTTACGCTGTCCTAAAATTTTCTTAAGGGTCTCTTCTAGAGGAAATTAATCGGATCAGATTATCCTTCAACAATCTAAGCTTCAAGCATATTTTCGAGAGAACAATATGGAAGCGGATAAGCTCTCTAGAGATGGGATATCTATCAAAAAAGGTGAATGGATGATCTTGAAAAATGGTGAGCATAATATCATTATGTTTTGAAGACTTGGGTATTCAAAATGTTTTGGAATCCAAAGAGGATTGGTGATTAGCATTAGCCCTTGTTGAAGGTTCAGTGGCTTTGGTTGGTGTAATATAGACTCTGGCTAGTCTTTTATGACTTACAAGAGGCTAAAGGCGTGACACATATTGTTTTTGCAAATAGATGTTTCTGCTGAAGGTATAGTGGCTTTGATCGATGCTATACATGATCTCGTTAGTTTTTCTAATGTACAAGAGGCTACAAGCTTAAGCCAATTTCCTTTTGCAAGTTTTTAAGAGAATGATTTTGTCTTTATACTATGTTTTGGAGTGGTAAAATATAGCTTTTAACGGGAAATACAACAATCAAGAGGAAATTTGAAGTTGCTTTGCTTCTGGTGTAGCTAAAAGACCAAAAAACTTAGTTATGAAATGTTTAAATGCATCTACAAAATGTAATGTTTTCTTTTTTAATGAAAATATTTTGAAATTTTTTTAGAAAAAAAACGTGGTTAACAAAATTAATGAAATAACTAATAACTATTAGAATAATTAATTAATTTATATTATTAAATTATTTTTTAATTTGATTGTTAATATAAGTAATTATACAATACAATAACATAGGTCATTCCGCGTTGTTACAAATCTACAATCAAATTTTTTAAATTATTTTTTTATTAAAAATGCAAGGCAATATTTGTTAAGCTTAAAAATTTTATACAACAAAATTAAAATCATTCCCAACTATGTTATAAAATTAAATAAAAAAACATTGAAACTCAATTTATTTCTCAACATCAAAAACCATTTTAACATTTATACTCAAATGTATTCCTCAACAACATAACGTATTTTTCTTCAAAGTTTTTAGATTGAGAAACCTAAAGACCTGATGTTCTAGGGCTGAAACCTAGAAGGTATGGTCAGCGGGTGAAAGAGTAAGGTCTGTAAGGTCTGTTCCGTACAGGTGATTAATACTGGCTAAAAGACTGCAAATGCGGGTTTTCTAAAGGGTGGCTCTCCAAAGGCAAAGTGAAGGTACAGGGCTTCGCTACCAGGTCTCTGTCTAGCAGGTTAAATAGTAAATAAAGAGGGTATTTCATAGAAGCCATACCTGGCAACTATTGTGTTCCTGGCTTCTAGAGACTCCATCCCCTACGCCTAATCTGTGGCTGCTTCAAAGGTCTGATATAGATGCCTCCCTCTAACTGTGAATGAAACTGTAAACAGGTCTTACCTCACTCAATAGGTCCTCCTGTAAAGACTTCACGATATAGGGGGCTGGCTGCTCGAAAGAAGGTATTGTCAGTGGGTGATAAAGCAAGGTTCTAATAGCGGTCCCTCCTTCTGAGTGATTTATGAAGCAAGTGTCTAAGGCAGGTCTATTAATTAAGGTAGGTAAAGTGCTGTGGAACCAAGGCATGGAATGGGGATTGTTTTTCATAGTGGGTGCTTCGCATCCTCGTGTTCCTAGCTGAATCACTAACTGGGCTTCTGTTGACTAGGGTGCAATAAGAAATAAAGTAAGGGTAAGATTGATTGATCCGGTCCTGATAAGAGGGTTCCTAGCAATATCTCCTAAGCGCCTCATTCATCAAAGTGGTCTAGGGCATATGATCTAGGTCTCTAGGTGGGGCAGGTTGTTTGTAACCAAGGGAAGAGGCTGACAGGCTGTGCCCTCCCTCCTATTCTTGGCAGAAGGGGGAAGTTTGGTTGGGCATCATTCAACGATCGACTAGGTTGAAGGCAGTAATTTCAAGTCAAGGGTGGTAAGGTGATCCGGTCCCATCCCGCCCGGAGAAGTTAATGGCTATACAGGGATTCATGAAAGTAGTACTAGGTAGAATGCAGGTATAGTTCTCGCAGGTGGGTAAATAGTGAGTGTGGAACCAACAAGGTAGTTCTTATAATGCCTCCCCTAAAAGGTGTTCCTGAATGAAGGGAGAAGTTAAGAAGGTTGTTTTATGCAATCCATGCCACCATGCCATGCCAGGTCTAAGCACAGTAAGTACCTTTCGGGGTCAGCACCACATGCATGGTAGTTACTTAGACCTTTTTTTTATATTACCCTTTGATGCTGGATGGCACGACTGGCTGGATGGTAAAGTAACCGAAGACTTTTATTTTATTCCCTTGCTTCCCTCGATTCTGGATAACATGGCGGCGGGGCGTGGTAATGGCGGGCTGACTGAATGCGGTAAAGCGAACTGCCTGGGTAATGGGAGTAGGCCGAATAGCAGCAGTAGAGAGATCTACAGTCAGTCAGTATCCCCGGCCTTTTATCTAAGAGGTGCAGCAGCCAGCACCAAAAGAACATCCCCTTCCTTAGCTCATTGAAAGTGTACTTGATCCCGCACCTATGGGGCGGCCACCAGGAGGTCCGGTTCAGAAGGCGTTCATAGGGGTTGGTAAAAACCTATAAGTATAAGCATCAAAAGCGTATACACTACATTAGGAGGCATGTATTTTATTACTGAACTATTAGATTATTTAAGGGTTTACCTATCCCTTATTACAGGCAGGATGGATTGATTTGCCTTTTAAGTTGAGCGCCTTGGATCCTTGCTCACTACTATATGTCTTGCCGTGTTGGGTCGATGTGTCTCTTCCCATTATTTAATTAAGCTTTCAAAATGCATGTCAGGTGATTTCATCCATCCATGCAAGATCTGGGGTCTGGTTGTAGCTTTCAAATAAGGAAGTTCCGACGACGACGATCCAACCTGTCCAACTGACGTTGATATCCATATTGAAAATTTATATTTTAGTTTGAATTATTTTTATATTAAATGTTTCTTTTAATTAATAATTTAATTAATTATGTGAATAAATAATTTTTTTAAAATAAAATTATTATTATTAATAATTTTATTAACAAAGTGAATTAAAATAGTATTTTTAGAATGTAAAAACGTATAAATGTTAAATAACTAATAACAACATATTAATAAGATTAATATGTAAGCTAGATGCATATATTTGATATATTGATAATGTTTTTTTCTTAAATAAAGTGTTAATTACTTGTATTTAATAGTTAATTTAATATAACAACCACTTAATCTCTAGTTGTTAAGCTCATAGTTTTATCGTCATTGAAGAGCTATCATCATTGGAGTTAAGCTAATAGTTGTATCTAATAGTTAATTTAAAAGTTAATATAAGGCTATTGCAGTTAATATAACAACTCCAATTCCTACCTTTCAAATGGAGTTTGACTAAGCCTTATGCACATTAAGCGGACTCCCAAGTGCAAGATGGAGTTGGACTATCACATGAGTTGCACATTACCATGCCACTAAGTGCAGTTATCATATTAGTTTAGAGAAATTATTAGGAGTTCAAAGGACTTCGACTATCACTTGAAGTTCACGTTCCTTCAACTCCTAGTTGTAAAATGCACTTTGATTAGACAATTGTCTCATTCTAGTCCATTGATGAGAAAACATAGACTAAAAATCTTTCTTCATATCTATCTCTCATGAGATTCCTTTGAGTGTTAGAAGTATGTGTCAAATATTGATTTAGATTTTTATATGAAATTTATTCGAAATAAAATTGTAATGGTTGTTGATCGAGAGAAACACTCATTTAAATACCGATTTAAATATTTCTATCAAGTCTTTTTGAAATAGAATTGTTTTGGTTATCGATCATGGAATAAGTATTTGATATGTTTTATTTTATATTGAATTTAATTGAAACTAAATTATTTGGTTGTAGATCTATATAAATATGGGTTTACATTTTATTGTATGTCTGGTGGTCACTAGAATACAATTGATCAAAAGAGCTTTGGAATTAGTGAACCTTACTCTACATTTAGTTATCTAAGAGTTAAGCTAATAGTTATTCATAACCACAATCGAAGTTAAAGTTAAACTAATAGTTGTAGAATCATTGGAGTTAAGCTAATAGTTGTATCCAATAGTTACCTGATATAACAAGATTAGAGTTGAAGTTAAGATAATATAGATGTATAATCATTGGAGTTAAAGCTAATAAAGCTAATAGTTGTATTTAATAGTTATTTTAAAAGTCAATATATCGGTAATTAAACTTCAAGTAAAAGTAATGATTGGAATTGAAATTAAGTTAATAGTTGTATAATCAATGGAGTTAAGTTCATAATTGAATTTAATATTCTAATAATTGACGTTGAAGTTTAATTTTTCCAACTATCACTAAGTGTACTTATTAAATGTTAACTAAGCTATTTTTTTTATAAATTGTTAATTATGGATTTTGGACGATCGGGCCCATAGAATCAATCTAGGCAGTACACTTGTCTCATTAGATGAAAAAGCATAGATGATAGACCACCCCAAAAATCTAAGACATATACTCCGAAGAATGATTTTAAAGCATAAACAGCCAAATAAAGAAACAAGTTCCCTTTAATTCCATTTACCAATAAATTAATGAAGAAGAATGATAAAGCATAAACAACCAAATAAAGAAACAAGTTCCCATCAAATCTTTTAAAATTTAAAAGATTTTTTTTTAAATTTACATAAAACAAAGGAAACTAATTTCATTTCCTAATAGAAAGAGGATAATTTTAACCATATGATAGCACAAAATAAGAAAATTCAAATTCAATCTTAAAACTTTTATCATGTGAATGTTGTTGAAATGACATTAGATGTCTTTGCGAATAAGAAAATTCATGGGGTTGAGGGCAGGAGCCAGCAGGGAGGTTTGATTGTTGACTCGACAGAAGTCCGGTTTCGAAAATTCTTATACGACTGTGATAGAGGCCGTACTCTCGCTGGAAGCCCTATTCAACGAGTTTGGTATCGAGGTGGCAAATCGACAACGCTTAACAGGTTGCTTGGAGAGGTTCTCATGATTAGAAGAAAAAAAAGAAAATTCAAATTCAACCTTAAACCTCACTTGAATGTTGTTGAAATGACATCAAAAGTCTTTTCAATGTGGTTGTCAACATGTGACTAATATATTGCATAAATTAACAGGAACTGCCATCAGCAATGAGGTCATAGCACATGGCACTTATACACAAACTGATATAGTACATACTACATTATACATAAGCTAGGTGAAAATTAACCAGCTTGCAAACAATGAGTTTGTGATAGCAATCATTACTCTGTCGTAAGCTAGTTAATAATCGCTCACAAAATCTAAGCTAAATGATCAACTACCTGCATTCATTTTCTTCCATGAATACACATTTTTAATAGTCCCATACAAATTTGGCACAAGTGAGCTATCATGGATTCGGCATAGACCTCTCTAGTACCCATAAAAAATTTATACAACAAATAAAATAAAATCATTCCCAACAATGTTATAAAATAAAGTCATTGAAACCCAATTTATTTTTCAACACTTTAAACTATTTAAACATTTATACCCAACTTATTCTTCAACAAAACAACCTAATTTTCTTCAAAGTTCTTAAATTTAGAAACATTCTAAAAACAAAATATTTATAAAATTAATAAATATAAATATTAAAGTAATAAGTAATTGTTACATCATTTATTTATATTATTAATTATTTTTAATTTGATTGTAGATTTAAAGAAACATTTTAAAGATTCATAATTTTTTGAAAGTGTAAAAAATTTGATGATTTTACTTATTTTTAAATTTAAAATTATAAAATATTAATAATTTTTTCACAAATATTCAAATTTTTAAAGAATTTTGAATAAAATTTAAAACTAGATAAATTTTTATAAAATATTCAAATTTCTAAAAAAATTTAGATAATTATGAGAATTTTTAGAATAAAAAACAATATTCCATAAAATTTGAAATTTAAATTAAACTTTAAAAAAAAATTAAAAATAATCGATAAACCAAATTCCTCCTAAAATTTTTCCATACACCTATTACATTAATAAAATTAACATTAATAAAATTAATATTACTTAACGTTACTGAAAATTTTCAAGATTGTAGTATCTCTAAAAGTTCCTTTGATGGGGTATGGCGTTTCAATGACCTAGTCGTGCAATATATACGTTGCCCTCAATCATCATTAGTCAACAAACTTTTATCAATATTTGACACATTTTTTGAAGGTTACACCCCGTATCAATAAAATATATTTAGAATACGAGAGGGTGCAATTTTCATTTATGGAAAATTTTATTGGATGATTGATATGGATGTGGAAATTTTATATTTTAGTTTGAATTATTTTTATATTAAATATTATTTTTATTAATAATATAATTAATAATATGAATAATTTAAAAAAAAATTAATATTATTCACTTTAATTTTATTAACAAAATGAATCAATGTTAAATAACTAGCCTAGATCCAGCTTTACCCGGCTCTATCATGCGTCAAGAGGATCAAATATTTCGAGGTGCAAACCCTGCTTTAACAATTGCACTCCAAAAAAGCTTTCAGTTACATTCTACTCCCTTGATATAGAAACTTAAATTATACGCATTCGCATACCTGAGACAAATCTGTAATTGCTCTCAGCCTTATTCCGAAAGTCCAACTTGTACGTATTGTTTTGAAGTGTGTAAAGAGATATTTATATTTTTTCTTGGATATTTTTTTACTACGTCTACATCTTTGTTTTTTCCTGTAGAAATCGTTTTAGTAAGAGTACTGAAGAACGTCAGACAGGTTTCTTCCAAATTATTACTACGAATATGAATACATAGGCTATGGTCAAGCACCTAAAGTCTCAATTGAGAAGTTTAGTTGCGGATAATCACTACATATACGAAATGTGATCGATTTATGAAGATAGCCATGGAAATCGCTGTTGAAAAGGAAAGCAGAAAAACTTTACAGGAGAAATCAAACTGAGAAAGCAACAAATTATGGATTAAATTATTTAATTTTGAGACCGACCTTTTCCCAAAGTATTCAGGGCTCGAAATACCATTACATCACCGTCTATCACCTGACAATGGCAGATATCGAATCCGTGGAGTTATCTGATATTAAAAAAAACCTCGAAATCCTAACGTTACGTCGAGGTGAATGCCCATATTGGATAGACTATGGACACGCAACTTGTATTTGTCTCAGCTGAGTTTAACCCTAAATTCTCCAACGGTTATTCAACTCTCGATATCTCTGCAAACCCTATAATTGTATTTCGCACGCTAAAGCTTCTGTTCATAAACAGTTGCTGTTATTTTTCATAAACAGTTGCTGTTATTTTTCATCTATGGGTATTTGGTGGTAATCTTAGGTGTATATATATATATATACACCTAAGATTATTAATTATTAAGCCGACTTGTATATATATAGATATATAAGCCGACTTTTTTATGTGACACGTGTCATCTCCACGTTGAGCACGGAATTACACTTCTACCTCATACCGGGCCGTAGAATGCGCCTCTCGGCGCAATTAGCAACAATTATATCAATAATAATAATTTTAATTTTAATTTTATTAATAAAGTGAATTAATGTTAGATAATTAGCAACAATTATATTAATAAGATTAAGCCAAAAACATATATTTTTGATACATTGATAATCTTTTTTCTTCTTAAATAATTTATTAATTACTTATATTTACGCAGTAAGGCGTTCAACAAGTGGGAGTCGACTCCTCGAGTTAATGCTTTTTTTTTTGTCGTCCGTCGATATTTTTCATCCGACGATTCAGATAATCTCCATCGTTTATCAGGTGCGGTTAGGTGCACCGGTGCATAGTGGCACATGTGCCATCACTGTCAATCCACAGTGGCTGCTACTTTCTTCTTCGAGCCCTTCTACCTATTTTCCTTCACGAAATCGTTTTGGCAAAAGCCTGAGCTGCTGCGGTTGCCGCTGCTACGTCTGTGGATTTTGTTCTTGGGACATCATTTGTTCTTTTCAAAATTATGTGTTTGGCCTGGGTCGAGATGCCAATGTGCATGTAGTCCTTACTATGTATGAAATAAACCCACTGCAAAATCATAAATAACGCCACTGCAAATTCAGAGTGAATTGATGTAACTACACAAACTTAATGAGAAAACTGCAAATCACCTTAGACAAAGCGTAATCATGGTGTGTTAAGCTCTGCAAAATGATGGAATAGCCTAGCCATGACTCCATGGGTACAATTTTCATGAGTTTTTGAGCTCGTTAACATAAAACTAACACATTGTAAACTTCGAAATCGAACTGATATTGAATCAGAGACACCTAGCCTTGGCACTGCCAAATATGTTAAGAACTTCGAAATCCAACTGATATTGAATCACAAATGCCTAGCCCAGGGACTGCCAAATGTTATGAACTTTGAATTCCAACTGATATTGAATCACAGACGCCTAGCCCCAGGACTGCCAAATGTTGAGTTTTCCATCTCTACAGACTATCGTTGGTCTATCCACCGTTGTGTCTGCTACCTTTCCTGTCATCCCCCGGTCCCGTTGGCTTGCATCATTAATATCTCTGGCATGACTTAGAGGCCCATATTTTTCGAGTTGGTATCCTCAATTGGCATCTGTCTTTTAAAATGATGATATTATTAAAAAAAACTGTCCTTATCCTATTAACATGAAGATCACTTACAAACTAAGAAAACCAATCTTCAAGATTCCGAGATTTGTTGAGAGACAAGCAATTATTACAATTCAATCCTAACCTAAATTGTACCAAAGTCAAAAGGTTAGAACAGTTCTACTGAGCCAAAAAAATTGTGCAAGTAAAAAAAGCCTGTTTGAATCATGTGAAGATTGGGTAAAGAAGCATGTTGAAATCATTATAGGCAACTGTTTGACATGTGAATACCTTAGATTCACTGTGAGTGAACACCTTGTGAAAATTCTCTCTAAATCCAATTTTTTCTTCGCCCAAAAACATTGAATTATAGACCTATTAAATTTGATTTGATTTTTGCATCCTTGAACGAAGAAATAAACAGTAAGGGTGTTCTGGAAAATTTGCTCCCCAAATAGAACTACCATGTCTGATCTATTTAAGCCCTTTGATGCAAAGGTTTTTAATAATAAATCAGCAGTGAAATTGGCTTTAGAAATATCGCCTCTAACCCGACTTGCAATAGAAATTCTTCTATCTTTTGTGTCTTTCTTCACTGGATAGTTAGGACCTCCTCTCTATATATGCATATATCAGCAACCGAAAGCAGTGATCATTCCTGTACACTTTACATGTCTAGGAAGCCTACATTGTATAACAAGAATGCTGAAGAATATAATCTTTACAAGAATACTGAAGAATATAATCTCCAAGCCAAATGAATGGGTCGTATAACCTCAAAGTGAATGACGGGCCTCCAACGTATTGGTTCTTTAATGAATGTTTTCTGCATCAAACTACAAGTCCCTCCTGCAAACTTCAAGCCATCAACAAATTGCTCCATTGCCTCGAGAATTTCCTATGATTCAGAGCACAAAATACATAAATAACTTAGTGAAAACTGCTACCCTGAAAAAATATCCTGATGTTCTATTTCTAATAAGAATCTGATGAAAGAATCCAGTTCTTAAAAAGTATCCTGAAAAAATCTAGTTCTTAAAACTACATGATTTGTATCTAAGCAAAGGTATCTAAAAAACACGAAAATAAACAATGCAAACCTCGAGGCGGGTAAGATCTATGAAAGAATAACTTGGGGCCTGATTTCTATGAGTCCATAATGGTGAGGCTTCTCTGGCCTCTTTTCCTCTTCGTCCTCGAAAAAAATGGTTCCTTGCATACATTGCGGTACAAATGCTCCCGATTCTAACAGACCCCTAGCCCAGGGACTATGAATGGGTGGAAAAAGTGAACGCGAAAGGTAGGTTGTCTCTTACCTCCCACAGGTGCTCATGGATGGATGCCACGTGAACTGCATGCTGGGGAGGGATTCATGCAAGAGGACACTTTAAGGTATGGGCTCCTCTTTTCTAGTCCCAGTCCGACATACTCTCCCTAATTAACTAGCTCTATCTGGTTGGCTGGTCTCATCACTGGGGATGGATTTTAGTGCTTTCTGGCTAGATGTGGATGATGCGTGACGTGGGGAAGGTGGCCCACCGGGTGAGAGAATATTATGTTTCTATTTACATTTACATCGCACAAGATAGATTATGTTATGTTCCAACTGTGAAATTGATGAAAGATAACGCTCAACGAAGGAAGCTTGGCGTGATAGCTGTTAATACGAAGGCTGGTCCAAACCCGTTAGGTGATAAAAACACGTGTGGCTGGATAGATTCATTGTGAGGCTTGGTAAGGCATAAATCGGGGTTGTTTAGGCCTATGGTTATGAAGGAAAAAGGTGAGGTTACAGGTTAGGTTGAATGGTGAAAAGGCGCATCTTCTTTCTTTTTAAAGGTCAGAGGCTCCTCCTTCCTTCCCGATGAAAGGGGTGGTTCGTGGGTTCGTCGAGCTACACTTGTTCATAAGACTTAGTCATTCGTAAAGACTTAGTGTTTTCATCTAGCTCGTTGTCTCGCCACACATTGATAGCACACAGGTTTTACCAGCCAGTTTCGTTTATTCTCAAAGCCATCATGCTTATTTTTATCTTCTCTCAGCCCGCCTGGTTTCACTGCGCGCTCTTTAGCAACTGTGTTTTGCACACTATACTATGGTAATCAATGTCTATAACGCCATGTTGTATCTGCATCTTGGTGTTTGGTTATTCGTGTAGTCCATAGAAACTCTCGTATAACTTTTTATCTGTAGGGGAAACATAGATTGCTTTAGTGCGAAACGAAACGATGGAATAATTTAAGGGTGATGTATATAAAAAGATATTTATAGATTGTGATGGATCTTATGGAAATATAGAATGAATAAGAACATTTAGAACTTTGATTTCTATATTTCTATCTATTTGAATTGGTAATAAATACAGACATGGTCACTATAACGACAGAAACTATTTCCAACTCGCCAAGAAACATACAGATACAGATGAAGCAGAAGTTCATTCTATGTCACTCCATATTTCCCAACCTCATCAGATCAAAAATGGCTACCAGACTTACATAATTTATTGAGTAACATATTGATGATTTTGAAGCATGCATTTTAATTAAATTAAAAGCGTAATGTGTTGTTCGCACCTTTCTTTCTCGATAACCTTAGCGAGGGCCTACCTTCTCTCTCGCTACCTTAGGAGCGATATCCAATTAATCCCAGCTAGGCCAGCTAGCTAGGAAGCGAGAGAGTAAGTCCGCCTAACCTTCAATCAATAGAAAAATAATCCCCTTATTTCTCTGCTCCAGCCGGTACTAATTGCTCTGAGGTAACTAGCTTTAGTCCGTTCCAGTATCCATTATTTGGCCCAAGCACCGTACTATAACTGTCGGTCAGTACTAGGACACTTCTGGTAAGGCCTTATATTAAGGTACTTAACTTGCCTGCCGTCTTAGCCTCACGTCCATAGGTCGAGTTCCCCGTACGGTAAGGTCCATAAGGTAATAGCTTGCTAGGGTTTAAATCCATAGATCATTTGAAATAGACTCTCTAAATATGAACTTATCAATATCTCAATCACTTAGATCAAATGGCTACCTCCCTACGCTCCCTGAATGTAACTCCCTCCTTCTTAGCATGAATGAAACCATGTGTCCTGTCGAATATCCTAAACGGGTGCATAGTAAATAATGCATTGTAATGTAATTCAATCGAGGCAAGAAAAGGAAGCCCAAGGGTAAGAGAGAGCCCTTGGAAACCTGCAACCCCTGTAAAGTGGGGTGCGCCACCATAAGAGGCTTGGTTATTATTTTAATACACATGATAACTTCCTAAAAAGGAGTTTAATAAGAAAAAAGGCTTAGCTTTGTGAGTATGAGGTTCTGACACAATGGGTTAAAAAGGTTTCTGTTCGATAAGGCTCGGACACAAGCTGAGCTTTGGGGTATTAACTCATTGGTTTTGTTAGCCCTATCATCTTTCAGTAGTTAAATTACAAGTTACTCTATCCATTCTATATTTGAGGGCTACTACATCACCCACACCTTTTAAAGCTTTTTAAAGCTAGAGAACCTGACCTCCTCCTTCCTTTTATTGGTGTTTGGCCCTTTATTTTCTATGGGGCTGGCTGTAGCGTTCCTCGTCTGGAACATGGGGGTAAGTCAGTAAAGCTAAATATTCCTTCTTCTTTGTTTTAGCCGTGTTAACCGGGGTCCATTAATTGAGGAGTCATAGCCAGGAGTCACCATAGAGATCCCGATGACATTCTCTATATATTACATTGCTACTGGAGTGTAAGAATTGAGAGGATGTGAACTCAAAAGTCTGGTGCTTCTTCTCTTGATGTCAACATCGAAGTGTTGTGAGCTACATTATGAATATTTTATGGAGGTGGTGGAGTTATGGAGATTATTCTGAGGTGCTACCTCTTCTCTAGTGATTGCATTGGAGTTGTAACTACTACCTTTTCCAGAAAGTAGAGTTGTCTCTCATTTGAAGATGCGTTCTTCTCTAGTGATTGCATTGGAGTTGTAGCTACTACCTTTTCCAGAAAGTAGAGTTGTCTCTCATTTGAAGATGTGTTGTACCTCATGGAATATCCTTTAATTTGATTGTTGAATGCATATTGCTAAAGACTGTGATGTTGCTTGCATATGTTGAGACTCCACTGTGGAGTGTGAGACTTTTCACCATGAACTATTGACTGAGCACGATCCATTTACAACGTGAGTGGAGATGTTGATGAATTGAACCTCTCCTCCTCCACACCATATCAAACTAAGTCTCCCTCTATTTCTAGAAGTTTGTGCTTGGGATCTCGGCCTGTAGACTGCTATATTTCTATGTGTTCTTGTGCTCGAGTACCTGAGAATATTATGGAGCAGCATGTTAGCATGTATCCCTCTTGGTAGCCAGATATCTGTTGGATTATATTTGATGTTGTTAAATGGATCGACATATTGTTGTCATAGGGATGGCTATATGTGACTCCTTTGTATGTCCCAGTAGAAGTGTATCTTTCCTCTTAGGAATCCCATTATCTCTAGTTTCTGCTTTCACTACTTCTTCATGACTTACAGATATTCTATCCTCTTCCACTCCAAAGTTGGAGATTACATTACATATATTCCTTTATTCATTCTCTCCCTGTGAGTATATACATTGAAAGGTGTGTGTGAATCTCTCTCTCCCCCATGAAGATCATCTCACTCCTTTGTTGCGAGGCCCTGCGACTTGGAGTCTTATGTATCAAAGAGATTTGCATATCCGACTTGGAGTTAGATTGCATTTTCTCTACATAACCCATGTGTTGAGACATTGCGTAGATGCACTGAGAAATATTATTGGACCTTTGAATGCATTAAATGCAACAAGGGCCCACATATTTTTGATGACGCCACTTTTTGAAAAAGAGTACTTGGGTAAGTTGAGAGTATTGCATGTAGATTTCTTCATAAATTATGAATCATGATTCATAATTAAAAATTGGATTATTATTTGAACAATTAACATTCAAATTGAAAATTTGAAACATAAGATTTGATAAGATATCAATTGGAAGATTGGAAATTACATAAAATTTGATAAAACATTGTACCGGGCACCTGTAACAGGAAATCAAACTCAAATATGAAGGTACACTTGAAATCTTATTTTAAACACCTATTTTTATTACTATTACAGGCATTAAAAAATTGCATATTGTCAAATATATTCCTGAGTTGTTATGAGTGTATTTCTCAGTGTATATATATATGTGTGTGTGTGTGTGTGTGTGTGTGTGTGTGTGTGTGTGTGTGTGTGTGTGTGTGCACATTTGGTAGTCATTATCTTCCGTGAGTGTTGAACACAAAACCATAAAAACATTTATTGATTAAAAAACATTTATTGTAAATCAATGTGAAATCAATCTACCAGATTTGGACAATATTTAGGAGAATTGAAAAACTAACAATTCATTGTCATTTCCATGAGAGAAAAATAATTTTCATGATTACTTTTGAAATTCTGATACTGTAATGTCCAATTATGTGAATAATATAATGTTTCTTGTTGCATATGTCCACATCTCCTTGCTTTGCTTACAACATGGCGTTTTTTTATTGCACCCCTAGGTACAATTGCTAGTTAATAGTTAATCTAATATAACAATAAAACTAAGGTAGCAATAATTACTCTGACTAAGATAAATGATAACTATATAACACAACAAAATAAGAAAATTCAAATTCAATCTTACAACTTTTATCATGTAAATATTGTTTAAACAGCAAAAAAATTCAAATTCAACCTTCGAACTTTTACAATAAGAAATTCAAATTCAACCTTGAAACATTTATCTTGTGAATGTTGTTTAAAACATTTATCTTGTGAATGTTGTGGAAAAGACATAAATGTCATTTCAATGTGGTTGTCAACCTGTGAGTAATATATTGCACAAATTAACAGGGAACTGCCATACTTCAGCAATGAGGTCATAGCACAATGACATCATAGCACTGTTAACACATGGCACTTACACATTAACTGCCATAGTAATAGTAAATGATCAACTAGCTCCATTCATTTTCTTCCCATACACATTTTTGACCATGGCATGCCACGGGTGGGAATTTCAAATGGCGGACACCCGTCAAAATTGCCAGTAATAATCAAAATCTGAAAAGTTTTTTATATTCTAAGCCAGATTTTGACGGTCTCCAATCTTAGCTGTATTTGAGGGGTAAATTGATCCATGACAGGCATTTACCCGTCAAATTCCATCCCTTTTGGCACATATGAAAGGGGCGCTCTTGGAGCCCAGCAATGATGATGTCATGTAGGCTAAAATGCCTTTGTTGCGCAGGGTTGGAATTTCAAATGGCGGACACCCGTCAAAATTGCCAGTAACAATCAAAATCTGAATTTTTTTTTATATTTTAAGCCGGATTTTGATGGTCTCCATAAAATCTTAGCTGTATTTGACGGCTAAATTTACCCATGACGGGCATTTACCCGACAAATTCCATCCCTGGTTGCGCTGCTGCGCACATGAAAAACAGAGAAGCGTGTTTTTGAGCAGTCATATTCGCCCTCGTAATCTTGTGCATCGATCTTGGCGGCCAGTGAGAGTGTAGGAGTTTCTCTTAAACTTAAATTAAACTTAAATTTAATGAAATTAAACTGTGCATTAAACTTAAACTTAATGAAATTCTTTATTCAAATGCAATTTAGGGTTTCAAATAAAATGCGGAAAATGCAAAAGGGTTTCAAATGAAATTCTTTATTCAAATGCGAAAAATGCAAATTCTTTATTCAAAGTTTCTCTTGTTTGTGACTTTCTTTCATCCCTATTAAGAACAATATATTATATATATTATATAATTAATTTCATGTCTGAACATAAACAAGTTCAGAATGATTACTTGGTCTTTCATAGGTATTGGGTTTAACAAAAAATGATCCCAATTACAATAGTTTTTCAATTCAACATAATAATGATGCTCACAAACACAATAGTAAGCACCAAGAAAATTGCAAAACACAGAAGGCAAAGATAAAAATTTGAACAGACACCAGTCAAAAAAAGGTGTTAGAGTTGTTCTTTAAATTTCTGGATACTGGAAACTGTTTTAAAATGATGAAAAACTTTGTTTTAATTTCACTACTTATTGAAATGTTAATGGCTGCAATTGCTCAAACAGGTTTCCATTTCTTCAATGTTTGCTCAATAATGCTGCAAATGTCACTGCTTGTTGCAGAATTGGTGTCAACACAAGACACTAAAATATGTAGGATGCTCGCACACGAGCAAAATCATTTGTGTTAGATTCATAACGGATAAATATGCTACAACATCTTGAAAAATATCGAAGTCATTTTGGCTAATTAAGAAAGCGAAGTCATCTAAATACATATTTGCTTCCTATCGTGAAGGAAACTTCTCATATGATTTCAACAGTTAAGGAACCTTATCTTGATGCTTCCACCGTGGCCAAGGCATACATGCAGTCACTGATCAAACGCTATTGGTGCTGTGAATCTCACACCCACAGAGTGCATCACAGTTGATATGATTAAAACGCCAATAATGGCACACTGATCTGACTCTTCTAATATATGTATAGAAAATCTTTCATTTTGAACTAGATATATTTAATAAGACAAATAATAGATAACTAAATTGATTTCAATTTTTATGCACGGGATACATTTTATACGTAAATTTAATAAATGACTTTATATGTTATATGATTGAACAAAGACAAATAATAGATAGCTAAATTGATTTCAAATTTTATGCACGGGAAACATTTTACACGTGAATTTAATAAATTACTATATGTTAAATTATTGAACAATATAGAAGAATGAATTGTGAGATGGTTGGAACACGAAAGGTAGAAGGTATGAGAGGATAGATATCTTTGTTTATACCGAGTAGTTACTCGGAGCTTTGAATGCTTTTTCTATTACAAATGACATTTTTTTTCTATATGTTAAATCGCTTGTAAATAAGTTTACATAAAATGTTAATGGTTTTTTAAATAAAATAACATTTGTAAATAAGTCTTTTGGAGTGTTTTTTTATGAAACAACAAAAACATTGTTACTCATAGAAATTAAATTATTGTCTCATTGTTGAGATATAATCTATAGTATTTAAATTATCATGGAATAGTTTTAGATATGACATTATTCTCCAAAATTACATTTTAGAAATCATGAGGTAGTATATTTTGATATCTAGATTTGAGTTCTTTCTCATTAGTAACATTCTCGTGACTGTTTATCACAAGCCATGAAGAACACCTTATACCATTATCATTCTTACAACCTAAAACATTGAAGAAAGAACTTAAACAATCACAAAAAAGGCTCTTAGTCTTTGTGATTTCTGAATCTCTTCCTGTTTCATGCACTAAAGATGTTAATAAAGAATGTTTTCCTATATTATTTTTGTTTTAAGTATTTGGAATTTTTATATTTTTCTCAAATTTTGGTAGTGTAGGAGAAACCTGGTTAAGAGACTCTAACTACTTTACTTTCCTCTCTAGTAACAATAAAGCCACTATCAAGATGAACCTATAGAGAAATCAAATTTAGAACATGAGATCGATCATACATATCTTTTCATATAACTCATAGTAGGACCAACCATCTTTGGGAATACACTTCCTTCAATTTTCTAGATCTTGGTTAGAGTTACGACATACAATATTTGCATCAAATGGTGAGCCATTGTAAATTAAAATTTAGATGAAGGAAAGAGAAAATATTAAATATATAACAAAGGTATGATGAATGAGAGGACGAGAATTTATGGAGGGTTCTTATTGCATTCTCGGCACCCACCACCTCAAATTTGGACATGCTTCTCCTTATCATGGATCCTCATGGTGAGGGGAGGGGTTCAACTCATTTTCCCACATATCTAAGATCCTTTAGCAATACCAGGTTTAATCCAATCAAATATCACCAGCTGTCAAAATCGATCTAATGAGTGCAATAACCTAGAAGGAGAAATTGGAGGAGGGGGAACCCCCATCTCGCCTCAAGACAATCCCAAGGGATCTGACAATGATACTCAAGTGAACGAATAATATATATCCCCAAAATTAAAAACACACCAAGATATGAGATTACATACTGTAGAAATAACATCTCTGATGTACCATAAATAAATTGAGGCTTAATACAATGTGTAAACATAGGACACGATCTAGCTACAAGATAATTCTCACAAGCATGCACAAGGAAAATAGAGAGAAGAACAATGAGACTGATTCACATGAAGAAGTGAAGAATGAATAATTGATTATTGAATCAATGAATTGATTGATTATTACAATAGTAATACATCCTTATAAAGGAAAATTGAGTTTCTAGAAAACAACTCATGCTAGTTCATAAATCAGGCTTACTAAATTCGATAAACCCCCATAGGTGTCTAAAGCATTTTCCACACCTATATCACAAATTAGCTAAAGCATGAGTGAGTTGTCATGAGTAATGGAAAAACATGCTAACCCTAGAATCTAGAGAGAAAATCATGGAGCATGGGTTGACAACAAAAGATAGCGGTTTCATAGATGACTAGCTTTACCTTATGCACTGAAAGGAAAGAATAAATCAGGATAAAGACATAATCTGCAGGAAGGAATAGTTACTACATCTGGTAGTCAATAAAGTGGACATGATATAAACAGAATTAGGATAAATGCGCTTCTGGGGTATGTATGGAAAGTGTTGACCAAGTGGTGTAAGTGGATGCTAGTTATCTAGGCTAGTGGATAAGAAATTAATAAAAAATGATTAAATATTGTTATCCTAAGTATGGAGTGGGTGTATAATATACCAACACCCCCCTTTAAGTCTGACTTTATGATGATATGTATGAAATAATCAGATGCATAGAGGTGCATGTAAGGCCCAACAACAAGTCTGTGGTCACCCTTTAAAATTATTTATGTACATAAAAGTGAGGAAAGAGACAAAACCAAATGGGGAAAATCTTTTTATATGCTTGATTGTGGCTAATTAAGAAAGCGAAGTCATCTAAATACATATTTGCTTCCTATCGTGAAGGAAACTTCTCATATGATTTCAATAGTTATGGAACCTTCTCATATGATTTCAACAGTTAAGGAACCTTATCTTGATGCTTCCACCGTGGCCAAGGCATACATGCAGTCATTGATGGTGCTGTGAATCTCACACTCACAGAGTGCATCACAGTTGATAGGATTAAAACGCCAATGATGACACAATGATCTGACTCTTCTAAAATGAAAGTTGATTTAAGAAACATTTGAGGAATGCTTTTTTTATTAAAAATGTTTTTTTTAATATATGTCTAGAAAATCTTTCATTTTGAACTAGATAGATTTAAAAAGACAAATAATAGATAGCTAAATTGATTTCAATTTTTATGCACGGGATACATTTTATACGTAAATTTAATAAATGACTTTATATGTTATATGATTGAACAAAGACAAATAATAGATAGCTAAATTGATTTCAATTTTTATGCACGGGAAACATTTTACACGTGAATTTAATAAATTACTATATGATATATTATTGAACAATATAGAAGAATGAATTGTGAGATGGTTGGAACAGGAAAGGTAGAAGGTATGAGAGCATATCATCTAATTTTTTCCAAATGAGAGGATAGATATCTTTGTTTATACCTAGTAGTTACTCATAGCTTTGAATGCTTTTTCTATTATAAATGACATTTTTTTTCTATATGCTAAATCTTCGATTTTGAATTAGATAGCTAATTGAATTTAATTACTTTGGGAAATCATATGTATAAAAAAAACTCCAGTGCATTCAAAACAAAACATTAAAATGTTAATGGTTATTTAAATAAAATACAAATAAGTTTTTTGAAGTGTTTTTTTTTTAATGAAAAAACAAAAACATTGTTACTCATAGAAATGTTCTAATGACATTACTTTAAGTAACATTTATTTCTATTAAATATTAGTAGTATATTCGTATTGTCTCATTGTTGAGATATAATCTATAGTATTTAAATTATCATGGAATAGATTTAGATATGTCATTATTCTTCAAAATTACATTTTAGAAATCATGTAGTATATTTTGATATCTAGATTTGAGTTCTTTCTCAGCAGTAACATTCTCGTGACTATTTATCACAAGCTATGAAGAACACCTTATACCATTATCATTTTTACAACCCAAAACATTGAACAAAGAACTTAAACAATCACAAAAAAGGCTCTTAGTCTTTGTGATTTCTGAATCTCTTCCCGTTTCATGCACTAAAGATGTTAATAAAGAATGTTTTCCTATATTATTTTTGTTTTAAGTATTTGGAATTTTTATATTTTTCTCAAATTTTGGTAGTGTAGGAGAAACTTGGTTAAGAGACTCTAACTACTTTACTTTCCTCTATAGTAACAATAAAGCCACTATCAAGATGGACCTATAGAGAAATCAAATTTAGAACATGAGATCGATCATACATATCTTTTCATATAACTCATAGTAGGACCAACCATCTTTGGGAATACACTTCCTTCAATTTTCTAGATCTTGGTGTTACGACTTCAAGTTTCACTTGTAAGTGATATTGCCAAGTTTGTTACAATACAATATTTGCATCAAATGGTAAGCCATTGTAAATTAAAATTTGGATGAAGGAAAGAGAAAATATTAAATATATGACAAAGGTATGATGAATGAGAGGACGAGAATTTATGGAGGGTTCTTATTGCATTCTCGGCACCCACCACCTCAAATTTGGACATGCTTCTCCTTATCATGGATCCTCATGGTGGGGGGAGGGGTTCAACTCATTTTCCCACATATTTAAGATCCTTTAGCAATACCAGGTTTAATCCAATCAAATATCACCAGCTGTCAAAATCGATCCAATGAGTGCAATAACCTAGAAGGAGAAATTGGAGGAGGGGGAACCCCCATCTCGCCTCAGGACAATCCCTAGGGATCTGACAATGATACTCAAGTGAACGAAAAATATATATCCCCAAAATTAAAAACACACCAAGATATGAGATTACATACTGTAGAAATAACATCTCTGATGTACCATAAATAAATTGAGGCTTAATACAATGTGTAAACACAGGACACGATCTAGCTACAAGATAATTCTCACAAGCATGCACAAGGAAAATAGAGAGAAGAATAATGAGACTAAATCACATGAAGAAGTGAAGAATGAATAATTGATTATTGAATCATTGAATTGAATTGATTGTTACAATAGTAATACATCCTTATAAAGGAAAATTGAGTTTCTAGAAGACAACTCATGCTAGCTCATAAATCAGGCTTACTAAATATGATAAGCCCCCATAGGTGTCTAAAGCATTTTCCGGACCTATCTCACAAATTAGCTAAAGCATGAGTGAGTTGTCATGAGTGATGGAAAAACATGCTAATCCTAGAATCTGGAGAGAAAATCATGGAGGATGGGTTGGCAACAAAAGATAGGAGTTTCATAGTTGACTAGCTTTACCTTATCCACTGAAAGGAAAGAATAAATCAGGATAAAGACATAATCCACAGGAAGGAATAGTTACTAATTCTGGTAGTCAATAAAGTGGACATGATATAAACAAAATCAGGATAAATGCGCTTCTGGGGTATGTATGGAAAGTGTTGACCAAGTGGTGTAAGTCGATGCCAATTATCTAGGCTAGTGGATAAGAAATTAATAAAAAATGATTAAATATTGTTATCCTAAGTATGGAGTGGGTGTATAATATACCAACACCCCCCTTTAAGTCTAACTTTATGATGATATGTACGAAATAATCAGATGCATATAGGTGCATGTAGGGCCCAACAACAAGTCTATGGTCACACTTTAAAATTATTTATGTACATAAAAGTGAGGAAAGAGACAAAACCAAATGGGGAAAATCCTCCCTCAAGAAAGGACAAGCCACAAAATTTGGACAACATGTCTTCAATTTGTATTTATCTTCACTTGAATGAGTTGAATGAACTGGAGTCTGGTGAAATACTTTGATGAAGAAGTTGTGAACTTCATGATCATGCACTAGAGTGTAAAATCTGCAAGAAGGAAGAGGAGAGACTCCTTGTAGCTCATCATCTAATGAAGTAGGAGATTTATATGAATGCTTATTGTTGTTGTCATACTCTGATATGCAAACATAATATGAAAAGGAAACTACATATGTGCATACTCCTTCCCAAAGAGTATAAAAATCAACACAATTAGTTCCTTGTATAGTTACAAAATGGTGATGTGGATCACATATCTTTCTTCCAAACTATTGTAGAACCTTCCCAAATATGAAATGAGACTGAATAGACTCTAATATATCATAAATACTATCACATGGAGTATAAAATACCAAAGGTATAGTGTCTCCATGAGGATATAGGGATAGAGTAGGAAAAGTTTGAACAACTGGGAAAAACTGATGTGTAGATATATGAATGATGGATGGACTTGAGATTTGAACCATAAGTGTTTATAACATATTCAAACATGTGTAAGATAAGTCCAATGATGACTAATGTCATGGATAACCAACTAGTGAAAAATAGACAAGACTTGAAACCATTAGATATAAGTAACATTGCATAGGAAACCAATGAGGAATCAACTAGTGAACTTGGGGTTTGTATAGTCTTAGGAGTATTCAAAGGTATGGTAGATGGTATGGGTGATGTAATAATATGCATATCAGCCTAAAAGCATTCTTCTAAATCAGAATTATAATAATTTGAATTTAGTGAGGAAGAGTTTCTTAAAGACAAGTTAGGATCTAGTGGAAAATCACAATCATTGGGAGATGAATCTAAGAGACTGATAGATGGATTATATAAGAAAGAAACTAAGATTTCTGATTCTGATATATCAGAAAATGAATCTATATCAGATATATGAGGAAAGTATTTAACTCTGGAACTCAAGGCATAGTTTATATCACCTTGGAATTGTGCATTATGACAATGTTCTGAATATTCAGTAGGCTTCTCTAGCTCATCTGGAACTTCAATGTTATGTTTCTCAAGTGACTGAGACATGATTTCCAACTTCAGCTTGAATAATGTCTTCTCAGGATGAAATCCCTTACTGCAATAAGAACACTTGGATGTGAACCCTTTCTTCTTGACTTTCTTCATTGAACCTTCATTAGTGGACTTCAAACTTTCATCTTCAATCTTTGAAACTGACTTCTTTTCTTTCACTATTTTCTTCTCTTTTGATCTTGCATTCTCACTTCGTTGAACTATGATAGCATGATTCTTGCCCTTAGATATTCTAAGAGCACCCATATGGATCAATTTATCTTTCTCCTTTGTTAGTGAATCAAAGAATGTACTCAAACAAGAAATTCTCCAATTCGAAATAACAATCCTAATAGCATGAAAAGTAGACACAAAAACTGAGTATTCAGGACCCAATTTTGAAAGGATGGAAAGGATCAATTGATCTTCCTTCTTCTCAATCCTACATTGCTTGAGAAATAGAATAAGTGACTTGAATTTGGTGAAGAAATAATCAATAGAATCGAAATTGATTGGACTCAATGAGGATAACTCATTCTCCAACTGATGCACTCTTATCTCATCTTGTACTCCAAAGAGAGACTCAAGTTTGGTCCATACTTGGTTTGGAGTGGTCAAACCATATAGATGAAAGAGTAGATAAGGAGAAACAAAGAGGAAAATAAATCCATAGGATTCATCCAACCTATTATGCCACTTATATTTCTTGAGAATAGCATTAGGATCATTCTCTAAAGCTAAAGTAACTCTCTATAGTCCCTTACTATGCAATAGAATGCGAATTTTGAGTCTCCATTCATGATGGTTGAAGGGAGTTAGGATCATAGCTAAGAATTTGATGCGCTCAAGAAGATACTCTCTACAACCTGCACAAATAAAAACTAGGAGAAAAGATTGTAAGCTCAATTCAAACTCTTCTTTAGAGAGGGATAGGAGACTTGATGCGCTCTGATGTAGAGTATTGATAGCTCCTCAACTCTATAGAACTTAAGCAAATTTGCGCTCTGATACCATGTAGAAATAGAATATTCGATACCATAAATAAATTGAGGCTTAATACAATGTGTAAGAACATGACAAGATCTAGCTACAAGATAATTCTCACAAGCATGCAGAAGGAAAATAAAGAGAAGAATACTGAGACTGAATCACATGAAGAAGTGAAGAATGAATAATTGATTATTGAATCAATGAATTGTTTGATTATAGTAATACATCCTTATAAAGGAAAATTGAGTTGCTAGAAGACAACTCATGCTAGCTCATAAATCATGCGTACTAAATATGATAAACCCCCATAGGTGTCTAAATCACTTTCCAACTTTGTCAAGGACCTCACGAATTAGCTAAAGGATGAGTGAGTTTCCATGAGTGATGGAAAAACATGTTAATCCTGGAATTGGGAGAGAAAATCATGGAGGATGGGTTGGAAACAAAAGATAGCAGTTTCCTAGTTGACTAGCTTTACCTTATCCACTGAAAGGAAGGAATAAAGCGGGATAAAGATATAATTTGTAGGAAGGAACATATACTAATTTTGGTAGTCAATAAAGTGGGAAAGATCTAACCAGAATCTAGATAAAGGCACTCCTGGGGTATATATGGCAAGTGTTGACCAAGTGGTGCCAATGGATGACAACAATCTAGGTTAGTGTATAGGAAATTATTAAAAAATGAATAAATTGTTATCCTAAGTATGGAGTGGGTTTATAATATCCCAACACATCCTATAACATTAATCCCTGCATCCAATATATGAAAGATCATGAAGTGATGGGAAATTCATGGGAATTTGGCCAACAAAAGGAGCCCTACTTTGGTGGATCAACAATAAGTGGAAACCTAGATCCCATTATGATATCAAAATTGGCTCTAAGGGATTCTTTATTGTCATATTTTCTAGTTTGGAAGATAGAATCACATCTTTGACAACAAGCCTTACTTCTACAATTAGATAGGATTACATTTGAAATATTGGTTAGAGATATTTAGTCTAAAAAAGAACTTCTCCCATGCACCTGTATGGATATAGATGTATTCTTTATTTTTTTAATATTGGGATCAATAAACCTTAGAGGGTATTGGAAATACCACTGGTTCATTTGTTCGGGTCTCAAAAGCCACCAAAATTGTATGCTACACCTCCTACACCAGGATCTGTGTATACATGAATATATTTGGAACTCTCCTAGGCGTTCTCTCTATGTAATGAGGAATTATAATGGATCCATACCCTTGACTATGCTAGCATATTCCAGTTCCCTATAGAAAATTCCATGAGCATCGCCATCTTTTTAGGGACGTTTCTCTAAATGTTTCACCCGTTCAACCCAATTAAACTCAGGAGATGGACAGAGACAACTACACTAAAGTATCTAATTGAAAAATGCATGCCAAGAAAACCAATGTCCTTGACCAACCAAAAGTAGAGGAGATCAATAATCGTTTCGTTGTTCTCAATAACCCACCAAAGGAAATGTGTGTTGTAGATCAAGCTAAAACACCATCCTTGTCAATATTTGGAGCAACCAAGACACGGGAACATATTAATTACATCTATAACTAGATTTTAGGAGGGGGAGGTAATTCATTTGAGACACACTTTGTTCCACTTAGGTAATCTAGAGGTAGGTCCAACTCAATCTTCCTCACTTAAATAAACGAAGGATATGATCCTTGACAATATGGATTTATAAGGCATAGAAGAGGCATGTCAGAGGAAATGCCACAAATTGATCCAATCCAAGTAGATCCAACTTATTAAGAAATATATTTTTAACGAAAGGACCAAAATCACTTTAGGAGTTCATACAACCAAGCTCAATGTCACATGCCCCAATTTGCAAAAACAATTTAATGTTATTAAGGAACATTATGTTATATTTTATGCTAAGTTTGTAATTGATGACCAAGTGGGGTAAATAATAATTAATGTATTTTCAGAATATTTTATTTAAAAATAAATAAATAATGAGGCAACGACTTAGGGAAGTTGTTAAAAGAGTGTTAACTGGTCACTTGGTGGAGGAGACTAGGTGGAGAGTATACTGACAAGTGGCAGCATCCTCAAACTACTTCTAACTGTTGCAGGTGGAAGCTTCCCTATATTTGTGGTCAAGATTCCCCAAGAAAGTGGAATTGGAGCAGGTGGCTCATTAAGTAAAAACTGGCCTAGAAGACATAGGCATTATTATAAAATTTCCTGTTGAAGACAGCTGAGGCTGCTCATTCTGGAAAGGTGATCATTCAATGTGAATGAAGTGCACATGAGAAATTCGATGGAGGGGATTTACTGAAGTGAGTTTGAGGGGTTAACTGCTGAGAATAGAATTTATGCAGCTATTAGGCTGAATTTCTTACTGCTATAAGCAGATTTGGATTACTGCTGTAATTTGACCAGTCAGGTAACAGAAGGTCTTAAGGATACATCCTTCACCCAGTACTCCTGGTATTCGTTGGAGAAACTAGAGGTCGCAAGCAACTAGAACATGGAATATGGAAGAGTAATGCCATGGACGAGAATAGTGCACTGAATACAACCGAACTTTGAGTCACAATCTGAAGGTAAATGTGCAACCACTCCAACCTTAAACACCAAGAAACCACCTTACGACCTCACTTAAACCATCTCACGATGTTTTATTATGGAAGCAACCTGCAAACATGAAGGTGGTTACAGGTTTTTGATGGCCACGATCTCGCAGCTCGGCCAAACTAGACAAAGGACCCTCACTCTGTGAAAATAAAAGAGTAGGGTTTAGTTGTAAGTCAACCATCTCGTGGACAGAACCATCACCACGTGTCCTTCGAGATTTATCTCCTGATGGGTAGAAGTCTATAGTCACGTTGGCTGCAAAGAAATAATTATAATCAAGCCTTAAATCATTTATAGATTGCGCAATACTATGATTGATAATCATGTTCTACATTATTGCTTTGATGTTTAGTTTGCCAACTATAGGATTAGGTATGGATTTCTTTCCTTTTTGGGTTTGGTTATGGGACAAGTAGGGTAGTTCTTTTACATAACCTCATAAGTTGAAATGTGGGTGAAAGATTCACTTATTGTTAGTCTACAATAAGGATGAGATCCAATGACACCTAGAATTGGGGGGGAAAAGGGTAGATGAGACCAAGTATCTATAATATATCTGAGAGTATGAAAATCAACAAACTTATCTTGAGAGTTTTATAAACAACTTGCAAAAAAGGGTATAGTTTATAACTAAAGGAGACACTAGGATTGAGTGGATAAGATACAAGTACTAAGAACTCAAAGTAAAGGACTGTAAAGTAATAAGGAATATTTCTTTATCTAAAAAGAGATTCATGGTTCGGTTCTTTTATTAAATTGAGTATTGGGAATGCTAGTAAATACAATCCTTAGACTATGTTCAGAGTCTCAGTAACAATTCTAGCAACTTAGTAAGGATTCAATAGTTAAAGTAAAAGTAATCTTGTTAGTATCGAGAGAATGTTATGTATAAAACCCTGCAACAAAGATAATTGTGATGGACACCAAACAGTATGGAGTGTATTAAGCTACAATATATGAACTGAATTTCTTTACATCTAAAACTCTAAATCACAATTACTATAAGCATGAATACAAGCATTTATTAGAAGTTGAATCAAAATCATCTAGGGTTTCGGATATCTTTTGACAGTATGTGATCATGCAGTTTAACCTATGCATAGATGGTTTGATATAACGTCATTACAGAGTTTTGACAGTAAAAGAAATATGGGTTAACATTACCTCTTATGGAGATAAGCTGCAGTTAAAACACTCTAAGTATAGCATCATAAACATGCTAGAGAAGTATCTTCTTGACTTGAATACAAATATTATTTTACTGGAACGTATGCTTACCTGGTAAACCTGTAAGGAACCATCAGTCCCACTATGTTAGTTTAAAGCTAAGTAAGCCCTGATCAAACATAAGAATTTTTTCCTACTTGACAAAATAAATCATCAGTATATCTAGCAGCAGTAAAATACAAGCTATTTTTCTACTTCTGGAAGAATTACAACTGCTAAGTCAAAAACAACACTAACTTAGCTATCAAGGAGAAGCCTATAGTTTTTACAAAATCTTATAAGGAAGCAACTCTTTGTTTATCTTATAAATTGTTTTATTATCTGGTAACCATTAGTGGTACGTTAGCAGTGACATTAGACATTTTATGTCACTTAAAAAAAAAAATTACGAATTTTTGAGTTATTACACTCAAGGAAACTAAGAAGAATCCCAATGAAGTAAGGAAAAAATGACAAAAGAGTAATGATCAATTGTTGGAAGAGGATGGTGAACAATTGGTTGACACATGCAAATATGCCTAGCTCACAAATATCTACTCCACCACCCCCGTTTCTCAATGAAATTCATCTCATGGAATATAAAAGGGGTAAGAGGAAAATCGAAAGATCGACTATTAAAAAACAAACTCGTCCAAAAGAAACCTCAAATCCTGACGTTGCAAGAAACCAAATGTAATAGTGAACAATTGGGAAATGCTTCCAAGAAAATATGGAAGAGGCTGCAATGCATGGAAATTGATGCTAATGGAGTGGTAGGGGGCCTAGCTTTGTCATGGAACCAGAGGAAATTTTTCTTCACAGGCTTATTTCCACCCATCATTCTCTTTCAAAAAAAATTCCATCTTCTTGGATAAAAAATTGTGGGTATCGTTTGTACTTTCTATGAGAATCACATTATCTTGCAAATGTTGTGATTCTCGGACTCCATTTCATGGTTAACAGAGCATGATGTCTTGGATTGTTGGATTATGGGAGGATACTTTAATATGATCACCTCTCTATTGGAAAGAAAAGGGGTGAATCAAAGACTCGATCGGGACAATGATTTATTCTAGGAAACTATACAAAACCTCTAGCTTATAGATCTAAAATCCATCAATGGCCTCTTTACATGGAATAATATGTGTGGTGGTGCAGATCATATCACTTCTAGGATGGATTGATTCCTAGTATTGAAGGCCAAATTTTCAAGGGGATAGCTTGCAGGTTAGTATTCTTCCAGCTGTCAGTTCTAGTAATTGGCCCATTAGTATCGCATGGTAAGTTCCAATAATGTAAAAAAGAAAAAGGGGAAATCAGAGAATGGATCAGAAAAATAATTTATTCTAGGAGACAATACAAAACCTCCATCTTGTAGATGTAAAATCCATCAATGGATTATTTACATGGAATAATAGGCATGGTGGTGCACATTAGATCGTTTCTAGGATTGATGAATTCCTAGTATCGAAGGCCACCTTGCTTCTGGGGCATATATTGGAGGTTAGTATTCTTCCACGTGTCAATTCTAGTCATTCTTCCATTAGTATCACATGGTAGGTTTTAGGAACGTCGAAAAGACACCCTTTTAAATTAAAAAAAGTTTTGTGTTTCTCACCCAAAATTCAAAGATAATATTCAACAATGATGGTTGGAGCTTGAATCCCTTTAATGTTATCCAATGAATGTGAATATTTTAATGGTTATAGATGATATTAAAACATTTATCATCATAACATCATAACCATATGCAAGAACATCACTGAAAGAAAGAAAAACAAAACCACACAAAAGAACACAAAGATTTATCTCAAGAAACCCTCATGGGGGAGAAAACCCAGCAAAGCTTCCATGATATATACATTAGCCAAGTACAGTGTAAGACCCAAAGAATAAGTCGTGTAAGACTCCAAGAATAAGGCTAGATTGATTTCTCTCCTCCATATGGATTGCTCCTTCTCTCTCTAGAGAACTTGCTTGAGTTCTGCGTGTTTACAAATGAGGGAGGCACCTCCCCTATTTATACTAATCAATTAATAACCCAATAGGGCTGACTTATCCTCCCAATCAGGGCCTACTTTCCTTGGGAGACTCAAAATTATATTTTAATAATACTTTTGTGGGTATTGCTCATCTGAATTACAACAAAGGTTTTACCTCAATACTTTACATGAAAAAATACATCAATGACATCCCTAATCAAAGGAACAACATCTCTATAAGGGGGAATAATAATAATAATAATAATACAAAATATAGTATCTTTCACAACCACGTTTCTTTAACACTCCGTCTTAATAAGGGAGGTATTCTATAACACAACAATACATCTGTACAACTGACTGGTAAGTATATGAGTCATAGAATTTTTTCACAACTACATCAACATCATCATCATCTCTGCAAAATCATCATCATGGAGCATCACATCTCGATCATCATATCATGAGCACATCATCACGAGTATCATTGTGAACATTGCATCATGACATGTCATCATGAGCATTGTATATCGACACATCATCATGAGAATCTCATATCGTCACATCATCATGAGCATCACATCTCGTCACAGCATCATGAACTTCATCATCTTGAGAATCACTTGCAATGCCACACATCCAAACACAAAACAAAATCCACAGATTAATGTGTAATTAGCCACAACATAAAGAATGTTGAAATCTCATCGTCCGGAAATGAATGCAGGACCACAATGTGCATAAATGAATGCAGGACCACAACGTCCACAAATGAATACAGGACAACAATGTCCACAAATGAATGCAAGACCACAATGCCCACAAATGAATTTAGGACCACAATGTCTACAAATTAATTCCATACCACAACAATCACAAATGAATGCAAGACCACAATGTCTATAAATGAATGCCAGACCACAACATTCGCAACTAAAAGACATACCACAATGTTCCTAAATGAATTCTAGACCACAATGCCCGCAAATGAATTCCATACCACAATGTCTGCAAATGAATTCCATACCACAATGTCCACAAATGAATGTTGAACAACAACTTTTGAAAATGAATTCCAGACCACAATGTCCACAAATTAATGCTGGACCACAACTAAATGCAATACCACAATGTCCACAAATGAATGTAGTACCACAACACGTTGGGATCTTCCTATTTGAAGATACAACCAATATTCCTGGGATATTCCTTCTAGGGATGGCACCAACCATGTTGGGATCTACCCTTGGTGATATGACCAGTCATATTGGGATCTAACCTCATTGATATAACCAACCATGTTGAGAGCTACCCACAAAGACATGACCAAGCTCTTTATATAGTGACCATACCACTGGGACTCATAATTCTTCTCAAATACATTGGAAACTTCATCATATTTCTCTTGTACATCCACAACATCATTATTCTTGTCTTGTACATTCATCATTATTCTCTTGCACATATGCAACTTCATCATTCTTCTCTTGTATGTGATTGCATACGATCCTTCCTACATGTCAAATAGACTTGCATAGTTAGAAACATTTCATAATATTCAAAACATATTTACAATGGCAAATTCTTATGCATAAAGATATATGTCATACAGTCATGCACCTATTTTATCCAATACAACATTCATCCATATCCCATATACATATGGTAAATTTCTATATTCCTTCCATCTCTAGCAGGACATTATCACGAGGACTTCACTTAGTGAACCTGTCACATAGCACGTGCGATCATGGGATATTAAAGAATACCCTTAATTTCCAGAGATATTGACCCAAACTCTTTTTGTTGAAACCCCCTCCCAATACTTAAAACCTCCTCCCCACACATTTTTATACCTCAATCCTTATAAACCACCCTACCCACCCCCACCTTATACCCCTCATCCCCCCCAATACCTGCAATATATTGGTTCAATTTTTGATAATTTAAAACCCACAATATGAATTAACATGATAGGATATTGGTCAACAAGTGAAGCCCCCGTGGACATTATTAAGATTGTGAACTACTCCCAACATGTCAGCAAAGACGTCTCAACCTAGATAAGTAGCGATGGAATGTTGTATAGCACCATAGGCCACTTACCCATCACATGCATATTAGTAGTATATTGTTCATCAATTAAAACAATATATCATACATAACATGTTTCCTTGAACATAGATATGTACACAACTAAGCAATGTCGTTTAAGAAACTAGATATATAGGAAATGGCAATTCAAATACTTATCATTGTTTGTTTGGTAGACTCCCTCTTGATCTTTATCTCTTTTCATGATTTATAGGAGTCTCTAACAACAAGCTCTACTTCATTGTTTGATTATGAGGACCTGTGCCTATCTTGCTCATGATCTAAAATTTTGAGCAAGTATTCTACATGGCAGATTACATAGTATTGTGTACTTGCATTGAATCTGTGTGTCCCTGCAAATGCATTAATTCTGATCCAATGCAGAAATGGATAAGAGTGTGATATTCATCAATATAATTCATATTAATCAAGGTACATATTACTCATCACTTGAGTAATCTTCCCTTGCTTTCTTCTTAGATTCAATATATTCATCCTCAGTTGCACTGAGATCAGCATTGGTCCGCTTTCTACAATATCCTGGAGTTCTCTTTCTGTTTGTAGCATTTCCAACCCAATCAGAGTCATCATATCCCCACAAGAAGATCCTATGATCTCTCGCATATCTGAGGCCATAATCAATTCTACCCTTCATGTACCTCACCATGTTATTTTCCATAACCATGTGAACACATATCGGCTCCACTATGTACTGGATCAAAGTATTCACCGCAAAGCAAATATTTGGTCTTGTGTTCGTTAAGTATATCAATGAACCAATATTCTACTTGTAGAATGCGACGTCAACTATCTCTAAATTAGGATCACATATCGACTCCAATTTTGATGCCAGCTATAACCCCATATCTTGAACGTCTTCAAAAATTCGACTGTATATTTTTATTCGCTAAGGAAAATATCCTCTAGATTTTTCCACCTCTAGATTTTTCCACACATGTAATCTTGATAACCTTGTCAAGATTCTCAAACTATGATGTCTATTGTAGTTAATCCCTCTAAAGTGGAGCACCATCCTCCCTCTGCATATTGTACTCTATCGCATTGATACATTCAGGATTGGAGTGACAGGTAGCCTCCTCTACTACTGATCTTCTATATATTCATCCATGTCATCTCTCAAGGTCACTAGATATCAATATCCTCCATGTCAAACTTAGTTGCAAATTCCTCTTGCACCCTTCTATGAGCTTCTCGTCCTCTGTAGGATTCCATCTTCAACCTTATAGAAAATGTTGAGATCTCCATCACTCTAGGTGATCCTCAATCTCCTTTTGTAACTGAATGTGCTATCCCATAGGTGAATTTTGAGCTTATACAAAACCTTATGCGGACATGTGGATCTCTGTAAAGAGTCTTGAGTCCTGAAGGTTGTTCGATATGCACTTCTACTTCACTAAAGAAGTGTGTCAAGCTACTAGACCAATTTCTCTTCATAATAGACTCCCTCTTTCTAAGAGAAACCATGGACCTCGCTTTCTATATCTTCATACTACCATCTTATATATGCTTGATCTTGTAGATCTACTCAGTAGACATTATAGTATTTCCTTAAGGTCTTGAGACCAAATTTTAGACATCATTCTTCATGACTGGTACTCCTCAATTATATCATCCTTCCATTATTCCTTCGTGGGAAATTATTTCTCAAAGTGTCCTTTTTTATCACAAGTGAAACATCTGAGTTGTGGGAGGTCCTTATTCTGAAGTAATTTTACTCTTGCGATAACATTCTTCTTTCTTGTTCTTTCTCTTCTTGGTATGAGCTATTAGGGCTTGATTTTCATCTTCATCCATCTCTTCTTCTTGCGTGCATTTCTCCCATAGGTGAGCTTTCTTCTAGTACAAATTCCTTGTATTAAATATTCCCATGATATTTGGAGACCATTCAAGGTTGTCAAATCCACTTCTACTTCTTCGACATTGTATCCAATAGCTTCTAGTCGCTCCTTGATTTGGGAGACCCTTGTGAAGTGAAATTGAATACTTTTTGACATCTACATATTCATACTCTTGGGCTTAGTCCTCAAGGTCATGTTCATGTTGATATTCGTTTATTCAGTACATTGAACATATCCATGGGAGTCTTCAAAGATGATACATGTGTTATCAAATGGTCCTTGGTATATTCTACAATGATCTTCTTGGATTCTTTAGTTTTTTCCTCATCTCCCTCTAGATTTGCAGCTCCTCCTTTGACATAATATTCGAAGTCATGCTCTTCTAGTATAAGGAGCACTCTATACTTCCATTCCTAGAAGTTCTTGGCTCCTTAAAGCTTGTCCTTGAGCTTGGTATTATTTGTCATCATGATAAAGTGATAACTTGAAATGGAAATAGAGAGAATAGAACTTTCCAATGAGAGTGCTTCAATTGGATTCTTACTTCAATACTTTTTTGAAAGAATGCTTCTAGTGGACCTAGGGTTTGAAAGAGAAACCCTAATTTTTCAACTTATGTGTCTTTCAGTCTTGATTGTATAGAAATAAGTGCCTCTTCAAGGGGAGTTGAGTAGGATACTCTTTTCCCAAAAATGTGGACATAATTGGAAAATATCTGATGCCCTAGTTTTCCTAGCAGTAGTGTTAGGTCAAAAATTGAAAATCCTAAAAATTAGAAGCTCTCTCCATATAAAGATGCACCCTCCTAGGGTGAGTTGGATGGTCCTCCTTTTTAACTAATCTGTGGATGGAAGTGCTTGGAACAAGAAGCCCTAGTTTCTTCAATTTCTTTTGCACAATTTCCTGATCTTGATTATGATGTATCTTTGAAATTCCTCCTCCTTAAGATATGAAACTTCGTCTTCTGATATCCCGATCCATTTTTTTCCAACCCCATAGTTTAGGTCAATATTGGATTGACCAAGTGGAACTTAACATAAGTTTCCAAAGGTGACTTGTTTATGGACTAGTTTAGTATAGCGAACTTGTACAAACTTCCATGTGTCATTATTTCAATTTAGAAGTATGAATATCGCACCATATAAACTAAAGTCCATCCCCTATATGAAACATCTTATGAAATTCGATTTGTATTTTTCATCTCGAGATATAGCATTTCTCCCTAGGTCACATGTTTAATCATGAATTATGGAGGAGGTTGGAAACTTGTTTTGGAGAGATCATAGCTCCTAAAGTACAGTGAATCTATAGCTGAAAATTGTGCACAATGTACATCAAAATTTCATTTTTTTCCTATCAAAGTTTCATCTCCTGATCCTTGGACAAAATCGAGTTATAGAAAAAGTTCCAAGACAACCATATTTTTCCTTCTAGTGTTTTCAAGCATGAAACCCTAATCTCAATTAGCTACAGTTGTAGCAATGTTTCAGCCGCACAAAGACTTCTTTCAGGTGGCTATGATTCCATGTTAATATTTTAATGGTTATACAATATCTTAAAACATTTATCATAATAATATCATAACCATATGAAAGAGGATTAATGAAAGAAAGACAAGCACAACCACACAAAATAACAAAAATATTTATTCTGGGAAAACCTCATGGGGGAGAAAACCCATAAAAAATTCCTCAATATAGAGTTAAACTAAGTACAGTGTAATACCCTGAGAATAAGACTTGTAATACTCCAAGAATAATACTAGACCGCTTTCTCTCCTCTAGATGGATTGTTCCTTCTCTCTCTAGCGAACTTACTTGAGTTATGAGTGTGTCCAAATGAGGGAGGCGCCTCCCATATTTATACTAATCACTAGAGAGGCCTAATAACCCAACATAGCCAAATTCTCCTCCCAATCAGGTTTGACTTTCCTTGGGAGACTCAAAATTATATTTTAATAATACTTTTTTGGGTACTGCTTACCCAACTTACAATGGAGGTTTTACCTCAAGAGTTTACATGACCAAATACATCAATGAAATCCCTAATCAGAGGAACAACATCTCTAGAAGGGGAAATCATAATAATAATAATAAAATAGATGAGCTTTCACAATTACATTTCTTTAACAATGTATTGCTTCCATCCAAAACCAAAACACCTCAGTCTACATCTTAAATAATGGAATAGAAATGAATTTAGTAACATTTTCTAAGATAAATAGGAGATATGTAAAAATGGAGGACATTAATCTGTAAATGATCCAAGCAGGTCACTCCCAATCTTAGGGGAAGAATAAGATAATATCCAAGCTTAAATAGATGAGAGGAATGATTGGGAAAAAATCCTTTAGAATCAAAAGTCTCGTGTGCAATGACTCAAAGAAGGAGAAAAAAATAGCACAATCTTCCATTGCTCCATGCTTCAATAAAATCGCTCTAAGAAGATCATCCCATTGATTAATTCGAGAGGAGATCACTTGACATTGCATGCAAATATAGAACAATAATTCATATTTACAAGGATCTTCTCTCTGAACAAATATAAGACAAAACCTATAACTATCAACAAAATCTGAAAAACACTCCTAAAATGGTCTCCCAGTAGCATAATGAAGCCTAATGCATCCCATATAGGAAATGGTGTTGGAGGAAGCCAACAAGCAAATTTCCATTGGAAAATCACCTGAACTAGATGGCTTCACTTTTGATTTATTTCATCTGTTTTGTGACCTTGTTAAAGCAGAAGTGCCAAAACTAGATGGAGATTCCTAGAAGTCGATATAGTCCTACCAACCCTAAAATCCATGTGTTGAGGCCTGGAAATTCATAGGCAACAACAGCAAGGGATTCTCCCCAGTCAATGTTCCCAACTAGCCCGTGACTGTTTGGTGTAGGGAATCCGTCTAGTTTGCGGTTCGACTACCGTAGGTCAAGTAACAAAAACAAAGGGTTTTACTGGTTGCGGCCCGGTCCACCGTATATATTTTTGTATTTTTTGACTTTAAGTATGATATGCAAGTGCCTATATAAGATGCAGATTGATGAAGAATGCAAGGAGTGGTCACAATGTGATGCACAGGTTCTTACCTCTCGTCTTAGACTCTCTTGCATCTAAATCACACACAACTAAAAAAAACAACACTAACTAAGCTATGCCTAGGGGGCAAGATTATCAATTCATGAGTAATGTAATACTGTTCATATGTTAAGATAAATCACAGATAGTTGTTCTTAGAATCAAAACACATAAACATGAATAAAGATATACACGACAAGATAGCTCGTCAACTTTTAAAACATTCATTACTCGTAGTGGAAATTATCACAGAATAAACCAAAGAGCATTCATGTAAGAACATAGGTTCAGAAAGTTAGAACGATCTCACGGTTAATGAAACACCGCTGAAAACGAAATAGTTCCCCTTTAACATGGTTCATTTGATCACATTTGAACATTCCACACAGCACTTTCTCCAACAGGCAAAATTTTTTAATTTATTATTGCAAAACGAAGTAGTTCCTCTTACAACAAGTAGTTCACAAGTTTCTTCGGGAAAAAGCCTCCTTTCTGTCTCACTCTCTCATACTTATACCAAAGGGGGAAACCTTTCGGCTCCCCAACTCTTCCCTCTCACTGTTTTTTCACTTTGTGAATGCTCATGATTCATCCAAACGTTGCATTCCAGATAAAGATTTTATAAAAACCGGGAAAAGCTAGGTAATTGACGAAATGCCCAAGCAGGAGCCTTTGCTCTCTAATGATTATGCTCGACCATTCCTCGGTCTCCTTGTAGACCCTCATAATTTTCTTCTTAGAGCAATGATTCTGCCGCCTTATGCTTTAACATGCTTTGTCCTCCAATTGCACCTTCTTTGCCATAATAATCTTCAACGAGATCCAAGAAACTGCCATGTCTGTCTGCAAACAAATGAGAATTCATCATTTAATCTGTCTATCTTTAATAAACATAAACCATGATATTAAAAAAAAATGGGTACTAAAGAGGAAAAACTAGAGCTCAGTCATTATGTGCAAATTTCAACCTAAACAAGGCACACAGGTCTCTTACGGAAAAAGACGACCTCATAACCAACCGTGGGAACGATTAAGAAAAGGTCATATAAAAACCTCCATTGGTGAATCGAAACACTTGACGTCAGCTCATTAGTGGGTTACGCAGCCGCAACGGCGGGTAACCTACACTCAATGGTTTTCGGCACATAGACTAAAAATGGCGCGATAAAACATCAAGGGTCGGCTCCTCTGTAGGCATTGGATAGCTAGTGAGCTACACAGCCACACCGATGGAAGTTCAAAGGTCAAGAAAACCCGTGGACCAGTCAACATCGAAAAAACAAAGAACAAGGCCTCGACGAAAATACAAAAAGTCTGACGTGCAGTTAGCCTATTCTGGAGCCACAATGGTGGAACTCAATCAGCCTGCGGCCTCCGATCACGGTTAAAGCTCTTTCCAAAAAACGCAAAGCAAGTTCTTTTTTCAAAATAGAACCTGGGTTTAGTGAAAAACGTTAATTATTGGCACCACGTTTAACTATCCTTCGAAAGAGAGGCAACCGAACAACCAATTTCAACCTCAAAGATAAAACATCGTAACAACCGGATGAGCCTTGTAGCCCATAACATGCACAGACCCGAGCGCAATCCTGAAAAACAAGAAAACTGGCCTCAAACAATCCATATGTAGCAGAGTAGGAACAAACGACCTTCAACAAAATCAACAAAGGGGAGCCAAAATTTTAGAAATTTGGGAAAAAAGTTGCAGTTGCAACAATTGGCGGCTCACTAGTGAACCCAGATCTCTGAATAAACTCCTCCTTAAGCAACAACCTGTTTAATAGTGAAATCGACATGCTGAATTGTTCAGATGTCTGGATTCTCATAATGTCACATATATGTACTTGTAATCATTGATTATAGTCCAAATTTTGGGAATGGAAACCAAAATCTCAAGGTCAGGATAACTCTTTTGAGGCTTAAGTAGGCGGATTTCATTTTAACTTTATCTTTGGGTAGATTCCAGCTTAGACGCCACAGGATTTGAACGCATGGTGAAAAAAAATATTCATTTGTTCCCCATTCCCATGCCACCTGGAATTTTCGTTTGTGGACTTTATGTCCTTTTGAGTCCTCCTGATGCCTTTTCTTCTGAATTTTATTCAGGCTCTTCTATCCATGGTGTCCTTTTGTGTGAGAGATGCATTTAATTTTTAGCTCACGGACAGAGAAGAACTTTTGGCAATCTGTACTCATATAATTCAGTACATTGTTTCGATGATATTTGCTTTCTTAGGAGTTCTGACTCTTATTAGCCATTTAGCTTTCAATTCCTGGCATGGGATTATTTAGATATAATATATTGTTTACCTTGTTCTCCTTTCCATGGGTCTTTTGCTGTCACCCCCAAGGACGTTTTATATGTGAAATGGATGGAGCCTCGAAATAGTATTCCAGACCTTTTGATTCTGAGTTATTTCAGGGATTACGCTGGACCTTAATGTGTTCATAGAAATTTTAGGAAAACTACTTACTAGAATAAATTCCAACAGATTCAAACAGTCTAATGCCCAAATAATCTAAGTTTATCAAGGGTTCTGATGCTCTCCATGCAACCAAAAGTTTGCTTCCTTTATTGGAATCAGGAGAAAACCACACTAAACAAACAGGAAAAGAACAAATCAAAGTGGCAAAACAAGTCAATTATTTATATACAAAATGGAACAAAATAAAACAAAATCAAGAAAAATAAGGCTTAAGAACCAAACCATTTACTGGTAAGTTCTCTTCCCATCCCTGTAAATCTTGCAACTTATAGGTTGAGGGGCCAAGCTTTGCTACAATCTGGAAAAGGCCTACCCATAATTGTTGAAATTTCATGTGTTTTCCTTTCTCATCATGAGGGTGGTCCCACTTGAGAACCAAATCTCCCACCTCAAATTCTTTTGTCCTAGCTTTGTGCTTATCAAACCACCTCTTTACTACCTCCTGTTGTTGTTTAAAATGTTCTCTGGCCTTGGATCTAGATTCCTCTGCCTTCAAAAGATTATGTATCCTCATCTGCAAGACTTCATTATCTGATCCTCTGGATTCTTGAGCGATTATGGAAGAGGGTAGCATGATATTGGGGGATAGAATGGCCTCTTTTCCATAAACAATGGTATATGAAGACACACCTAATGAAGTCTTGGGGGTGACCCTATCAGCCCAAAGAGCATTTGGTAATGCTGAATGCCAACTTCTCTAGTTTTCTATCACAGTCTTTTTTAAGATTCTAATCAGATTCTTGTTCGAAGATTCAGGCAAACCATTTCCTTGTGGATAATAATTTGCAGAGTAATGCAACTTAATTACCTTTTCATGAGCAAATGCAATTAATCTAATAGAGGAAAAATAAGTAGCGCTATCAAAAACTAGAGAAATTGGAACTCCAAACCTGGTCATAATATGATCTTGCAAGAAGTCCATGACTGCATCTTCATTCACTTTACGCAACAGAATGGCTTCGACCCAACGAGTGAAGTAATTGGTTGCTGTCAGAATATACTTGTGTTGCAGGGAAGAATTTGGCTTTATCTCTCCAATGATATCCATCCCCCACTGCTCAAAAGGTTCTGTTATCATCACAGGCTTTAATGGTCCTGCTGCTTTAACTTGTCTTCCACCACACCTTTGACAAATGTCGCACTTTCTGACATGGGCATGTGCATCTTTGAACAGTGTGGGCCAATAGTATCTGGCTCTGAGAATTTTATGAGCTGTAGTATCTCCGAAGAAATGTCCTCCAGCAGGCCCATCATGTAAATCTATCATGACCTTCTTCACATCTTCTTTCTCTAAGCATCTAAGAAGAACTCCATCATAATTCTTTCTGAATAATATTCCTTCAACAATCTGATATGAGGCTGATTTAAGACGCAGTGATCTTCTTTGCTTATAATTTCAATGTTTCGGCAACAATCCCACCTGAAGGTAATGCACAAGGTCTCGATACCAGGAGTCTGGAGCTGTGAAAAGGGGACATACATCCATCAAATGTAATTCAGCTTCGTCTTCCTGGTCATTTTCTTCATTGTCTTTACTTACAGTCATTAGTTTGCACAATCCTTGCCCTTTAACTATGGAAGATGGCTTGAATTCGAGGTCATACTCCTGTAGAGCCATTACCCATTTGCCTCTTCTTTCTCCTAACTCCTTTTGTATGAAAAGAGACCTCACCGCTGGGTGTGGAACTATTACCTTTGTCTAGTTCTTAAGTATGTATGGTCTGAATTGTTTTACCGCTTTGAACACGGCATAAGCTTGTTTATCCATAGTTGGGTAATTTAATTCGGCCCCTTGCAAGACAGTGCTCATAAATGATGTGGGGAACTCATCTCCCCCATCTTCCTACTGGGTAAGCACCGCTGCTAGTGAATCGTCAGATGCGAAAGTGTACAAAATAAAATCTTTCTCAAAATATGGACTCTTGAGGGAGGGTGTGTGTGCAACTACTGTCTTTATTTTACTAAATGCATTCTTCTCTGCATCAGTCCACTTGAATTGTACACTTTGTTTTACCATTTGTTGCAAAGGTTTAACAATTTGAGCGAAATCTGGCACAAACCTTCGCACGAAATTTATTGTCCCCATAAATGATTGCATGCCCTTTTTGTTATGGGGTAAGGGAATTTGTTCGATAGATTTAATCCTATCTGGGTCTATGGAGATCCCCTTCTTATAAACCACGTGACCCAACAACTTTCCTTCGGTAACAGCAAACACACACTTATTGGGGTTTAGTGAGATACCATATTTTCGGCAGCGTTCAAAAATCTGTTTTAGATGAAACGTGTGTTCCTCTCTTTTCTTTGAGAATATCATGATGTCATCGAGGTATACTACATCACTGTGGCCAATCAGACCACGAAAAGCTATGTCCATAGCCCTTTGGAAAGTAGCTCCAGCGTTTATGAGTCCAAAGGGCATCCTTCTGTAAGCAAAAGTTCCCCATCTGGTTTTGAATGTAGTTTTAAGTCTGTCTTCTTCAACTACTAACACTTGATTGTAGCCTGAGAATCCATCTAATAAAGAGAATAATTTAGAACCCAAAACCATTTGCAATATCTGTTCCATGGGTGGGATAGGATAATTGTCTTTATCCGAAGCGCGATTTAAGTTTCTGAAATCCACACATAGTCTAATTTCTCTGGATTTCTTCCTTATCGGTACCAAATTTGAAACCCATTTCGAGTGTCTAACCTTGAAGATAATTCTAGCATCCAACAACTTCTTTACTTCATTCTAAATCAAAGGTTCTAATTTTGGATGCATTTTCCTTAAAGGCTACTGATAAGGTTTGATTCCAGATCTGATGGGGATAACATGCTGAATAATATTGGTGTCATATGTCTTCAAATATTCATACATCTAGGAAAAAACATCTTTGTATTGTTTGAACAAACTGATGAACTTATTCCTTTCACCTGGAGAGCAACACTTTCCCAAATTCACATATTTAGGTTCAATTTCAGTCCCCAAATTAATCAACTCGAACTGTAGAGACGAGCTATGAGTCTTCACATTCACTGGCCTTCTGAATTTCTCGTTTAGATCAAACATTCGCTCTAAAGTCCTGACTCCTTCAGGAATAAAATTATCGAATTTTAGCTCGGCTTGATGTTCTTCATCGTCAATAATTTCCCCTTTGAAGGTCTCGTCATTTTTCAGGCATTCTAGAATCTCTTGATCATCATCAAACACTCGTAGATTGGTGATCATATCTGGAACCGAAGGCTTGAAAGCAATTCAACAGAGCACCGATTATTAGAGGGCACAAGCGTCACAGCTAAGGTGGCCAACAAGTCAGCTGCCACATTCTTAAGTCTAGGAACCGATACAATGTTAAATGCATGAAAATATTTAAGCAAATCCCATACTTCATTTTGATAAGCTTTTAAATGAGGAGAAATGCAATGTATTTGATTTCGAATTTGTTTTACAATTATTTCAGAATCCCCATACACTTTCAAATTTTCTACCTATAATTCAATTGCTTTTCTTAGTCCCTGAACTAGTGCTTCATATTCAACTATGTTATTGGTGCATTCAAACTCTAACCTACACGAAAGAAAATGTTTTTTTTTCTTAGGATCAATTAGGACACAGCCGGCTCCTAACCCCTCCAAAGTTTTAGAACCATCAAAGAAAAGCGTCCACAAATCGCTTACCACTACTGTGCATGAATCAATACCTACATCTACAGTTAAGTCTACTATTTTACAATCGTTTTCATCATCCTGTGAGAACCGAAGGAGATCAGGCTAAGCGTCTGACGTATCGCTGGCTTCTTCTGCTTGATAATTTCCTAGTTCTAGTTCAATAAAGTAATTTTCCAAAATAGAATTCACTGGTTCATTTTTTTCTTCGAACTGAGTAACATTGTGTTTCATGTGCGGCTCCCTTAAAAATTTAATTTGATTTGGGTTTCCTTTATAAGGTAGCCACATATGTGACCAGTCCGAGGCAAAATATCCACTTAGCTTTGCCGACCAATCTCTGCTCAAGAAAAGTCCATAAGTTTCAGGTATGTCAGCTACCACAATGTCAATGAATTGACATACCTTATCATTTGAAGACAAGCGAATGAGAACATCCTCCATTTCCCCAATTACCTTCACATTCGTTCTATCCAACTAAATGACCCTCCAGGTAGATGGGTTAGGTTGTCCATTTATCTTTTTGTAGACTGACAGTGGCATAACATTGACTGAAGCCCCCGAGTCTACTAGACATTTATGCACGTTGTGGTTGAAAATTTCAAAAGTGAGGAGAAAAGGAGGGGTCTTGCATTTAGGTTTACCTCCCACACTCGCTTCACCAATTTCTTCTTCTTGGGGCTGATTTTCAGTGGGGAGTTTCTCCTCTGACATTTCAAGTGCTTTCAATAACTTTTATTTTTGCTGCTGTACATTGCACATCTCAAATAGCGAGATATTTGCTCTTACCCTTTTGATATCCTCCACGATGTCATAATCCATCTTATGTTCTGTGAGATGAGTTTTAACATTATTTATTTTCTCTTCAATGGGTCTAGTAGGCCTGTTGATCTATCTTGGATTTTGACTGGTGGTGGTAAATTCTGGAATTTCATTAGCTGAGGTATTTTTTTGAAATTTCTTAACATTCTTTTAAAGCTTCTTAATATTTGGAAGCATAATACCGTTTTCCTTAATCAACCCCTAGCTTCTCGTCGTTACATTTGTTCCCAAGGTATCCTCTTGTCTCAAGTCCTTTTCTTCCTCGATATCAAACAACGATACACAATCCCATAAAACCATGGCCTCATCCTTTTGTTTTTCTGTTGATTTATTGTTGTCTTTCCCTTCTTCATCATTATCCTCGGTTAACTTGGAATCCAAAAGCTAGTTCATTACCAACGTCATTGAATTTATCCATTGAGGACAATTATTTTCAGAATGGGGTTGTTGGTGAAAAGTGCAAAAGTTATCCATCGCCACCTCTGTTAAATTCATCGATGCAGGGCCGTGCGGAGGGGGTTGGGTTTGATTGTTATCTTCCATTTTCTTGTAATAAAGTTTATAAAACTTTTGGGTTTCCTTTTCCTTTTCCAAGTCTATTATTCTGTTAGAGATCTTCTGCATCATCTTTGCCATTCCTTCGAAATCTGGTGATTACTCCTCTTTAGGCTTAGTAAATAACAAAGCTTTCCTTCCAAAATTTTTCTCTCCCGACTGTTCAGGATAGTCTTCGATACTTTCCTTTTCAACCTCAACTCTTTCCACTTCTTCATAAGTCTTTGCTAGGGTAGGTTTGGATTTCATTTTGGCAAACATGGCCAGATCAGGCCCTAGAGCTGAAGTATAATAGTCAATTAGAACTTTATCCGAGGGTTTGTCAGCTTCAGAAAAATTCTTAAGATAAGCTGCAAGTCTTTGGGTAAAACTATGCACCTTCTCTTTTCTTTATTTCTTTAAGGTGCACAGTCCTTTCATGAGAGCCACATGAGTTTTTTGGGCTGCATATTTACTGTTGAAAATCCTTTCAAAGGTATCCCATTCTGGGATAGAGTTTGCAGGAAAACCAAAATACCATGATGCTACTGCTCCTTTAAGGGTATGTGAAAAAAGTCTACAAACTACATCCTCATGTTCCCCAGCCCTTAATCCTTCTATTGCCAAATAGAAACTTTGTAAATGGTCACCTACTAATATCTTCTCATTTGGATCAAACTTGGGCAGCATCTTTTCAAAAGCTTGAGGTAATTCATGCAACGGAGGTGTTAAGTTCAAGGGTGATCTGGCTTTCCAAGCCGGTGGTGGATTTGGTGGGTTAAGTGGCTGATTTGCATTTACACTTGCCATGATTCTGAGTGGAGAGTGAGGAGGTGAAGGAACATGAGTACGCGCAGGAGAACAGTAAGGTGTGTTTGGGCCTACTTGGTTCAAAGGCTGAACAACTTCCTGTAATGCTACTTCTACTAACTCTTCCAAATCTCCAACCAACACTGAATCTTCCAAGATGGGATGATCTTTCTTCTTGTACTCTCTTTGGGGTAAATCAGGGATAGTGGGTAATCCTCCAATACTCTTTACATAAGCCCGTGTGTGTCTTCTCAGATCATTAACTACTTGGTTGTCTATAGAAAACAAATGTTCTCTATTCTCTTCAGTATTTGGGTCAGGAAATAAACTACTTTCAAAACTATCACTGGTGGAGAAATTTCGAGTAAATGTATTTCCCTGGCCAGCCATGCACTGGTGGCCCTCCTTCTAGCGCTAGAAACTGTTGAGGCCTGGAAATTTGTAGGCAACAACTACAAGGGATTCTCCCCAGTCAACGTTCCCAACTATCCCGTGACTGTTTGGTGTAGGGAATCCGTCCGGTTTGCGGTCCGGCTACCGTAGGTCAAGTAACAAAAACAAAGGGTTTTACTGGTTGCGGCCCGGTCCACCGTATATATTTTTGTATTTGTTGACTTTAAGTATGATATGCAAGTGCCTATCTAAGATGCAGATTGATGAAGAATGCAAGGAGTGGTCACAATGTGATGCGTAGGTTCTTACCTCTCGTCTTATACTCTCTTGCATCTAAATCACACACAACTAAAAAAAAAACACTAACTAAGCTATCTCTGGGGAGCAAGATTTTCAATTCATGAGTAATGTAATATTGTTCATATGTTAAGATAAATCATAGATAGCTGTTCTTAGAATCAAAACACATAAACATGAATAAAGATATACACAACAAGATAGCTCATCAATAGTTAAAACATTCATTACTCGTAGTGGAAATTATCACAGAATAAACCAGAGAGCATTCATGTAAGAACATAGGTTCAAAAAGTTAGAACGATCTCACGGTTAATGAAACACAGCTGAAAATGAAATAGTTCCCCTTCAACATGGTTCATTTCATCACATTTGAACATTCCACACAGCACTTTCTCCAACAGGAAAAAATTTGAAATTTATTATTGCAAAATAAAGTAGTTCCTCTTACAACAAGTAGTTCACAAGTTTCTCCAGGAAAAAGCCTCCTTTCTGTCTCACTCTCTGATACTTATACCAAAAGGGGGAAACCTTTCGGCTCCCCAACCGTTCCCTCTCACTATTTTGTCACTTTGTGAATGCTCATGATTCATCCAAACGTTACATTCTAGATAAAGATTTTATAAAAACCAAGAAAAGCTAGGTAATTAACGGAATGCCCAAACATGAGCCTTTGCTCTCTAATGATTATGCTTGACCATTCCTCGGTCTCCTTTCAGATCCTCATAATTTTCTTCTTTGAGCAGCGATTCTGCCACCTTATGCTTTAACATGCTTTGTCCTCCAATTGCACCTTCTTTGCCGCAATAATCTTCAACGGGATCCGAGAAAATGCCATGTCTGTCTGCAAACAAATGATAATTCATCATTTAATCCATCTATCTTTAATAAACATAAACCATGATATTAAAAAAAAAGGGTACTAAAGAGGAAAAACCAGAGCTCGGTCATTATGTGCAAATTTCAACCTAAACAAGGCACACAGGTCTCTTACGGAAAAATATGACCTCATAACCAACGGCGGGGATGATTAAGAAAAGGGCATATAAAAACCTCCATCGGTGAATCGAAACACTTGACATCGGCTCATTAGTGGGTTACGCAGCCGCAATGGCGGGTAACCTACACTCTAGGGTTTTCGGCACACACACTAAAAATGGCGAGATAAAACACCGGAGGTCGACTCCTCTACAGGCATCGAATAGATAATGAGCTACACAGCCGCAACGACGGAAGTTCAAAGGTCAAGAAAACCCGTGGACCAGTCAACATCGAAAAAACAAAGAACAAGGCCTCGATGAAAAGACAAAAAGTCCGACGGGCAGTTAGCCTATTTTGGAGCCACAACGGCGGAACTCAATCAGCCTCTGGCCTCCGATCACAGTCAAAGATCTTTCCAAAAAAATGCAAAGCAAGGTCTTTTTTCAAAACAGAACCTAGGTTTAGCGAAAAACGTTAATTATTGACACCACGTTTAACTATCCTTCGAAAGAGAGGCAGTCGAACAACCAATTTCAACCTCAAAGATAAAACATCGTAACAACCGGCTGAGCCTTGTAGCCCATAACATGCACAGACCCGAGCGCAATCCCAAAAAACAAGAAAACTGGACTCAAACAATCCATACATAGCAGAGTAGGAACAAACGACCTTCAACAAAATCAACAAAGGGGGGCCAGAATTTTAGAAATTTGGGAAAAAAGTTGCAGCTGCAACACCATGTTATTGGCCCTTATTCTCAAATAAGATGAGGCATTGGATCCAAGAAAAGTATCGACCCATCTGGCTATGCAATGCCATCTATAAATTAATAATGAAATTCATAGCAAATCGTCTGAACCCTTTTTTCCCAAAATTATCTCACGTGATCAATATGGATACATGTAAGAAAAGAAAATTCTTGATGGAATTATTCTAGCTCATGAAGTTATTCATTTACTCAATACCTCAAGAAAATAGGTCATGCTTCTCAATCTTGACATGTTAAAAGCTTTCGACAAATTAAGTTGGCAATATATTGAGCAAATCTTGATCTCCTTTGGCTTCATTCGAAGACGGATTCAAAGGGCATTGTCTCTCACCTTATATTTGTTTTCCCATCCTTGTGAATTTATTTCCCTCTACCGCTTTCAATCCTTCATGAGGTATCAAGTAAGAGGAGAGGGATCCTTATGGTTGAGGTCCTTATTTGTCATATCCAGAAAACCTCTCTCATTGGGAAAATTCATGGTGTCAACTTCTCTGATTCTGACCTAAAGCACACCCCTCAAAAATTTGTAGACGATACCTCTTGATGTATTACCCATTACACATAAATCCAAATCCATCAAGCAGATTATCATGAACTTTATGGATGCCTCGGCCACATCAATAAATGAAGCCAAGTCTCGAATTCTCTTTTTCAATGCCCCTCCTCTAGTTCAAAGAAGCAATACTAGAATCATTGACTCATGAGGTGGATCCCTTCCATCTAAGTATCTCAGGGCTCCCATCATTGACTCTGCTATCAATCATTCTTCCTAGAAAAGAGCTTTTGGACAAGCTAGAAACAAATTTATCTTGTTGGACGTTATGCTCACTCAACCTAGCAGGGAAACTAGTGTTGGTCAAATTTGTTCTTCAATCAATGCTCGTTTACCTTTTTCAATAATGACAACACCCAACATTCTAAAATCCATCCACAATCTACAAAGGAATTTCTTGTGGGGTATTTCAGTCAACTAAAAAACATAGTCTCTACTTAGTTTGTAAAATATTTGTTTACCCACATTAGAAAGGGGTCTTGGTATAAGGGGCCTAGAAATCAGTAACAACATTATAGCACAGGGGATTCACCTTAATGATCAATATCTTATCACATTCATTCATAAAGGGGTTTTTTTAATTGTGAAATAAAAGGTGAATATATTGTAGGTATTGGGGGGTGGGTAGTAGAGTATGATGTGTTTTAAGGTATTGGGGTGGTATAAAAAGGGATATCTAGTAAAAATAGGGAATATATCGTAAAAATAGGGTTCTTTTAATTGAGAGATCAACAAAATTATTTTGGTAGGTATCTATCAATATATAGGGAAGTAAGGGTATCCTTTAATATCCCATGAATGAAGGTGTTATGTCATTGTTTCACTAAGTGAAGATCCCATGCATTCTAGATGCCAAAACATGGTGAGGTTGTCTTACTCATAGGTAGGAGTCATGGGATATATTTTAGGAGGAAAAGTATTTCTATGGAATTAATAAATATGAGCTTATTAGAATGTATGATGATATCTCTAGATCCCTGATTTGGAATGTTGCTTTGGAAAATCAAAGTCTTATTCAAGAGCACAATTTCTAGGAGGTGAAGTATGGAAATAAGGCTATGATTTTGGGGTAGAATATCCCTAATATAAATGTCATACATTCCATATGACCCATCAAATCCTTAGAGAGATAAATATGATGAAGGTTCAACACTTTTGTCGGCATGAAGAAAACCAATAGGGATATCGATCCCAGAATCATACATCCACCTCGCTTGGTGTAAGCAAATAATATTTTCAAGGCATATGGGAATAGCTCCATCACCATAAAATAAAATCCAAGAATGAGCAAGAGATAATTCATTGGTAATATAATTCAAGGGACAATTTGTCGCTTAAGGAAGCATACAATCTCAAAGTTGGTTTTCGAAATTTGCAATAAGATCAAATATGGAATTAAATATGGAAGTCCAATCATTTGCCCAATTTTTCCCATGCTTTCAAAGTTTGAGGGTCACATGCTTTCAAAGTTGAATTGATATGGGAATATCCATCCAACAAAATGAATCTCTTGTGTTTGATAATGTGTCTTTAAACATTATCAAACCGTTGGAGATTTAAGCTTGTGTTGCCATCGTTTGGTTTGTGAAAAAGGATTTCTAAATATGTTAGAAAATAATATCATATAATATGGGAAGTTTATTTATTTATTTTGAATTGGTCTATATCAATGTTTTTTAACAATTTATCATCAATATTGATATATCAATGTTTTCTACCATTTTATAAAGAATATTGACATCACTTGTAGGTTTCAATTTAATTTAAGCATATAATATTTTTTTAATTAGAAACATAATAAAACATAGATCATGTTTACTAAATTGTATTTATAAAGAAAATTCAAATCAAAAGTTAATGTAAGATCCATCTTAAACTCAGATCTATCAAGCACCCAGAGGGAACCAATTTCTTAAGGTGTAATTTTTTTAATCTTAGTTCTTTTACACATCCAGAAAAAATTTACACCTCAAGAAATTTCATTCCTCTCCATGATTTATAAATTTGTTATGATTTTTATTTTAATTTATTTTATAAGCCAATACGGATTTTTTTAATCACTTTTTATTTTGTTTGAATTTTTTTTATGAACCTACTTTTTATTTCGTTTTATTTCTTCATTATGATCCGAGATGAATTTTTTGAATTATTATTTTTAAATTTTTGGTAGCATAACTTTAGGAATGTGACAGCATCTTTCCAATACTGGGATTTAGAGCTTAGAAATTAAAATCTACTAAGTTGTATTTAATACATTTTTTTTATAAATTTGACTATAAACATAATTTAAATGGTTGATAATTATAAATATGAATTTCATGGTTTATATATTATAATATATGCATTCCCATGCTTGGTTCTATGTCTATTATGTTTTGAGTTCCAATAGTGTCTTCAATGACTTAATCAACGTTATGAGGAAAAACTCTATTTGTTTGTTGCCAAGTATTTTCAAAATTACAATTAATTATAAACAATAATTGTTTGAACTCTAAACTTCAGTTATAACATATAGATACCTAGTTCAATTACCTATTGTTGAATTTGATTGTTAACATTGGTATCATCAACATTATGAGGAAAATCCATGTTCACATAATCATAGGGTGTCTCTTCAATATTTCCACCTTTTTATTTTGCATGTAGAGATTCTTCCTTTCATTATGGGTATTATCATCTTGAGTGAGATTATCTTTCCTTTTGCATTATTATTTATTATCCATAAATATTCAATTTTTAGGTTTAAAATAAAATCAAAAATTTATAAAAAAAACATTTTAATTTCGAAAAGAACTACAATTAACTCAACCTTAACTAAAATCATATAGCCCTTCACCTTTTAAAGAAATATAACTTCAAAATCTAAAACCCTTTATAGCTTAAGACATATATATTAAAAAAACACATCGAAAGAAATTGAAAAAATAGCTTCGCATCAAGAACGTTTCAAAAAAGTTGAAAGGCCTTTGTCATGAAAGAAATTGTCTAAGGGACCTCGCTTTAGAAGGAATTGTCAAAAATACATTCATTTGCAAATATAATCAAACTTAATAAAAAATTTATAGCTTTATTTTACTTTGAAAAAATAAATTCAAACCTTAAAACTATGTAACTTATCAAAATATATTTATGGTAAAATAAATAAAAAATTTAATTTTACAATCTTACCTTAAAAACTTGCCCATAACACTTTTGCTTTCGAAAAAATTGCTTAAAAAACTTTCACCTCCAAGTATAATTAATCCTAAAAGGAAGTGAAAAAACACTTGCTCAAGAAACTTTCACCTCCAAGTATAATTAATCCTAAAAGGAAGTGAAAAAACACTAAAAGGATGTGAATTGATTTGAAGATATGAAATTGTGTTTTTGATTGACTCTATAAATACAATTTTAACCCTCCTAAAGTATGTGGTCCCTTCTTTATTAACCGAAACATGAACTTCCATAACTTTCAATCGAATTGTTTTTTGTCCTAAAACCTTAACATTTGATCAAAACCTGCAAACCTCTACTTTCCAATTGGTTTATCCAATCTTGGAAGTGGTGGACTTGATGAAAGTCCACAAATGTATTCTCAAAATGATACTATTAGTTTCAATATTGAATCCACTTGGAATACATACAACTTTTATTGTATTTGGTTAATATTTGTAAATTTTAATTAATTTATTACAATGTATAATATATATGTATATTATTTTAATATCATCACGATTCAATGAAATGTTAGAAAAAAAGATCGTAGAACAATAACAATAAACAAGATGCAAATATTTAAACATAAATACATGATAAGAAATAATTCAATATAATATGGTTCACCCAAGATGGATTACGTCCACACAGAAATTGTCAGTCCTTTATTATTATACCATCTAGCAAAATCAAGGGATACAACCTGCAACACACCCAGTGCACTTCCTCTTCACTCTCTCATAGTCTCTCTCACACAATCACATAGATCGTTTTTCATAATGCTACAATACAACACATAACCATATTACAATGCTTTCCTTTTATAGGGGAATTACCATGGGAAAATACCACGGGCATGTAAACTGTTGGCCAACAAACATCCAGAAAAATTTATTTCAAGTGCTTCTCCCTCAAACCCCCTTTCTCAGGGGCGCTACCCTTGGACCCTTCAACTAGGATGGATGGTCCCCCTAGTGGGGGGACGATGTCCCCCTGCTAGGACACATGTATATTAAAACTATGGCACAAACACAACTAGAAAATAACATCTAAATCAAGAATATTAGGATCCACAACCAACAATCTCCCATTTGGAGACCGATCACAACAACTCCACCACTGTTGCACTTGCTGGACTATGCTCTAAACCTTGGACCTAACAAATTTCTCATCTTCACCTTCATGCTTGAAGGCCAACAAAAATATAGAAGGAAGTTAGTTTCTCTCGGGTTACTACCTTTGTCAACATGTCTGCAAGATTCTAGATAGTATGTATCTTTTTGAACTTCAACGGTTCACATTCCAAAACAAATCTTATGAAATGGTACTTGAGTTGTATATGTTAAATCTTAGAATGAAAGGATGAGTTCTTTGAAAGATGAATGACACTCTGGTTGTCACTATACAACCTATTATTCTCCTGCTTCTTACCCAATTCCTCCATGAACCTATGCAACCAAATCATCTCTTTACTAGCCTCTGTAGAAACAACATACTCTGCTTCCGTTGTTAAAAGTGCAACAACCTTTTGTAGTTTCGAAATCAAAATTATTGTTGTTACACCTATAGTAAAAACATACCGTATGGTTCTCCTTTTGTTGTCTTTATCACCTGCCATATCTGTGTCAACATATCCTTATAGAACAATGTCTGAACCTCCAAAACATAATGCATGAGAAGTGGCACCTTTCAAATACTTGAGAATCCACTGTACTACCCTCCAATGCTCTTTACCTTGATTTTGCAAATACCTTCTCACAACTCCCACTACATGTGCAATATCTAGTCTTATGCACACAATGGCATAGATCAAGCTACCAACTACTGATGAATAGGGAACCTTGGGCATGTATTCTATATCTTTCTATGTCTTGGGACTGTAAGGATTAATTAATCCTCCTTTGTCCAATATAGTCTATTTGGTCATTTTCCTAACTTAGGAAGTTATTACCACTATACTAGAGTATGGGGGACACACCTATAGGTTATCTGCCACTTACTGCATCTTCATGCATGAGTCTATGTGCCTCCGGGACCAATCCCTACATTATAGGATCCCACTCTGAGTGCCACCAATAGTCTCCTTTAGTTGGTTTTGGTAGGTAAGAAGTTATGTTGAGTTTTCCTCTAGTTACTTTCAGTTCTATCAGCTAGCCTAGTGCCATTTTTGCATGCATGCAGAGAGTGTGGTGCCTTTTGTCCACCTACCTCATCACTTAATTGATTGTAGACTGATTTAGACATCCAAAGTTAAACTAGCAATCACCAACTGTTATTTTTCCACACTCAGTTAGGGTTGGTATATTCAAATCCTATCCACAATATTTGAATTCTATTTATTGTACTACCATTGTATTATTGATTTATGAATGAAGATTAATGTTGTGATTATCTGAGCAATTCTTGTTCGATTAATATGAAAATTTTGTCATGAATTATTTGCTTAGTGTATATTGATCTTAATTATTCCACTGCATAATTCCTTTCCAAGAGCTCTCATATTGGCATGTATATCTATGGTTCTCTAATTTAACATGGTATCAGAGCCTTGTTTAGGCTAAAACTCAAACCTTAGAAACCTCCATGCTTGCACCAGAAGCAGCTGAGTTTCCACATAATTCCTGGAATCATTGTATTTCTCCCTCGGGATTCTATCCAGGTGTGACAAACTGAAAAAGTGCACATGTAGAGGTGGAATGGTTTGAACTGACATATGATTATGAATTAGTTTGGTTTGTAGTGATTTTTTGTAGGTACCTACGTATATTTTGAAATATTTGACTTATCAACATACAGTGAAATGAAGAATTCTCCTACTCTTACACCCTTCAATTACATTGATTGGAGTGCATATATGCAGATGGCCTTACGCAATAAGGGGCTGTTTAGGATGAAAATGGGAAGAGAAGTTGAGCCCCAGCATTTTGTTGAGATATCCAAGTTTTTGAACTGACTAGATAGAGCATTCGGCTTCATGTGCATTCACATCTCTAGGGATCTTCTTTTTCACCTTGAGGGACTCAAAACTACAAAGGATGCATGGGACAAGCTTGAATCTTTGTTTGGAAAACAAGATGAGATTAGAGGCCATATTCTAGAGAATGAACTCATTGCACTACAACACAACAGTTTCGAGACTATTCAACAATTCTTTTCAAAATAAAAATCTCTTGTACTACAATGAAAACAATGTGGGATAGAAAGGAAGGATTAGCAGCTTGTGCTGTCAATTATGAGAAAGCTTGGCTCATAGTTTTTTGTCTTTGTCTCTACTTTCCATTCCGGAAGAGTTTCCATTCCAAATTGGAAGACACTTTCTCTGGATGTTTTTGAAGAGTCTTTGATCCAGGAGCAATACAAATTGATTCAGATGGGAGTGCTTCAAAACTCCAAGAATCAAGCACTCTTAGCTCAGGAATCTAGCAATGTGCAAGCAAGAGGGAAGAAAAATGGGAAGGATACCAAAATTATTCATTCAAAACTAAAGGAGAATCATAAATCTTCCGATGGAGCCTCAGGTTCCAAGAAGAAGAATAAATTTTAGAAAGATAAGTGTTCCTATTGTATGAGAGGCTTTCATCCAAAGAGCCAGTGCATGAATAAAACCATTGATGAGTTTTCAAAACTCCTTGAACAAAACAATATCCCTCTTCCACAAAGAACAAAGAAGTATGAAGAAGGACACCAGACAGAAGGACATGAGAGGTGACATGCCTTAAAAGCATACTTCCTTCAATCAAAGGATTATCTGATAGATTCAAGAGCATCCAAGCATATGGTTTCTTCCAAAGAATCCTTCACCTCTATGGATCTCTTAGGAGGACATAGCATTCATATGGGGGATGATTCAAAGATCCCAACTGTTGGGAGAGCTTTCGTTAAACTTGAGCATGGACAATTCCATATTGTGCTCTATGTTCCCTCTCTTGTAGAAAATTTGTTATCTGTTTATTAAATGACTCATACACGCTCTCCCAAGAGAGCTACATTCGATGATGACACAATAGAAATCACTGAAACTTATATTAGAAATCTCATAGTGAAAGGGTTTGCTAATCATGCCTTGAAGGCATATGAGATTTCCCATTTCTTTCCTACTTCATATCTGGAAGCCTTGCTTACTCATGCAAATAACACAAGCAAGATGTGGCATGAAAGATTTGGCCACTTGAACTTCAAGTACCTCCAACAACTACACAATGACAAATTGGTTGAGGGTTTTCCTCTCATCAAAACATCAGAAGGAGTAGAGTCATGGTTTCTTGGTAGGGAAGCATCGAGAGAAGAAATATGAGGTTGGAAAGGAAACAAGAGCTTCCTCTACACTAGATTTGATACATAGTGATGTCTCAAGAATGATGCCTACAACTTCAATGAATGGATCCAGATATTTGCTGACCTTCATTGATGATTGTTCAAGGTATTGCTAGGCATACTTTCTGAAGCAAAATTCTGATGTATTTGAGAGTATTAAAGTATTTAAAGCCTTAGCTGAGAAAAACCTTGTGAAGAAAATCAAATCCATTAGATCTGAAAATGGAGGTGAGTATATCAAAAGATATTTTTAGCAATTATGTGTATCTGAGGGCATTCGATTAGAACACTCAGTTCCATACACACCACAACGTAATGGTGTATATGAGAGGAAAAAGAGATCATTAAAGGAGATGGAAACTTGTCTTATCAAAGCTAAAGATATTCCTCCTTACTTATGGGATGAAGTTGTTAATTGTGCTTCATATATTCTGAACAGGGTGCCTCACAAATCAATGATTGGGGTCACTCCTTTCGAAGCACTTTTGGGTCATAATCCCAATGTCTCATACTTAAGAGTTTTTGGCTCTAGAGCATGGGCCAGAATCCCCATTGATAAGAGAAAATATTTCCAATCCTAGAGTTGTGAATGCATACTGCTGGGATATGTTGAGGATGCTAAGGAATATAAATTGATGGAACTTGCAACAAGAAGGTGCTTCATAGAGCGCAACGTGCAATTTGAAGAATATCAGTCGCATGATCCACCACAATCTGAAGCAAAAGAAGGTATAAACACTCTTTCATTTCCATTTGATGATGATATATTTTCTTATGTTTTAGATTCATAAGTTGAGGAACAATATCATCATGATCTTGTTATTGAGGTTGTACCTCAAGAGAATCTAGATCCAGATCCAACTCTTATTCCAAATCAGAGGCCTAAATGGGACGAAAAGCTCATTGAAGCAACTGGGAATGTTGATGGGAATCCATATGAAAGAAGAAGAACAAGGTCTCAGTATCATAATGAACATGTTGCACTCTCCCACACAGCTTCGCTATCTCCAGAGTGGTGCAACAAACTTCCATATAGATGCTACTTAATGATAAAGAATGATCTAGAATTTGGCCCACTACAGAACAAAATGGATCATTCCATTCTTCCTCCAGAAAGAAGAGACAAAAGAAACATTCATCAGATCGGAAGAAGATTGAAAGGTTCACATGCATAATGTAACATCCCAGTTTTGACCCCATGGTATTGAATTGCACATGATGTAAATATTTTTATTTGATCATGGTGTGGAGCTCAAGGAAAAGGCCCCACCATGGATTTAGTGTCTTCTGTATCAACAATTAAAATTTATGTCGATGGTTTATGTGCTAGCCAGGCACAATCTGTTTTGAGACATCATGTAAAATGAAAATTAATAAAAATACCACAACTAGCTATGTGCCGCAATGTTAAAGAGATGGGGGCATGATTTCACAAGGAACAGGGAGGGGAAATATTCAAACCTTTGAGCCAATGGGGAAAATACAAATGTCTAAGGGAGAACCCATAAAGTTGTTGACTAACCATTTTGTCTTTTGTGCCTAGTCATCTAGAAGTTGGTTGGGGGAAAGTTGATGCATGGGGATGGGAAGAGTATGGGAGTCAAATTCGAGTTTGGGAGGCCACCCATTTTTTGAAAACATGTTTCTGACTTCTTTGGCAAGTAAATTCTTGGAAATGCATGCGAAAGCCATTATTCACCCATACGTTTTTCTCTCTCATGTAGTTGAAGCTCTTGGGCTCTTCCCTTCACGTTTTGGTGGTTGTTTCCTCGTTCCACAGCTAGGAAAATCCATTTTTGGTATTGTTCAGTGAATGGGTAGAGGAGATTCACATTCTAGTGGTTTTTAGAGGTCGTGTTTGCCTCCCTCAAGTGGTTGGAGTTTGTTGTGCTCTCCCCTTCACGTTTTATGCAGTTTCTCCATTTTTCTCCATGGATGGGAAGTCCTTTCTGTGTTTTTGAGTGCATGTGAAGTAGGGATTCACATTTTTGTTGTTTTTCAGGGTCGTATTTTCTCCTGTAATGCCCGAGAATGCTTGCTGAAATCGTTTTTGGTTTCGAGGGTGTTTTTCCCCATTTTACCAATCTGTTTTTCGTTGCAAACCCGTTTTTGGTTATGCTCAGGGGCTGGGAAGATAGATACACGAATTGGGGGTTTGTAGAGGTCTTTTTTTCCTCTGTGAAGCCATTAATAATTTCTTGAAATGATTTTCCTGGGTCGTTTTCCCCAATTGTCGTTTCCGATTTTTGCTCCCAGGACGTTTTTGTCCATACCCAGAATGTGTATTTGGCTGTGAAGTTAATCTTGGTGTTGTCTTGGTTGAGTAAGTCCAAGGAACCCATCTAGTAGATGGTTGTATGTCTTTGGATGTGCTTGTGTCTTGGCTGAGTAAGTCTAAGGAACCCTTATGTGGTTGGCTTGTTTCCTTAACAGTCTATGAAACCCAAGTGTCTGTTGGTTTGACTATGGATGTGTGTCTTACTGTGTGTAAATATGTTGTTCCCTTATTCCTTGTGGGAATCATGCCCATCTCGGGGGTGGAAGTGCTGCTGAGAGATTGACGAGCACACTTGTCACGTCCGTATCCCTTTGACCGGCGAAGAGGACGTGACCAGCACCAATGCATACGGGCAGAAAGCCCCATGAACATGAACAAGGATAAATAAATGCTGAAATTAACACAAGCTTAAACACAATGCATAATCCATCATACAGAGATGCATAATTCCTCAAGTGCAAATGCTAATGCAAATGCATACTAAGATGCATGAAACATACAATGATGCACAATTATTCAACATTCAGCGGAAGCAAACAGAAACATAAACCAGCATTCACCATGTTCATAATTTCTCATGAAAAAATAGAGATAATTGCAGAGATGAAACCGACAAGATTACTTATCTTTTGATGAAGAACTCGTCCTGCAACCAGCTACGTCACTGCAACGTTCCACCCAACCATAGGCCAGTGTGCTCATCAATCTCTCAGCAACACTGCCACCCCCGAGCTGGGCATGATTCCTCAAGGAATAAGGGTTAATGCAGGCTTACACATAGCCAAGGTTTGCCAACACACAGCCAAACCCACACCATAGGGTTCACCAGGTTTTCAAGGAGCTAGGATAGGCTAAATGCCAAGCTGGTGGCCTCAACACCAACTTCTCAAGAATACCCAGCCTCTAATCCTACTCACAACAGTCCGAAGACCAACCACTGCACATCGCAGCAACACAACCCACTCATGGCTCTGTGATGAAGGTAAGGACAACCGGGGATAGTCCCAAACAAAATATGAACACAGCTCAAGCCACAAGACAACTCAGAGTTGTTCTTGGCCCTAGCGTGGCCAAAACAACTCCGCGGCAACACCCAAATGACGACTGCAGCCTCAACAACCAAGAAGCAACCCAAACCAGGGTACTTCAGCAACCACAAAGCCACAATGAATGATGGAAACCATCCACAGCCCACAGTGAATAAGAAACAGAACTCCCAGCATAGCCATGGGAGAATCAGCCAACTACTGTGGCAATCAGCAGCCAACCCAACAACCAACTGCCCATAATACCCAATTACTCAACGTCGTCGCTGAAGAAAACTGCACATACAGGAATGGAGAAGGAAGGAGGACAAACTCTCCGCCTGTGCACAAAAGCAAAGACACAGTCCCAAAACAGGAGAAGGAAACACACACCGTCCAAAATGGAAGAAGGACGTTGGACTCTCAACAGCACCCAAACATTGTGGGAAGAACAATAGTGACCCAATCACGTGAGTGAAACCAACAGCAAGCAGAAATCGTGGATTAAAACCACGGCTATGAAACATACTAGCAGAAATTAGGCCCTTAAGGCCGTTCTACCTGCTCGCTGTGTGCACAACCAGAGAAGACCTGCGACTGGTGCGTGAGGAGCACAAAACAAGAATCCCAGCCTGCGTGAGGATGAACAACACGTCTCTCTGCGTGAGGCGAACAGACAATGGCCTAAGCGCGCGGATGAATAGGCCCCTATGTGGAATGGACAAACCATCCAAGGAATGCGCAGTGGGGAGAAAAAAATGGAGAGTATGGCCTCGTGGAGGTTGCTTCCAACATGAGGTCAACTCGCTGGTGGAGTGTGTGCGTGGGAAAGGGTTGACAGCCTACCACACTCCACTACCCACCATAACTGCCCCAACTACCTCAACAAAAACAATAAAGAGGTTGACAAGGGAAGATGGCAATTCAAACAAGGTGGTAACACATGGGTTTTCCCCCCCATAGACCAAGGTTTGACGTCCCCCACCCCTTATCCTTTGGAATCATGCTCTTTTCATTTCAACGTTGCACTGTCGTAGCTGGTTGTGGTTTATTTTTAATTGATGTGCGTGTTTACATGATGACAAACTATAATGTGCCAAATAGCATGATAAACCATCGACAACTATCCCCATTGCCGAAACATACACAACCAAATCGATGGTGGGGCTTCTGCCTTTAGCTCCTCACCATGATTAATTACAATATATACATCATGCAAACGTGGTCAAAACCGGGGTGTTACATTCCCCTCCCCCTTGGGATAACACCGTCCTTGGTGTTCCAATACATAGGAATACATATACAATATATATACAATTGCACATCAAAATTTCAAAATTTCACAGATCTGTCCCACGTTCAACCATTTACTTTGAATGTTCAAGACCAAGCCCCTCGGCTTCCACGGACTTCTCCTGCTGGTTCTCAGCTTCCAGCTTATCTTGAATTCTAGGAACTTTGCGGCTATTGCCGTCATCATGTTCCTTCATTGGGCAGTCCTGGCGTAAATGATGTGCTCCGCATTCCAAGCATTTCACTGGTTGCTTCATCTTTACTTTCTCAATTTCTTTTGCGTCTTCATGCCTGGACTGTTTCTTATCGGGTCTCTTGGACAATTGTCCCATCACTGATCCACCTTTCTTTCCTTTGCCGATTGTTCCCAGAAGGCTTTTCACCTCCATTTGCAAACCAATAGAGTCTTGCAAAATCTGGTGGTTCATTTCATTCTTCCTTTTCTGTATCTTGAGCATCTCCCCAAGATTTTCTTGGGTCTTGGCAATCGTTTGAAGGAGACTTCTAGCCAAGTCCAACAACTTTTGATCTGCTGCCATGATCAATGTGCACTATCGGGTTTCACTTTTCTCACCTGTGAAATGCACCATTGAAATTCTGTCAGACCAAGCATAATATAAACATTAAAATCAGTTAGTTAATTACCCAATCGGCATGACAGTCCAAGCCTCATCAAGGAGACTTTCATATTTTTCATGCCTTCCCAACAGGCACATGAGCTCATTCATGTCCATTCTTGGGCAGGGAATTAACTATTCCAGCATTCACAATTACTTTAAGCAAATACACACATTCCATTTTCAATCATGCATGCATTCAACAATCTTTTGTTTTCACAATGCATAAATATATAATTAAAAAGGGCAAGAGAGAGTAGCAAGAGTTTTTTTTCCTCTTTGTTTTGTTTCGTCCTAGAACCCACACCATTGCAGTGGCTTTTAAGCTCTCAGCCTCTTTCACTTCACCGTGAATGCTAGACCAATCTCTCTTGGTCCTGACACTTAGTGTCTCTGGTCCATTCTAGACCTCTAAACCACAGAGTCTCTCCACATGGTTTGTCTCAATTGATAGGAACCTCCCGATCTCACTAGCACCTTTTTCATTACCACTCATTCTGAGCTCTCCAGGATAGTCACATGTCCACATGCACCTTTAGGATGCTCTCATAGTCCTCGCTTCCAGCGATACCTATATCCAAACGTTGAATAGATTCACATGTTTAGTTTATTCTAATCGGTTTCATCTCTAGAACAAGAGCTTAAAACATCATAACCAAATCATATACACATGTATATTCATAAACAAAATAATCCAATACTTATCTATATTGTGCGTTTCCTCGTTCGTCCACAGGATCCTGCTTCGCTTTGCAAGCCTTGGGATCGCCTATGGACTTGGATGTTAGGTCAGCACGCAGGCTACTTCACAACATCCTTTTATATATATCAGGCACAATCAAGCCAACCTACAGTTGGGTTTATCATACCGTCCAACCAAGCCAATATACAATTGGGTTTATCAGGCTGCTGCCAATCAAGCCAATACACTGCTGGGTTTATCAGGCTACTCAGCCAAGCTAGCTAGCAGTTGGGTTTATCAGCCCACCAACAAATCACCTGCACTTATATCAATAATCAATCATTAGCCAAGCCAACACCATTGGGTTTATCAGGCCATCAACAATAACACATACACTTATACCAACAATAACACATATATCAACATACACTTATATCAACAATAACCCTTACTCTGCAACCCCTCACAACAACCTTTTACCTTTTTACCTTTTACCTTTAGGGTGCAACACCCTACTACATCTATTTATCCTGTCAACACAAGCAATATAAGCAAACTCATCAGCATTATTGCTTTGAAACGGTAATCATATTTCATATCATTTACTATCAAGTATTGAGACACCAGGAGTGCGTCCACTCCCTAGGGTGTAATCAATATTGAAAACCCGTTCATGATCCGACATCGGGAAAGTGTGCACCCCTTTCCGATGTTAGCCATGCAGGCCCTATTCATACTCAAGCAATCGGTCATAATGGATATTAAATCAAAACATGTTCTGCATATGGAATTTTAATAATTTTGACATGCATATTCTCAGCAAGGGTCACAGAACACTTATCCATTTGTCGACGCAGTATGCCTTTGTTAAGGAGGAATGGGGGCTCCTTCTCTGAGTTAACAGTCCCTTGGTTTTCCATCCCAACTCCTTTTCACATTTCATGTTCACACGTCTTACCGACATAATTTATACCATCTCACTCATGTTGCTACCAAACATGTAGTGCAGATGAGACATTTCCAAAATGTCCAATGGCATTTCACCCGAAACCCATTTCCAAGGGAAAACCTTCCCATGAAGTCTGGCTCTTGCGGGCCATCACACATGATCTTCCTGCAACGTGTACCCCTGGCACATTCATCAAATAGCCAAACAGTCAATCATTATCTAATAATACAATCCAAATTGATTGTTCCATAACCAAGCAATGACATTGGTAATCAAATTCAATAGGAAATTGCAATTCTGTCTACTACATAAATTAGTTTGGTTCTAACATAATAAGAATACCCACTTACAATGTGTCCTCCTGACACAATCTTATGCAAACCAATAGTGATTAGTAGTCGTCAGCAATTTCTTAAATACAAAATTCACAATTCAAATTTAACAACCCATTATGCATACCAACTAGCTTTACACCCATGAGACTCTTCTCATAAGGCTTGGCTCTTTTACATGGTAGATTCTAGCATTGGTCAGGGTCTTACCTCTCACTTCCATGCTCAAAATAATCTACCTAAAACCTGAGCTTCAATTATCCAACACAATATTATGCAAGCCAATAGTGACTAATAGTTGTCAGCAATTTCTCAAATCCGAAATTCACAATTCAATTTTAACAGCCTATTATGCATACCAACTATTTTTACAACCATGAGACTCTTCTCATAAGGTTTGGCTCTTTTACACGGTAAATTCTGGCATTGGTCAGGGTCTTACCTCTCACTGCCATGCTCCAAATAATCTACCTAAAACATGAGTTCACAAGCGTATCTTTTGTCCACCTTGCTCTTCCATAGAGCATTTCTGGCAGCCGATTGATCATGACTATCATCTTTATGCACTTACTATCCTGCATTCACAACAGCCTTTGAAATGGTTCCTGAATTGTCATCAATTCATCATTTCAGTCATTAGTTATTCATAATATCACATGCACTCATCTCAATGCATGACTACAAGATTCATAAAATCTTTTTAATGTATATACATTCAATGCTACCTTGCATTGATTCAAGGATACTATTCATTCAACACACCATTGGCATGGCCTAACCATGACTACCTCATATAGGATGCATTACTATAATCAAGATCATCAGTACTTAATTTTCTTGGGCTACTAAGCTCAATCAATATATGCAGGCATGACACCTTTCTATATTCAAATATCCACATGGTATGAGGTCTCTTACCTTTACCATTCCATGGAATTGTCATAAGCAAACTCTTACCTGCATGGGTCCTACTTACACCCTTGGCATGACCAATTTGGTTGGTCCTTCGCAGGAGATTGTAGAATTTGCTCACCAACTTTTGATTATGGACTTGTTGCCTTATCCCTTTCTTCATAGGGTTGCTGGTCACATTCATCAGCATCAGCAACATACTCAACCATGTCCAGGTTGTCATTGGTTTTTCCACTAATGCCAACACCAATGCAATGATTATCATTAGTGGCTCATTATAAATGTATAACCCTCAATACCCTATGTATGCAAAGCATTTCCTCATGCATCTCATGTATAAAACTTATAAAATATAATAAGTTAGCAAGACAGGGGTTAAGGAATTTTCCCTTTCAAATCCCTCATCTTTGCATGGAATTTTTCTTCCATCCAGCAGCTAGTTTGACCATTAGAGGAAATTTGGGGTCTAAAATGGGCCTTATAAGAAAACGTGCCAAAATAAGTTTTTGTGAGTTGGAATTCAAGAACCAATAGAATTTCAATAAAATAAGTCAACCATAATGGTTGAATTGACATATTTGTCATTAAAAAAAACTACTTTTTATGTTCATATTTTCGACATATCTCATTGTGTTTTTACTCAAATTTCGATCAGGAGAGCTCGTTGGATGTGGAATTGTATTCCACATCCAACGAGTACCCACACTGCATACTTTTGATGGACCCCGCTACCCCAAAAACAAGAAATACCTGAAAAAATGTGATGATGATGTCATCATCACAT
>LPNX010331487.1:0-211407 GCA_001517045.1 Pseudotsuga menziesii
GGGTGTTAGGATTATTAATCCTCCCTTGTCCAAATTTGGTCATATGTCTAAATCGAGAGTCCATCCAGTCTATTTATAGTCATTAGCACCATTGGTTAAATTTAACCTAATTGGGGCACATGTTTCAGTTACCAAAGTGTGGGGAACACTAATTGAGGCTCATTGCCACTTATTGCACTTGATTGCATAAGTTTAGGAGTCTCCTAGATCAATCCCTACAATTTAGGAAGCAACTGGGAGTGCCGAAACCAACCAAGGTCAGTTAACTTCATTTGATGACTAGTCAAGCCAAGTTAGGAGTCAGTTACATTCAATTCTAGCTCTCTACATTCAGTTAAATAATGGTTTAATTAATTGCACACATGTGGGGCGTTTTTCTCACCTACCACAGTGAGTTAACCATTATTTAATACTAAATGTAACAATTGGTTGTGTTTTAGAACTCCGGTTATGATTTAGACAAGGACAGTTAACTACTGGGTCCTTAACTTCAATTGATGACTAGTCAAGACAAGTTATGAGTCAGTTACATTCAGTTAAATAATGGTTTAATTAATTGCACACATGTGGGGTGCTTTTCTCACCTACCACAGTCAGTTAACCATTATTTAATACTAAATGTAACAGTTAGTTGTGTTTTAGAACTCCAATTGTGATTTAGACAAGTCTTGGTTACCTACAGTCAAGTAGAGTCATCAATTCGAACTTCCTCATGTGGATTCGAATTGCTTGTGGCTATTAAAGCCATTTTACATCATTGTAATTATTATCTGGATTACTTTTTTGATTAATGAAAGCATTCACAGCTGCAAGCCTTTTGCACTGTTTCATTCTTCAATGGCTGAGTAAATTGTGAGATCTTCTTTGTGAGTTGTGTGTTTGTCTACAGATCTATATGCTCAAATTTAACAGAATGCCCCCCTGCAAAGAATCCCACTTTAGGCCAACCAAACAATACCATTGTTCATCGATGTTACTTCCTCCTTTATTGACTCTACTATTATAGGGAGTCCTTTGCTTATGTATGGAGCCAAATATGGTCCCAAACTTAACCTATCAACAACCTTGCCTATTGCGACTATTTCCCATGTTTGTCTACCTTGGTAGAACATATCTCCCATTTCAACGAGGGCATTTTAAAGGCCATGATAATGTAGAGGCCATGACTTACACCATCATTCGTGCATTTTTGAAGAAATACTATTGCTAGATCAAACCTATATATTATTGAAGTTAAGGATTTCATTCCTCATTGACAAGTGGATTGGTTTAGATACCCCATACCATCATCAAATGCATGTAAGGAAGGAATGTGGACAACATCTCTCAAACAATCACCATCAATATTTATTTCACACCAGGTGTTATAAAAACCGGTTTTCTAGGAGCCATATGTACCCTTAAAGAAGTTGCTTCCTATGCAATCCTCTTTCAAGACTTTCATGACATTTTGGCATGGTCATACGATAAAATTATCACCATGGGATCCTATATTGTCAAACACCATATATGTGTGTGGAATAATGCATCACTAGTTTGATAGAAACAATGGCTTATCGACCCAAAACATTTCCCTAACATTAAATATGACATGGGATCCCATATTATCAAACACCATATATATGTGTGGGAGAATGCATCACTAGTTTGATAGAAACAATGGCTTATCGACCTAAATAATATTACAAATGGATTATGACTAGTTTGACAGAAACAATATTACAAATGAATTTATAAAAGAGCACAATACATCATTCATCAAATGCATAAATGTAGTTGGTGCATTACACAAACCAAAAGGCATTACTAACCATTCATATAGACCTTTCCTAGCCTTGAAGGCAATTTTACACTGTCTTCTTCCTTCAATCATATCTGGTGGTATCTTGATTTGAGATCCAACTTGGTGAAGTACTTGACATGCTGCAACTGATCTAACAAATCATTAATTCTGGGTAGAGGGTATAAGTTATCAAGGATGATCTTATCCATAGCTCTATAGTCAATACACATCCTCCATGTCCCATCCTTCATGTGTACTATGATGATAGGTGACCCACAAGGTGAGGTGCCTGGTCATATTTATCCTTGCTCCAAAATTGCTGCAATTGCTTCTTTAGTTCTTCTTCTTTTAGAACAAATTGTTTGTATAGTTCGATGTTTAACAATGGAGAATATGGTAGTAGCTGTATCTCATGCTTCACTTTCCTCACAGGAGGTGGCCCCTCTAGGCTCTTGGAACACTTCTCTATATTCCCGCAAAAGGTTTTCCAATTGGCGTTTCTACTTTTTGGTACATCCCTCCAAGGATGATTTTACTTTCTCTGATTCACCTTCTTCTTGATTAGGTCTTATGAAAAGAAACACAAACTTTCTACTTGAACCGATAAACGTTTTTGCATGGTTGACACTTACCAGTGAGATATTTGATTTACCTTTGTATGCATTGATGATGAAAGATTTACCATCCTTGATTAAGCGGTTTTAATTTTCTCTCCTCATGAAGATCACATCCCTCTTATACATGTGGGAAATTCCAAACACTACACCACAAACATCAAGGGGTACTACGTCTACCTTAGCCTCATCAATATAAGCTTCACTGATGGAAAATTTAAGCTTGCACTATTTTGTGACCCTAAGTTTTGTATCTTTATTTACCCATCCTAATGGATAGGGGCTAAGATGATCATGTACTTCCAATCCAAGCTTACTTACTTGATCTTCTATTATGATATTTTCTTGTGAATCAAAATCAAATACACCATCTACCTTGGTGTTCTTGATTTAGATCTCAATATGGAAGAGTTTTGTCATCTCCTTCTCTCCCTTGCAATGAAGGCTACTCAGATTCACCTACTTCTGCATTGAAGTGCACACAATCTTCTCATCCACATCTAAGTTGTTATCTACCTTTTTCCTTGAATCCGTGGTTAGAAGGTTCTTTTTCTTAGCATCCTTCTTGTGATTCTTAGGGTTCGGATTTGGATGAGCTTCAAAAAATTCTCTTCAGTGTGACAATCAATGTTACAGTGGTAAAAATGTTTTTTTGGATCCTTGCATTGATGTGTTGTGGCTATAGTCTTCTTATATTTTCCCTTCCATTTCTTCTTCCCCTCCTTGGAAACATCTTGGTTCTCTTTCTTTTCCAGGTAAAATGCTTGCAAATAGGCCTCATCAATTCTCTTGAGCTTGAAGAGAATTTCTTTATTTCATAAATTACTGTGTAGACCTCCCAGGTACTTGAGGAGTACATCTATATTCTTGGGTGAGATACCCATCATGATCACCATCTTTCTAAATTTGTTGGTGCACTCTTATGCACTTTTCCCTTAACTTTTCCTGAAGTAATTCCAATAGATCCACTGATCCTCTACATACCCGATAGGTTATAACTGAGACTAGTTAATGAGGGTTTTGAAATATTCCCATTTAGTTACTAACAAATCTCCCTCTATCCTAAGTGCCTCTGTGTAGCTTTCCTACTAAGTTAATGCACAACTCTCTAATTTTAGTTGGGAAAATGTATTATTTTGCTCCTCTTTTATGTTGTGAATACTAAAATAGACCTCTAGTTGTTGTAACCAATGGATCAACTTTAAGGCATCGATCTCACTTTGGTATGGCTTGATATCGACTTCCATTTCCATCTTAAATAAAGACTGGGAGAATGTTGGTGCTCTTTCTCATGTTTGTTCCTCGACTCCTTTCTAGGTTCCATTTATCTTTTGATTTTCCTTTTGATTCGATTTTTGATTTAGGTTCACCAACATCATTGAAAGGTCCAAAATTTCTTTCCTGATCCATCATGAGGATTGACATGTTGTGTACGATATCGACAACTTGTATTTCCAATACTGTAAATCATTGCTCATATTCGTTTGTCGCTCCTTCACTAGACTCATCTACCATGGATAGCTAGGGTTTGAAGTCTTTTTCTTTATTATTCCACTAGATCTAGCGATTTCCCACAAAACCCCAAAGCAACTTGGCTTTGATACCAATATGATCAATAAAGATGCCATGGATATTCCACTGGAACAATTCATCACAACATATCCTACAACTTAATTCCTTTTAATTTGCTTATTTTCATTGAATTCTAAATAAACTTGAACTAAAACAATAATAACTAGAGCAAATAAATACACAATCCACATAAATAACACAAGATATACCCTGGGAAAACCCTTTAGGGGTAAAACCCGAGCCATAAATGAAGATTATGCCTTGCTCTTTTATATAGAATGCAAATACAAAGGAAATGGTACTGTCTATGTAGGTACCTATGACTATGCCACCATAATGGCTACTAAAAGATCTCCTCTTTCCTCTGTTCTGCTCTAATATCCACTCCCACGTTATTGCTCAACTATGGAACGATATGATAACTTCATAAGAATAGTACCCTTTCTTTTCCTAATGACTCGGTATTTAATATAACCCAATAGCACTCTAAGGTTAGTTTTTGCGATTTTGCATGCCCCACCTCCCTATTAGGGTTAGGGTTTTGGAAATTCTAGAATGTTCTGAAAGTACACAAGTGAATAGCTCCACATGTGTGAGAAATGATAGCTAATGAGAAATCCACTCGATACTATGGTTTTCAACTTGATAGGTCAACTCGCGAGAAGCATAACTTCCACACAAACACTCTGTTTGAGGCGATTCTTGGACTGTTGGAAAGGTTTTGGAGTGTAGAATTGCACTGTGGAGAATGGAGGAAGTCATGAAAATTTTGACCCTCAAAAACATTGTTTGGACCTTCAAACATGCCCTAGAAGGTTTCAGACCCCAAATATATAAAGTGAGACCTACCCCTAAAATGGGCCTTGCAAACTAATCCATCCAATATCACCGCCTAGTAAGCACCGAAATATATGACAAATTATATATTGATCCATTTTGAATCATATAGAATTTCCGCGTTTGAGATATCAATAACTGTAATGTTTCTTTTCTCCAAATACTGCAATAAGTATTGTCTTTTCCTATACTTTTCATTATATTACTCTTCTTCGTTGGTGAGTTGTTTTAGGGATGCCACTTTTACCATTTCCTTTATTGATTTCTCTTTTGATGTATTTAGTATGAATATGTTTCAAATTTTAGGAAAGTATAATATGTTCATATATAGTTGATAAAGTTTTTTTAGATGTAAGCAATACCATAGCATTCCAATTGTTAATATGTGAAGAATTGTAGGTACGATAATATGAGAAAAGCTTGTTGTTAGTAAATTAAATCTTAGAAGGGTAATATTCTTTAGTGTTATTAGAGGCAACCCTCTTTCAAGTCATAAACATATATATAAGACTATATTATAAGGGTATGAGAAAAGAGATAATGGATTAAGGATTAAGAGTAATGTGACATAGAAAAATACATGGCAAACATCTAGGCAAGTTGGCTTATACCATTTTTGGTATGAGAGGGAAAGTGATGAACTATTTGTATTCATATGTAACATTTTTATGTGAGTCACATAGAGAAATTTATCAAATATTGATAAAACTCTATTGAACATGAGTTGGTCAAGCCCATTACTTACCAAAAAATCTGAATTAACAATGTCTACGTTCAAGGTACCTCCACTTGGGATCTAAACACACTTCCATGCTTATCTAAGTAGCCCATCAAAAACTTCCTCAGAAGATAGGAAGCCCATGATAATGCTTTAAAATTTAGTCAATTCCTCCTTTTTCATAATGCTTTTCAAAGTTTTAACTAATTTAATCATAAAGAACTATTCAACTAGACTTAAGGGAAGTGGTCATAATTAGCATACTAGTTGTCATACACTGCTCGATGATGCAAGTTACTTGAGTTTATTGATATACTTGGTATAATTGTACTCAACATACTTGTAAATAGAGAACGATGCAAATAATTGTTTTTCAATGCAACTAAAAGTGCTTGTGATTTCTGTAAGTATCAAATTGAGTTATTACTTGGGACTATCTAGGAAAGTTATTGAATATACACTATTTGTTCAATAAGAGTATGGAATTATAGTGTCAATTACAAAGCCGAATACGATATTAAGTATGGTCACTATGGAAGTCTCCCTTAAATCAACAAGAAAAAACTTATGGTATACAAATCCTATTGTAAAGACATGTGCTTTGTTGTTCCTCAAGTTGTACCCCTCAAACTGTTAGGATTATTAATTAATCATCCCTTGACTACCATAGTCTATTTGTATTTTCCTAGCTTAGGAGGTCATTACCACTTCACTAGTGCATGGGGGACTCACCTAAGGGACATCTACCAGTAAATGCACATGTTTACATGAGTTTAGCAGTTATAGGGACCGGTCCCTATAATTTAGGAACCCAGTGAGTGCTACTAGTAGTTTGCAATACTTGACCATAGTTAGTGTTCAATTATGTTCAGTTATGCTTCGATTCCCATCAGTTAGTTCACTCTCAGTTATCCCAGTACCAATTTGCATGATTTAAGGGAGGTAGGGAGAATTTGCTCACCTACCTTTATTAGTTGAATGGTTGTGAACTGATTCAGTGATCCATAGTTGCATTAGTGAGCTCTAGTGGTGATTTCCCCACATCGAGTTAGCTCCAGAGTCAGTCCAGGTTGGTATATTCGAATCCTATCTTAGGAATTCAAATTCTCCCATTTGTAACACCATTGTATTACATATTATTTATTGATTAGTAGATGTAATGATATTATTCCAATTTTTTCTCCATGTGTGTGCAATTTTCCATGAATAATTGATCAGTCTCTACTAAATTCTTCTCTTTTTTCTGCGGGCTTCTTTTCTAATTGAATTCATGCAGGCCTGAAGATCCTATTCTTCATTAAATTTAACACAAACTAATATGTCATAATTTTTTTTCCTTTGAGACTGTTGACAGGATGAATTGGCACAAGTGTCAACCAAGAGACAACCCGATCCAAGAGTTTTCGAGATGCTCTCAGTTGTTAGGTAGCTGTCCCTGACGGGATTAAGGCCCCGTTTCCTTTCCTAAATTACTCCCAGCTACAGGAGAAGACTTCAAAAAGGAAAACTAAAACTACTGTTTGTTAATTAGACCTACACTTATCCCTATGAACATACAAGTTAATGAATGTTAGTTAATTAATATATATTACAAAATCAATCAGTCAAAATTGATCTACTTTAATCAATTAATGTATAATACAAGAATAAAAAGTTACTTGAATATTCACAGGTTCGATGGATTACAGAAAATACATTATAAACACATGTACATTAATCGCTAGATCAGAAAATAATTTGACGGTGGTATAAATGTAAAGATCTGATTCAATAAACTTTTAATAAAATGACAAAAGAAAAACTACTATTAATCTATTCTAAACATCCTATCCTGATCAGGAGCGTAGAAACATTGACCTGGAACCAAATTACCAATAATGCTACTATGCTAACAATCCTGAAAATATTCAGAAAAAATTCAGAATTTAAACAAGACCACAAAGTAAACACATATATCACATATATTTATTGATGACAACACCAAATTTACAACATGACATATATCAACAAATCAAAACCAGCATAAGTCGACAATTATACATGATGTATTTGCATAATTCATTAAAGAAATCATGAAAAACATAAATACTGCAGAAAAAGTGACAAGATCAAACGATATCATAAATACATTCGCATAGTATAAATACTGTAAATATATATATATAAATATCACCAGTTAAAAGTGCTGTAGCTGTTGACAAAAAATTGTCTGAAGTCACAGGAGAAAAAATACAGTGATCCCGTCTTGTACTTTTCCCAACTATCGACCCCCCTCCCCCAGTACAAACATGTCTCTTTTAAATACCTCAAATCCCACATAGGGATAGTTCTATAAAACTGGAAACTATCTAATCGAAATCTCAACCAATCTCATTAAAAATGACAAGTGAAAAATGTCATTTTTAATATACGTTATAATGTCTTGAAATTGGAAAGATTCAATTGATAGCACAAAACCAATAAAGACAAAGACACTGACGATATAATGACACCTGTGAAACAGGATTGCCAACCGATTTGTTCATGATTATCCAGGGATCATCCTGAACATAAGCGATCTCCAAAATCCAAAAAAAGCGCATCAACAACATCACCTGTGATACTACACAATAAAGAAAAATAATTAAAACACACGCAAGAGCAAAATAAAATAAACTACATAATGCATGAATCAATGCACACCAATACCTGTAACAAAATAACTTGATTATAACTTCAAACTTGAAATCTTCTTAAACAGATATATACAATAGTGAGCGCACAGAAAATATTATAAATTAACAGGAGCATTAAACACCTGAATATTCACACCATTCGTCAGATTCTGTGAATTCCCTTTGAATTGCATTAGATTAACCTGAGCATTAAGCTCACGCACTTTTTCATCATTCTTATGATTCTCGTTTTGCAATTTCAGAACCCTCCGAATCAACCTATTCTTATGCTTTTTTAGACGTAAACACTTATCATCTGAATCTACCTTCTCTTTCAGCCTTAGGTTCTCAGCTTCCATAGCATCACGATGTGCTACTATCTCAGTCACTTCTTCCTCCATCCTATGTATTTTATCTAGCAAACAATTTACAAATAACGAGTGAACCATTTCACCAATTCGATAAGAACCTGATAAATTTGCTTCTACAGACTTGCCCTTAACCGGAGGATTGACCACAGGATCAACTTGAAGATTCTTATCAGACCCATGAGGACTGTTATCTGCTGGATTTACGATAGGCTCATGATCAATGTCAAGGCCATTATCAGGCGAAACAGGTTTCTCTTCCTCATCATCTAGCACAACTGTTTCAACATCAATGTTTTTTCTCACCGAAGTCTTAACAGCACTACCCTTAACCATACTTCTTGTAAACCTACCAATAACCTTAGCATTCGGCCTTTTGCCTTCCTGATTGCAGGTATTATCATTACGTTTCGGCATTAAGGGGATAGATTTGAAGACTTCCTCATGTGCTTGGAAGGCACAAGAGTACCGGGACTGCACACAGGAGTGGGAACGGAATCATTGCGAGCGCTGGGGCTTACACAGCCATTAGGGTTTGACACAGGCTTGCGTACAGGTGAAGCTGAAACTTGACAAGGCTATGAATGCCTTACACATTCTTCAGGACAATCAAATTGATAATGACAGAAGGCCAAGAAGCCATTCGATTCGATAAACTCATCCCACGACCGATTTTGTTTAGACAATTCTCTTTCTATTAATATCCTAACCAGGCCGTGATGAAACAGAATGCGGCCGATGTTCTTCGGCCCTTTCTTAATGGCCGAAGACATCTTAGACATACTCTAAACCAAATAGTAGGGCAAATTGATAGGAAAACCAATAAACACAGCCATCAACCGGAGATGATAGACATAAGCAGAGGAGAGACGACCTTCGCAGGTCACATATCTGTGAATAACATCCAAGACTGGTCGCCACTCTTTCTTAAAGTATTTCCGGGACACACCGGTTCTAAACGATACATCTTGGCAGGGATTTTTCAACATTTGCCTCCACTCAGTCACCTCCATCTGCTTGTACTTGAACCATCGTTCACCTGTCAACGGAAAATCGGTAGCCAGAGAAAGTGAACGCTCATCAACTCTGAATTGGAGGTCGGCCACCTTAACCCTCGAATCGGCCAACGACAAAGCAAATAACCTAGTCACCTCAGGGTTTGAATCTGTGAACTTGCAAATGAACAGAAACCATCCCACTGTTTCAACCTTAGCTAAGAGCTCAGGGTTTGAATCAAGGAGTTTCATGTCATTGGGTTCGACCCTGACCACAGGAGCCATGGCTGCCTATGAAAATGCACAAAACTGTGCACAGAAAAGATACCAAAAAATGAAACACGACAGTGAGCTGGAGAGTGAGCACTCAGGATGTAAACCGAGCAACACACATAAGCAATGGAACCCAACTCTCTGATAAACAAAACATGACATGAATGAACACAGACTACAACCCTGTAAACTCGGCATGAGCGAAGGAGAATTATCACGCAGAGAGGCAATCGAGTAATAGAAAGTGACGACAAAGATTCCAGATTAACTCATGTCACCATTATTTATTCGGCGTAATCAATCTACAATCACACCGTAAATGAATCACAGGTGTTCAACGCACGGGGAGCCACGATGCTGAGCACGTACTTGCAATTGAATGTGATTGACAGAGTTAAGTACAAGTATAATGATACCATATCAATTTCCCGGTAAATGGATCGATTTCGGAGGTTACGACACAGGTCGAAACGACCAGAAGGATTGAACCTTGGACGTTAACGCACACACCTTACTGTATAATGATATTATCCTTCGAAAATGGCGAATATATTACATGAAGCACGCAACACAAACCATCGTATCAACCCCAACCCTTTACATGCAATAATATAAGTTAAGACATGAAGCATATTACATAAGGTCGAGATTTAATATTTGTGCTTGGACTATGTAGGACTCGAAGGTTTAAAGGACGAACTTTAGATAGGGCAACCCTTCATGTAATACTTAGCCTTTCGAATTCCAGCACCTAGCCCAATTTTGCAACCACATAAACAATCATACCAATTACTGAATGCTCAAACAAGGCTCATGTTGAAAAGCATAAAAACCAAAGCTTATCCATTAATTTGAAAGGTAAACCTATTGAAAATAATGATTTCAATGTAGTAAATTTTGTCCATTAACCATAGTTCACAAAGTTGTAAAAAACATGGAATTTCATCGATTCAGTAGCTCATGGAATGTCACCATTTCAGTAGCTGGCGATTCATTAGATTTGCTATAAGAAATTTGAACATTTCATTAAAACAAAATAAGATTTTCTTTGATGAAATATGTTTTTTAAGGCTGTTGAGTAAGGGCACAACAGAGACATGAATGAATGTTAAAATATAAAAGATTGATACTCAAGACGGTTATAAGCCCAAGGAAGGTTGTGCAAGATGCACCTTCCAATCCTTAGGCCAAGGGAGGGTACCCTAATTTTGGAGGCAGGAATTCCTAGTCTATAATATAGGGGCCTATAGATTCACTTGTAATTTGGTAATTGGATTTACAACCAAGATCTATGGTGCATGAAATTGATCTCAACTTCTAAAAGTAACTTGAAGATTATTTTGATGTGGAAGAACAAATATATCTTTAAGTGTTAAGAATTAATGAAGAAGATAAACAAGTTATACAACTTGAAGAGAACCTGACATTGTTCTTGTTTTTTGGAGGGTCATTTTTAGTTGCTATTTTTACATTCGTTTCAAAAAGTATGTATACTGGTAGCACCATTTTTCATTTTAAGTTTTTTTTGCGTTTTGAAAATTCCTAGTCATAAAAAAAGAATAATTTTTATTTACAAATACGTTTTTTGAAATTTTACAAAAAAAATACATTTAATAACTAGTTGTAATGAAAAACATATACATTTTTTAATTTTTTTAACATTTAGAAGCTAGATAGGACAAAAAATATATAAATTTTGGAAAATTTTCCTTTTAAATCAATCATTTTTTTGAGCTAATTTGTAAAAAAGATGAGAAAATAAAGACAATTCAAACCATTTTTAAGGTATTTTCAGCTATTTTTAACTTGTTTTGAGTTATTTTATGTATAAAAATAATATTATTTAACATTATTTTCCATAAAGTGATTATTCTCATAATGTTAACAAAAAGTATACCTTGTAATTAACATATTAAAAACATAATATTTAATATCAAAATAAAATGTTAAAGTCAAAACATTACAAAATATCTTATCAAAAAATTGTGAAATTTGACATTTTTCTCAACAACATAAAACTAATCAAGAATATCATACCTATGTAAATCAAGAATAAAACTAATGAAGAACATCGCATAAAATTTTGATCATAATTTATTTAATTAGTTTTCTTTGGTTTCGATCTGATTGTAAACCGTTTAGTATTTAACATATTAACATTAACTACTGTAATTGAAAATTAACGATCTACAACGTAAGAACAACTATAATTCATTGATATAAATTATTTAAGGAAAGAATTCGATTCCATATCATATAAAATCATATAGAGATCCTAACTCGGGTATGGATGCCCGATATAAGAAGCCTTTCTAATCATAATTAACCATTCATAGATATAAACAAAACATAAACAGATTTAGGATTTAATCATAAACAAAATAAAATCGATACATGTTAGATAACTGTGCAATAAAATTAAGTAAAACATTTATTCTTAATGAATATAGAAACACATGCAGATCTACAATAAACATTCTACTATAATTAAAAACATAGAGGAAGAACCTGAGACCACTGCAGGGAAAAAAAAATGGAATAGTCGTTCCTCCCAACCAACTCCCAGAGTAGCCAAGTTACTTTCTCCAGAACCCCTGATCCTGTTCCCTGAACCACAAGGAAAAAACCCACTTAATGCACCATATCTTGCATTATCATATCCAATCCTCATCCATTGCTAGGCTCCTGCTTGCTAATGTACATAATATTATATAGTATTTTCCCTAGGACTTGGTCATTTATGAGCCTCTTGCTCTTTAGCACTCAACTAGGAGTTGTGACCCGATTTTGGGGAGGATGCCTCCTGCACCTTGAGTTCTCACTTGGTAGATTCAACCATTTGTCTTTTCCTCTTGTGGGTCAACAAAAACTATTCAAAAACTATTCCATTTCTGTCCCCTTCATTATCTTCTATTCATAAAATTCATTCATTACATTTGTTTTTATTTTTGACTTTCTGTCAAAAATATTTAAAATAATAAATAAAATATTTCAACAGAAAATAATAAATTATTAATTTTAGGTGCATTACATACACCTCCCCTTAGAGGATAATACTGTTCTCAGAGTTACTAACTTTTTGCTTTGTTCTTCCATTTCCACATCTTGGAATAGGGTTGGATATGTTTCCCGCATAACACTTTCCAATTTATAAGTATATTCTTCCGGACTAAGATGTTTCCATTGCACCTTGACTTGTCTGATGGTACAATTTTGGAGTAAAAGTTTTCTCATGTAGAGAAAATGCTCCAGTCCCACCTAGAACTCTCCTTCGGGTTCCACCTGGATAACATTCTAATCGATCACATGATTAGCATCATGAATATATATTTTTAAAATAGAAGCGTGAAAAACATTATGCACTTTAACAGTGGGTGGTAGGGCTAATTGGTATGCAACTGACCCTACTTTAGCCAAAATTTCAAATGGCCCGCAATACCTGGGTGCTAACTTTGTATACTTGCCCAATCTCAAAGATCTTTTCTTGGGCTTTACCTTTATGTACACATGTTCACCCACCTGACACTCTCTAGTATTTCTTTTTAGGCCAATATAACATTTCTTCCTGTCTTTGGCATCCTTCAAGTTTTGTTGCACTTGTTTCACGGTTAGTTCCATATATTTTAACAAATCAGGTCCTAACATTAACCTATCAACTGGACTGCTCCAAGAAATCCAAGTATTACATTTGCGTCCATACAAAATTTCAAAATGACTCATACCTGCTCATACTTGAAAATTATTATTATTATCAAATTCTATCAAGTGTAGGTAGTCTTCCCACTTACCTGGTTTTTTCATTACATATATTCTTAGCATGTCTTCTAGGACTTGGTTTACCCTTTCAGTCTACCCATCCGTTTGTGGATGATACAGAGTACTGAAGTTCAAGTGTGTACCTAACCCTTTAAACAAAGCTTTCTAGAAATTTCTTGTAAATTTTGCGTCTCTATCCGAGACTATTACCTTTGGTACACCATGTAACCTGAAAATCTCTTTCATAAAAATATCCGCAATGTTAACAACCTTATAGGTATATTTTACAAGAATAAAATGAGTTGCTTTACTTAACTTATCGACTACGACCATGATTGAATGATGTTGTTTAAAATTTTTAGGTAGTCCTATTATAATACCATGCTAATTATTTCCCATTCCATTCCGGAACGGGTAGCGGTTGCAACAACCTTGATGGATGTTGGTGTTCTGCCTTGACTTGCCGACATTCTATGCAATGAGCTAAGTACTCTGCTACCTCTTTCTTCATGTTAGGCCAAAATAAATCTTTTCTGATCATGGTGATCATCTTTTGATTTCTAGGATGTCCCGAATAAGGCCGTTTATGTATCTCATTCATGACCGTTAATTTGATTTTTACTGTATTTGGTAAGTACAACCTATTTTTATGCAACAACAATTCTCTTCTATTTAGGCTGAAATTTGCTTTTATCTAACTCTTTTCATTTTCAGCAGTCTTTTCTTTTAAAATTTGGTATTTCTTATCAGAATTTTCTGAACTTAAGATTTGATTCATAACTGTTGCTTGCAAATAGTAAATTTGCGTGATGACTCAAAGCATTTGTAACGTTGTTTTCTTTTCCCTTTATGTGTTTAATTTTGAAGTCATATTCACTTAAGAAAGACAACCATCTTGCTTGTCTAGCATTTATATTTTTTTGGTCAAATAGATGTTTTAAACTTATGTTATCTGACATTTGCAGAAATTTCCTTCCAATGAGGTAATGTCGCCACATTTTTAATGCATGAATTATTACAGCAAGTTCTAAGTCATGCGTAGCATAATTCTATTCATGTTCCTTTAATTTTCTAGATTCATAAGCCACAACATAATTTTCTTGTATTAATCCCCCGCCTATTCTTTATTTACAAGCATCGATACATATGACGAAATCCTTAAAAGTATCAACAACTTTTAGGATAGTGGCGGTAGTTAACAAATGTTTTAATTTANTACCCCGCCTATTCTTTATTTACAAGCATCGATACATATGACGAAATCCTTAAAAGTATCAACAACTTTTAGGATAGTGGCGGTAGTTAACAAATGTTTTAATTTATTAAAGCTTTCCATACACTTTTTAGTCCACTCAAACTTTTTACCTCTCTTTTGCAATGAAGTTATGGGGTAGGCTATCTTAGAAAATTCTTCGATGAACTTTTGATAATAACCGATAATCCCCATGAACAATCTTATGCCAGTTACATTTTTAGGAACTGAACATTCAATGATAACCTTAGTTTTGTTGGGGTCGAAAGAGATTCCATCCTTGGACACCACGTATCCTAGATATTGAATCATATCTTTAAAGAAATCACATTTACTGAACTTAGCATACAACTGTTGTTCTCTTAGTACTTATAGAATTATCTTTAAATGTTCTTGTTCATTTTTCGAGTAAATTAGTATGTCGTTGATGAAGACAACTACAAACTTATCTCGATAGTTACTTAGAATACTATTCATTAAGCACGTGAACGCTGCAGGTGTGCTTGTCAATCCAAAAGGCATTACGACAAATTCATAGTGACCATAATAGGTCCTAAACGTGGTTTTGAAGATGTCCTCATCTTTGATCCGCACTTGATGGTATCCAGACCTGAAGTCTATTTTAGAGAAGATCGTTTCCCTACAGAATTGATTGAATAGATCGTCTATTCGGGGTCGTGGGTATCGTTTTTTAATAGTCATTTTATTTATCTATCAACAGTCTATGCATAATCTTAAGGTTCCGTGTTTCTTCTTTACAAATAAGACTGGTGCCCCCCAAGGGGAAACACTAGGTCAAATATACCTTTTGTCAATTAATTATTGTAATTCTGATTTAAGTTCTGTGAGTTCTATAATGTTGATTTGGTAAGGAGCTTTCGATGCTGGTACCGCTTCAGGTATCAGATTGATTATGAGGTCTATGTCTCTTTTCGGAGGAAGTCCAGGGACTTCTTCTGGAAAGATTTCTTCAAACTCCTTTAAGATATGTATGTATTCTATTTTAAGTTTGTTTTCATTATCTTTATCATCCATTACATAAACAACAAATACTTTACATCCTTTACGTACTGATCTTTTCATTTGTAGAGCAGAGATCTCTCTGATCGTAACTTTCCTCAAAATTCCTTTTACTTTTATAGTGTTTCCAGTATCATATATGCATGTATATGTTTTGTCAAAACAATTTAGCATTACTCTGTGCTTTTCTATCCAATCCATTCTTATTAAAAAATCATAGGAACCTAAAGGTAAAATATTCATATCAACATGCGTAATGAAATCATTCATTAATAATTCACAATCTTTAACATTACTAGTAACTTTATGTTTAATACATGTGGGTAACTATACTAGCCATGACTTATCAAATTTTTCTGGGTACTAATTTACATAATTCAACTATTCTAGGTGATATATAACTCAGACATGCACCTGGATCAATCATGATGGAAATACGCTGACTTTTTATCATACCTTCAATCTCGACCATTGAAGTTTGATGGCCTGCTTGTTGGTTTTCCAATGCAATGCTAATTCTGGGCATGATCCTTGCCATGTCTCCAATAGTAACAACTTCATGAATGGAGTGAAAATTAAAGTTTTTATTTCTTATTGGGAAGTACTTAAAATAATGTGGCTTGCCACATTCCTAAGATTTTAAGGGTTTCCTCTGTGCAATGTTCTTATTAAAAGTAGTGGGAGGTTCCCTTTCTTTTACTGCCGAATTCTGTGGTTCTTTATAATTATTCACTATTTTTTATGGAATTAATTATTTTTATTTCTTGGATCAAAATTATCTCGTCTTTTACTCTTCCAAATTGGTACACATTCTCTTTTATTTTTATTTTGGTCGTAACAAAATTTTTCCTTTCTCATTGCTTTCTCGAGAGTATTCGGATTGTCATACTCAATCCGTTATTTAAACATGATAGGATAAAAACTGAGAAAACATTGTATCTTTGTTTTTTCATCAATTATATAAGGTACATAACGAAGCAGACTCAGAAATTTACTACATAGCTCTTTCATAGTCATAGCTCCTATTCTTAACTCGTAGAAGTCTTTAGCTTTCTCCTTGTAATACTGTTCTGATAGGTATTTTTTTTTAAATGTTTTTAACTAGGTTTTCCATGTTACATATCTTTCTTTTCTTCCCTTTACTCTCTTTATATCCCACCACCATATATCTACTTTTCCAGTCAGATTATATATGACCATTTTAACTTTCAATTCGTCGAAGTAATTGTAGATTTGGAAGTATTTCTTCATCCCTAACAACTAGGCTTCCGCTTTTTATCATTTTTCAATTTCACCATTAAACATTTGTGGTTTAATATTTTTAAATGCTTCGAAGTTTTCTTCATATGTTGTACTTCTTTTTGTTTTTATTATCATCACTACTTTCATTGGAATCTTGCTGTTTTTTTTGTGTGATGTTTGACTGATTCTTCACTGGAAGTTTCAGCCTTATGACTGAAAATTATAGTTTCATTTCCTTACATTTGTAAGGTGTAGTTTTTGACATGATATGTTCAGATTCCTTGTTTTTATCTTTTTCAACGTTATGTATTTTAGCTAATAAAATATTATTTAGTTCCTCTTGAGCTTTCATGATTCATTTATGATCTTCCTTAAATATTTTTAGCTTTGATATTAATTCGTTAACAATTCTTTGCAGTTCTGATTTATTATCTTGAATTTCATTCAGGTTTACCCATATCTACCCATCCCTTAAATTACCCTCTTCATTATTTGTAGTATTTCCTTGGTCAGAGTCTTCTTCTGCAGACATCCCTACCTCTTCCATGTTTTTTCTGCAAAAATAACCTTATCCTCCTCTTCCTATTTTGTAAGAGAATTAAACCAAAAATAAAGTAAAATTAGTTTTCTAGTTTATTTAGGAGTTTTAGTGTTGAGCCAGTTCAAGCCTAGTGCTGTAACCATGCTCTGATACCATTCTGTTACACACCTCAAAATTCGTAAATGTTTTTTTTGTACATGTATTTAACTAGCAATAATCATACAATTCTTAACAAGTAGGTTTACTTATGAATTAAATTAATGATGATTATGTAAATTGCTCATATAATTTCGCTTCCTATGCCAGGTTTCTCCAGCTGCGGTAATGGCGAAGTCTATCCGCTGCGTACAACCACGCTCGAAGGTGATGTTTTACAGTTCCTTGCTTTGGTTTTTATTATAGTCACTAGGGATTTACTAGCCTCAAGGGTTGAGAGACTATACCATAGTATTAATCCCACCTTGCAATGTAATAAGGTTCTTATGAAAAGGGTTATGTGGCCATGAGCCTTACCATAGTCCTAAGCGCATGTTGTAAATGACTTGGTCCTAATGGCGCGGAGGTGTAAACTTGAACATGGATTTGATATGGTTTAAACCGTGGTTTGCAATGTTAATAAATTATGATATGTCGTTGGTTTATGATGCAATGGTTTTTAGTTATGTTATATGGTTTTTGGCATAGTTTACAAGGTTCAAATCAATGATTGAAAGGCCATTATTGATATGGCTGAGGGTTTAAAATTGTTTGTACTTTGAGTTGAATTGCCTTAAAAGCGTGTCTTGACTGCGAGTTAACATCGTAGCCAGGATTCCTCGTCGGACTCGAGATCTCATCTTGGACATCCATTTGTTAGGCTCTGGAGTTAGGGTTTTGTGAGAGTTTATTATTTCCTTTGCTGTCCTAACACTACATTTCTATTTGTTTGGTCTGTAAGAGGGAGAGAGTCGATATCTTCTTTGTTAATGGCGAACTGTTGGGTTTCTTGGTGTAACCCTTGCTAGTGTTTGATGGCAAGGTAACTAGTTTCTTGCCAAGTTTTTCTTGTGTTTGTTCATGGCATCCATGGTCATCTGCAACTCGTTGTTTCGCTCAGTCATTGATTCCAGTTTGCCTCTTCCTTCACTAGGCACACTTGGTTTTTAGTGCTGTAAGTTTTTAAATGAAGTTTATTTCTAAAGCTTATCTGTAACTTATCCTGCAATGTTGGTTTGTGTAGGAAAAGGAGAGATAAGGGTCTTCTCGAAGGAGCTGACCCCTAGCCTCTCTGCAAGTCGCACAAGGTAAAAGGAAATGGAATTTATCTTTAAGTTCAAACTTGTTTTATAGGGTTTAATAAAAAAATTTGACTGCCACTAATGCCTTTGCTACAGTTTGGGGAGCACCAGTGAGGAAGGCGACATGGTCACCTCTTCCTAGGCATGCATCTTAGAACGCCTTAGGTAAATAAAAAAAAATTCGTCTCTGGTTTTCATACTATACAATTAATGAAATGCATCTACCGTTGTTAATATATAAATTTATGCTTTGCTGCAGGTATTAAACACCTGAGTGTAAGGAGCTGAGAGGAGGGAAATGCTCCAGCTCTACAAAAGATAAGTGTTGTGTGTGTCACTTGTTCAAATGAATCTATCGGTATGAACTCCACTCAGTTATGTGCCATGAATGGCAGATTTTACACCCCTAGAAGACACATAGAAACATTGATTTTCCTGTAAGAGGGATAATTCTTTGTTTTTTAGGCCCTCGATTGAGGTATTAACATCCCTTGATCGAGGTTTTATTAAACCCTTAATCGAGCTACCATTTAAACCTATTTTTATAATTTTGTTTGCACAAGGACCTTGATCGCGGCCTTAAAACCTTGATCAAGGTTTTATTAAAACCTGGATCGAGGTTTTTAAAAAACCTAGATCGAGGTCTTAAAACCTAGATCGAGGTTTTTTTAAAACCTAGATCAAGGTTTTTTAAAAGCCTAGATCGAGGTATTCTTAAAACCTAGATCGAGGTTTTGTTAAACCATCGATCGAGGTGTTATGAACTTGATCAAGGGTTTAAAAATTGCTCGATCAAGGTACATTTTTGTGTTTTTTCCCAAAGCACCTTGCCAAAATGTGTAAGCTAGCTCCATGGATGCACCCATTAGTAGCTAGCTAGATTATAAATCGTAAATATTTGTATATCTGTCTTGTTAGTTTATACATCATTTGATCTTACTTTATTTAATTAGTCTTCCATGGTTTCGATCTGACCGTAAATCGTTTAGTATTTAACATATTAACATTAACTACTATAATAGAAAATTAACTATATCTACAACATGAAAAGAACATATATAATTCATTGATATATAATTATTTAAGGAAAGAATTCAATTCTACAACATATAAAATAATTCAGAGATCCCTAATTCGGGTATGGATGCCCGATATAAGAAGCCTTCCTAATTAGAATTACCATTCGTAGATATAAACAAAACATAAACATATTTAGGATTTAATAATAAGCAAAATCAAATCGATACAGGTTAAATAATTGTGTAATAAAATCAAGTAAAACATTTCTACTTAATGAATATAACAGCACATCCAGATATGCAATAAACAACCTACTGTAATTAAAAACATAGAGGAAGAACTTGACACCACTACTAGGAAAACATAAATGGAATAGTTGTTCCTCCCAATTAACACCCATAGCAACCAAGTTACTTGCTCCAGAACCCTTGAGCTTGTTTGCTGAACCACAAGAAAAAAATCCACTTAACGTGCCATCTTTTGCATTATCAGATTCAATCCTCGTCCAATGCTAGCGTCCTGCTTGCTAATGAACATACTATTATATTGTATTTTTCCTAAGACTTGGTCATTTATGAGCCTCATGCTCTTTAGCACTCAACTAGGAGTTGTGACCTGATTTTGGTGTAGATGTCTCCTGCACCTTGAGTTCTCACTCAGTAGCTTCAACCACTTATTTTTTCCTCTTCTGGTTCAACAAGCACTCTTCAACAACTATTGCACTTCTGTCCCCTTCAATATAATTTTTTAATAAAAGAATAATTTATTACATTTGTTTTATTTTTGACTTTCTGTCAAATATATTTAAAATAATAAATAAAATATTTCAGCAGAAAATAATAAATTATTAATTTTAGATGCATTACACTTCCATATTGTTTTTTAATTTACAATAAGTTGAAAAAATAATGTGAAAACATTTAAACATCATAAAAAGAATAAATCAAATATATAATAATAATAAAAACATAAGTTAAAAAACATATGAAAAAATATATAACTTTTAAACAAAACCATGTGAATACATATATAAGTTTTAAACAAATACATATTAGCAAAATAAAATAGTATAAAGGGGTGGCGCATTCCCAGCATCGCCCCACTTTAAGAACTTCCTCACCCCTTATATATATTGCTTATACAAAAGCCACAAAACGTTTTAAGATTTTATTTTTTCATTTTTTTCTTAGGTTATTAAAATATTTTGTTATACTAAGTATTTTTAATATTGTTTCATATTTTATGTTATTTTATAGTTTAAGTTTTATAATTTATAATTTATATTGTCACATTTTATATAGTTTTTTAAAATATTACAAAAATATCATATCAAAAAATTGTGAAATTTGATGTAATACCCCTTTGTTATATTTTGCTGTTTTATTTTACTTAAGTATAATGGAACAAATGAGTTAATTTTTATATTAATATAATAATGAAATTGAGAGTTTTAACAGCTATACGGTTAATTGACATAAACTTGTGTTTAAAATAGTTACCAAATCCTTAGCATTCTTTACGAAGATAAGTGGCCAGTGCTAAGGAGAGTTAGTTATTGGCTATAAAATTCCTAGGCAAAGAGAAGAGGGCATCCATAGGGTTTTATAGAGAAAATGATAAATAAAAAGAGAGAGCTGCAAAGATCAAGAATTGAAGGCTCCATGTATTAAACCCATGAGATAGCGTAGAGCTACCAGAGAACATCTTTATTCTATACTGGAATCGACAGTGAGCATAAGAGAATCCTAGGTCCTGGAGTGATTCACTCTTCAAAATTACTGGTGGAAACTTGAAGTTGCAGGAAACGAGTTTTAAACCTAAGAGTCTAAGAAAAGGGGTGGAACAGTACAAGCTTGAACGCTTCACAGTTCCTGTGGCTGGGTGGTGTTACGTGTATAGCTGTTAACACCTTTATTATCGGATTGTGCAAATATGTTTCTCGAAAAACTAAATTCTTTCTTATGGTAGTTACAGTGTGCAAATATTTTTATACTAGCATGTTACTCAGTTGCAAACTATAGAAATGAAAATATATTTTACACTACTATTATTATGAATCTTTCACACATTTGTAATTATTTCTTGTAATTATGATCATTCAATAGAGTATGAATGTAGAGCTTTCGACAAATCAGCTAGAGTGAATATAACCAAACCCATGTTATTCTTATATATGTTTCTCCTTATAAATCTTAAACAATAAAACCCTAGAATTAAGAATAATATTGAAAACCTAAATTACGGGCAGATATTTAAACCTAGAAAATTAATAAACTATTCATTAAGTTAAGAACTATTTTAGATAAGTAAACCCTAAATCAAGGATAATATTGGAAGAAGACCAAGTTACAGTCAGTTAAACAAATCAAGTAATTATATAATAAGCGCATCGGTAAATTAGACTAAAACAAGGCAGAGTTAACATTTTAAACAAGAGATATCCATTACAACTTAACCACTTTTAACTATTAGCCATTATGACAATCCACGACACCACAAGGGTAATATCCATTAAATTTTAAATAATCTAGTTCTCGTTTCAAGCTAAAAAGAAAAATGACAGAGTATAGTAATTTGCAATAATCACAATGTGTCTCATTATAAACTCCAGTGTGGACCTAGCCGACACATAGGCCCAAATAACTTACCAAATTCACTCTCACAATTAAATACATTAAGAACAAAACTGTAATTTGTTTTAGCAAACTAAGTTGTATGGCTGTCGAAAAGAAAAACCCCAACCATTGAGAGCTTAAGGAGACGACCTACAAAACCAAGACAACATAACAATTCCTCTTCCATAAGTGGCCGTAGAGATAACCCATCATTTTATTCTTCAAATAAATCAATTTAGGATGAAGTCGAAACTTTAAACATGGACTTACCAAGCACGCGCTAAACCCAACTTTGGGGCCGAGGTTATTATCCTTGTTTTCAACCTGCAATTCGAAATATAAGAAGTCATTATTTTCAATAATGAATAGTAAACCTCGAAAAATGCTACCAAATAGAAAGTTGAGGTTTATTTCTTACCTGGGTTGGAAGTGGTTGCAGTAAACTGGAGATAGTGTCGATGTTGGAAAGCAAATGATATATAAGTGTCTCAAAACTAGAACTGGTGTCAATACTGGAAGGTGTATAAGCTTCTCAAAAATGAAAATGGTGTCTAAGTTGCTGTATAAGATTTTCAAACTGTGAACCGTGGCTTAATTCAACTTGAACATACCATTTTTTCCAATAACCTGGTATAATTCACTGTGGCAGAACTACCAGTCCGCTTGCGGACTACTAGCAGTCGGATGCTGCATGAACTAAAGATCCGACTATGAGTTGGAGATCGTAACCCCAATGAAAGTCAATATCTGAATAACCAGTGCAAGAGAGATGTAAAACAATAAGTCGAGCTTGAAACTATTCAGAATATCAATTAATCAAACTATGCCTTGGAAATACTTAGTTTAACAAATAAGGTAGGTAAACCTTAGTCTTCATTAGTAGGAGGAACACTTGAGGGAATATGAATGTTGGAAATACCTGTAAACAAGATTATGATAAGTGTTAGCCGTGAGGCTAATCAAGTCCTGGTTTAAACCTTCGAATTCTTCCCAATATTTGGTGAAGAGTCACTCGAATTTTGACCACATGAAGCTGGAAAACTATGAGACTAGTTAAGCTCGGGGTTAACTTTCAACAACCATAGGTATATTTTACCTTTATTTAAAAAAACAATTACTCTTATTTCTTGTGTTTAGTTTGGTTTGTTACAAAATGGTATCAGAGCGAGGTTAAAACACTTCGATCTAATGGGACACAACTTAATTATGTAGTATTTTTAATACTAACAATTATAAGTAACAAATGAATAAATATTGTTACATGCAGACATAACGATGGAAGAATAAAAAATTGAGGAAGAAGAAGTAGTGCCTGAATGTATGCCAACATTAGATAATGTAAGTCTCTATGTAGAGCTGGGAGAAAAACGTAATGCATATATGCATTCGAAAATGTTAGAAACAATGAGGAGTTTGGAAGCATATTTGGAAAGCATTAAGGTAGATAATTTTAAACTAATGAATGCCAAATCAGATCAAGAAGAGATAAATGAACTAATCCTAAAAATTTTGAAGGATCCACAAAAAAACAATGGCCAAAACTCTTGCAATACCAGAAAGAAAAGAAAAGGAGCAGTACAAAGTGGTAGTAGTGAAGAAACTACATATAATATTCCTTTACTCACAAAAGACTTAAATAAAGATAATGGAATAAAATCTGAGAAGCAAAAAGAAAACCTGTGGAGTTACAAGGAGAATTTAAAAATGTAATCCCCCAAATGTTTGATGGAGAGTCCGAGGAAGTAGCCAAATCATGGTTACTAAATATCAAACGATACTTTCAAGTATACATATATGATGATAATTTGAGGGCATGCTTAGCAATCTTTCAGCCAAGTGGGAACGCTACTTTATGGTAGCAGGAGGCTAAAAGTGTATATAACATACTCAGTAAAGAGCTAAGTTGGAAATTTTTTAAGAATTGTTTAAAAACAAAATATATGTCAGAACGATACTATGATGAGAAAGCTAAAGAATTCAATGATTTACGACTGAGAATGTTAACCATGGAAGAGTTTGTAACCAATTTTGTGAATTTACAACGTTACATACCTTACATAAGGGATGAAAAAGCTAGGGTCTACAGGTTTATCAGTTGTTGACCTCTGACATATAAGGAAAATATTGAGTTTGATATGCCTAAGACCATGGATGAAGCAATTAAAAAATACAAGTTGTGTTGCTACTTATTAAACAAATATATTAATTGAGCAAAAGTTGGAAACATAAAAAAAATGAAAAGATGGACCAATGTAAGAAATGATTTAAACCCTCACCTTTTAGAAAAGGGACAAGAAGTCATACTAATAACAATTACATTAGACCAAGTTCAACTAATAGAAACGGGGTATAGGGTATTGGAACTTCCAGTGGAGGATGAAATAAAAACTAAGGAAATTAAATGTTGTGGATGTAATGGACCCCACTTATACAGAAATTTCCCACACAATCCTAATAGAAAGATGGAACCCATAAGCATACTGTAGGAAGCTTCCACTGTCAATGATATAGCCAATAATATATCTAGAATTAATGATGCTTTGGAAGATCGCCAGCCAGATCATCAATCCACCATGTTGGAAGTAGAATGTAACATTTCGAACACATATGTTTCTATACTTGTCGATTCATGAGCTATTCTAAGTTATATTGCACAAAAAATAGTTGAAATGTGTAAACTTGTTAAGGAAAAACAAAAAAAATGCATGGCTGGTACAATTGGCTACAAAGGTAAAAAGTAAGGTTACTGAAATAGTTAAAAACTGTTGATTAGCTCTTAATGACATGGATACCTCAGTTAATCTAAATATACTTCCTTTATGCTCCTAGATATTTTGATAGGTATGGATTGGCTAGAATCTCATAATTCCATCATAGATTGTTTGCATAAAAGTTTTGGGTGTATGGATGAGAAAGGTAAATATTATACAAGAAAAGGGATTTACATACCTATATCTACCAGACAAATTTCAGCAGTACAACTTAAAAAGTGTATTAGAAAATGGTGTCAACTTTATGCCATCAAAATTAAAGAAATTGAGCCTGAAAAATCAAAATCAGTGTTGGAACAATTCCCTATTTTAAAGGAATTTTAGGACATATTTCTTGATGAGATACCTAGATTACCACCTAAATGAGATTTGGATTTCACCATAGATCTAATGTCAGGTTAAACACCGATATCACAAGCTCCCTATTGTATGACCACCCCAAAATTGACAGAATTAATGATGCAAATACAAGAATTGCTGGACAAGGGATATATTTGGTCTAGTGTATCGCCATGGGGAGCTCCTGTGTTATTTAATAAAAGAAGGATGAAACTTTTAGGATGTGCATAGATTACAGGAAATTAAATAAGATGACAGTTAAAAATAAATATCCTTTACCAAGAATAGATGATCTGTTTGATTAGATTGGTGGAGAAAAAACATTTTAAAAAATTGATCTCAAGTCGGGATACCATCAAGTACGGATCAAGGATGAAGATATCCATAAAAATAGTTTTCGAACAAGATATGGACACTATGAATTTGTGGTAATGCTGTTCGGTTTAGCAAATGCCCCTACAACATTTATAAACATGGTGAATAATGTGCTAAGTAAATTTTTGGATAAATTTGTGCTAGTATTTATTGATGATATTATAGTATATTCAAAGAATGATGTAGAAAACGACTATCACCTATGAAAGGTTTTGAAAATTTTAAAAGAACATCAGTTATATGAAAAACTGAGTAAATGCGATTGTTATAAAAAGGAAGTACAATACTTGGGACATGTTATATCGGAGAAGGGAGTAGCAGTTGACCCTATTAAAATCAAGGCTATCCTGGAATGTACTGCACCAAAAGATGTACATGATATACAATCTTTCATGGGGTTAATAGGAAATTACCGCAGATTCATAGAAAATGTTTCCAGAACAACTCATCCTATAACAACTCCACAGAAGAAAAGTGTTCGATTTATTTGGAGCCAACAATGTCAAGATAACTTTGATAAATTAAATATTTATTGACGACATCACCAATATTAAAAATTGCTGATCCAAATAAAGACTTTGTGATATGCACTGATGCGAGTAAAGAGGGGTTGAGAGAAGTTTTAACTCATGAAGGCCATGTAATCTGTTATGAATCCCGGAAACTAAAAGAGTAAGAAAGAAATCATGTAGTACATGATATGGAATTGGCAACTATCATTCATGCCCTTAATATCTGACGACACTATTTGTTAGGAAATAAATTTATGTTACTAACAGGAAACATTGGGTAAAAATATTTATTTGATAAAAAAACATTGAATTCCTACCAAGCTAGGTGGCTTGCATTCCTGAGTGAGTATGATTTCAAAATTAAACACATAAAATGGAAGGAAAACATAGTAACATGTATGCATTGCACCCAAAAATTTATAACAACTTTAAAGAAAGATTTTTCATTGTCAAAATATGAAAAGAGAAGCATCCGTATATGTGGCCCGATGTTTTACTTGTCAACAGGTTAAATCCATTCACTAACACCCCGCCGGATTATTGCAGCCTATACCCATACCTCAATGGAAATGAGAAACTATAACTATGGATTTAATTATAGGGTTATAGAGAGCAAAAAAAGAAAAATGACTCTATTAAGGTTGTAGTGGATAAACTAAGTAAAAAAACCCATTTTATACTTGTAACGTCAACTTATAAAGATGTAAATATTGCTGATATATTTATGAAAGAAATTTTTGGATTGCTTAGGATTCCGAAAATAGTTATTACAGATCGTGATGCCAAATTTACCTCAAGATTCTAGATGTCACTATTTAAGGGTATGGATACAAAATTGAATTTCAGAACAATCTATCATCCACAAAGAGATGGAAAAACCTAGCGAGTGAATCAGGTCCTGGAGGATATGTTAAGAATGTATGTGATGAATCAACCGAGAAAATGAGAGGATTATATTAATTTAGTGGAGTTCACATATAACAATAATTATCAAGCATCCCTCAAAATGAGTTATTTTGAGGTGTTGTATGGTAGGAGGTGTAAAGTACCATTGAGTTGGGGAAATTTGGAGGATAGGTTGGATTTAGGACCATATATGCTAGCGGAAATGGAGGAAATAGTACGACAGATAAAAAAAACATAAAAGCAGCACAGGAAAAACAAAAAAATTACGCAGACAAGAATCAGCCTAACTAAAGAGTATAAAGTAGGAGAGCATGTGTTCCTGGGAGTCAAACCAAAGAAAAACAAGCTAAGAATAAGACTTTATGCGAAATTTGTAACCAGATATGTGGAACCTTTTGAAATTTTGGCTAGAGTAGGGTCTGTAGCTTATCAGTTGGCCTTACCTTATTATATAAGAATTCATGATGTTTTCAATATTTCTTTATTAAAAAATTATGTTGTTGATCAATCTCATATTATTAATTGGAATAATATATAGGTGGAACCAGAGGGTAGCTTCCACACAGAACCAATGTGCATTCTCAATAAAACAGAAATTCAGCTTTGGAAGCAGACTATTGTACAAGTTAAAGTACAATGGAAACATTATTCAGCAGAAAAATCTACTTGGGAAAGAGAAGAGATTACGAGACACAATGTTTCTGCTTTATTTTAAGACTTTAATAATACTGATTACGCATCGAGGACAATGCAAAGTTTTTAGGAGGGGAGGATTGTAATACCCCCTCATTATATTTTGTTGTTTTATTTCACTTAAGTATAATGGAACAAATGAGTTAATTTTTATATTAATATAATTCTGAATTGAGAGTTTTAACAGCTATACATTAATTGACAAAAACATAGGTTTAAAATAGTTACCAAATCCTCAACATTCTTTACGAAGACAAGTGGCCAATACTAAGGAGAGTTAGTTATTAGCTATAAAAGTCCTAGGAAAAGAGAAGAGGGCATGCAAAGGGTTTTACAAAGAAAAAGAGAAATAAAAAGAGAGATCTATTAGAGATTAAGAATTGAAGGATCTATGTAATGAATCCATGAGATAGCGCAAAGCTTCTAGCAAACATCTTTGTGATGTTAGGCTCTGTACTGGAACTGACAATGAGCATAAGAGAATGCTAGGTTCTGGAGTGACTGACTCTTCTTAGTTACTGATGGCAACTTGAAGTTGCAAGAAACGAGTTTTAAACTTAAGATTCTGGGCAAGGGGGTGGAACAGTACCAGCTTGAACGCTTTGTAGTTCCTGTGGTTGGGTGGTGTACTGTTAACTCCTCGATTATCGGATTGTGTAGATATGTTTCTCGAAAAACAAAATGCTTTCTTATGTTAGTTACAATGTGCAAATATTTTTATACTGTCATGTTACTCAGTTGCAAACTGTAGATAGGAAAATATGTTTGATACTACTGTTATTATGAATCTCTCACACAATTGTATTTATTCCTGTAATTGTCATTCAATAGAGTATGAATGTAGAGCTTTCGACAAATCATTTATCTGAGCGAATATAACCAAACCCATGTTATTGTTATATATGTTTCTCCTTATAAATCTTAAACATTAAAACCCTAGAATTAAGAATAATACTAAAAACCTAAATTAGGGGCAGATATTTAAACCTAGTAAATTAATAAACTCTTCATTGAGTTAAGAACTATTTTAGATAAGTAAACCTAAAACCGAGGATAATATTGGAAGAATACCAAGTTATAGATAGTTAAACAAATCAAGTAATTATATAATAAACACATCAGTAAGCCTAAAACAAGACAAAGTTAACATTTTGAATAAGAGATATCCATTACAACTTAACCACTTTCAACTATTAACCATTACGACAGTCCACGGTACCAGAAGGGTAATATCCATTAAATTTTAAATAACCAGTTTGACCTATTAATCTAGTTTTCCTTTCAAGCTAAAAGAAAAAATGACAAAGTATAGTAATTTGCAATAATAACAATGTGTCTCATTATAAAATCAAGTGTGGACCCAGTCAACACATAGGACCAAATAACCAAATTCACTCTCACAATTAAATACATTTAGGAACATAATTGTAATTCATTTTAGAAAACTAAACTGCATGGCTATTGAAAAGAAAACTCCAACCATTGAGATCTTAAGGTGATGACCTATAGAACCACGACAACATAACCTCTCCTCTTCCATATGCGGTTGTAGAGATAACGCACCATTTTATTCTTCAAAGCAATAGATTTAGGATGAAGTCGAAACTTTAAATAGGGACTTACCGGTCACGTAACTAAGCCCAGATTTTGGGGCTGAGGTTATTATCCTTGTTTTCAACTTGCAATTCAAAATGTAAGAAATCATTAATCTCAATAATGAATAGTAAACCTCAAAAAAAACTACCAAATATAAAGTTGAGGCTTATTTCTTACCTGGGTTGGAAGTGGTTGCAGTAAACCAGAGATAGTGTCGATGCTGGAAAGAAAATGATATATAAGCTTCTCAAAACCAAACTGGTGTCAATATTAGAAGGAGTATAAGCTTCTCAAAATTGGAAATGGTGTCGAAACTGATGTATACGATTTTCAAACTGTTAACCGTGGCTTAGTTAACCTCGAACATACCTTTTTTCCAATAACCTGGTATTAATTCACTATGGCAGAGTTGCGAGTCTGTTTGCGGACTGCTAACACTCAGATGCTGCATGAACTAACAATCTGACTATGAGCTGGAGATGATAACCCTAGTCAAAGTCAACATACGAATAGCCAATGCAAGACAGATGTAAAGAAATACGTCGTCTTTGAAACCTTTTACAATATCAATTAATCAAACTATGCCTTGGAAATACTTAGTTTAGCAAATAAGGTGGGTAAATCTTAGTCTTCATTCGTAGGAGGAACACTTGAGGGAATATGAACACTGGAAATACATGTAGACAAGATTAGGATAAGTGTTATCCATGAGGCTAAGCAAGTCCTGGTTTAAACCTTCGAATTCTTCCCAATATTTGGTGAAGATTCCCTGAATTTTGAACACATGAAGCTGGAAAACCATGATACTAGTTAAGCTAGGGGTTAACTTTCGACAACCATAGGTAGAGTTTACCTTTAATAAAAAAAAATTACTCTTATTTCTTGTGTTTAGTTTGGTTTGTTACATTTGAAATTTTCCTCAACAACATAAAACTAATCAAGAATATTAAAACTCTTTTTTAATAATCCATATACTTACATTTTGTTTCTTAATTTACAATAAGTTGAAAAAACCATTTGAAAACATTTAAACACCATAAACATGATAAATCAAATATATAATAATAATAAAAACATAAGTTAAAAAAAACATATAAAAAGATATATAACTTTTAAACAAAACCATGTGGATATATATATATATATATATATATATAAGTTTTATACAAATGGATATTAACAAAATAATAACAAAAATTTAAATAGTATACAACTGTTTCTAGAATTGTCTCTCTTAAGAACTTCTTCACCTCTTATATATATTACTTATACAAAAGCCACAAAACTTTTTAATATTTTATTTCTTTGGGTTTTAAAATATTTTGTTATACTAACATATTATTTAGTTTTTTTTAGTATTGTTTCATATTTTATGTTGATTTATAGTTTAAGTTTTATATTTTATAATTTGTATTGTTTGACATTTTAGATATATTTTTAAAATATTTTGTTATTTTTTTCATATTCAATTTGTGTTTGTTGTGGTATTTTTTTAAATTATTAATTTTTAAATATTTTGTTATAGTTTTAAAATAATATAAATTTTCTAAATTTTTTAAATAATATTTTATAGTTTCAATTTATTGTATATTGATGTTTTTTTAATAATTTGTTTAGTTATTTATTTGGTTTTAATGTGTTTAATGCATTTAATAATCTTTTTTTAATGAATTTTTACATTTTTATTTTATTTTTAGGATTTTTGGTTCAACAATGTGTTCTTCGGGTCATAAATTCCTTTATTTTATATGGAAATAGTGGTCTAATAATTTCTAGAATATTTTTTGTTTAATGTAGTACAATTTTTTTATAGTCTTACTAAGAGGTTTAATAAATATAATTTTAAATTATGATAAAATGATATCATTATGCATTTTTTTGAAATATTGTGCTACAGATAGCATCAATTTTAAATTTGGGGCTTGATTTTAAGGTTATTGTAAATAACAAGAAAGATTGTTTTCGTCCATGTCCACATTTTTAGGCCCCCAAAAAGTGGTGCTATCAATAGCACCTCTTTTTGTTTTGGAGGTGTTTTTTGGTATTTATTTTACAAAAATAAGAGTTTTTATGGCTAGAATTCTCATTTTGAGTATAATGTTTTCATGAAGTTGTATAACATATTGATACAATAGGGGCACCTTAATCATAGTTTATTCCTCTAACAGTAAGTGTAGTACCATATACATATTCAACAATAAATCATTGAAATGATTTACATTGAATGCATTCATAATACATATAGAAAATAATATGGGCATGATAATTGTAGATCCACATATTCAAGAAACATAATAAATACATTTAACCGTATAGAGGAAAAATAAACAACATACATGAGACATAATTTCTTCAAACACCAGTGGAAAATTGACTTGATCCCAACTTCAAATCAATATCAATGTCATTTATCACAACAATTACAACAATGGGGGACCCATTTATCTCATCCTTGAGATTACTATCTTTCTCTATGAGAAGAATTTCCCTGATCCTATTACAATGAGGGAAGAGAGAGAGAGAAAAAAAAAATCTAGTGTTGTAGAGTCCCTATGCAATTTCCCCAAAATTTCAAGAATCTTTCAAATATACGATAATGAACCTCCTTTGTATTTGCTTCCATTTTCCTTTTATAACCCTTTTACCTAAATCTTGACTTTTCCCTTCATGAGGAATGTTGGTTGTGTTATCATATTGAAATAATAATACACCATACATTGAGCTGGCATTATTAAAATAAACCCCTTTGTTGATCGAAATTTAATATATCCATGTTTTTCGTGCCCCAATAATTTTATGTCTTATGCTTCTTTGAGGTATCATTGCGTGGGGCTTCAAAATATGTTCATGCTTGCTCTATCATGTGTGCAAATTGCTTGTTTTCTACCAAGTTTCTTAATGTCTACATAGTATCCCATCCTTGTGGATATAAAATTCTACCTCCTTATCCCAATTGATAAGGTCTTTTCTCAAGATGAATAGGATGGGTGTTTCCTTGGACATTCTTTTCCCCAAACCTTGCTAAGGTGTAAATCCCATGGCTTGCATCATGGGAAGTTCCTTTTGGTAAGGTGCCATCTCCTTAGGAGGAGGGGGAATCAGTGTCTCAGGAAGTTTTTGCACACTCACTTCTCCACCATAATTGACTTCTGATACTGGTATTACTTCTCATGCTCCTTCCTTGCGCATTTGACCCATTAGCTCTGTATCATCATCATCATATTCATGGGATTCATCGTATATTTCATTAAATTTTGTATCCTTAGGGATGTTGAGGTAAGGAAAAACCCTCTTCCCAAAGTACTTCCACAACTTCTACTAGGATCTCCTCTTATGTTTGCTGAGATTGTCTTGATCTAGTCCATTGTACCTTTCTTCTAGGGGTGCCACAAATTCCATGCCTTCTTTTGTCACTACCTCCCTTTCTGCCCTGCAAAATGTACAACAAAGGGTAGATTCTGATGAATTTGGAGTAGGTGAAAGAAAAACATGAGTTGTTGCATCAACTAGATCTACTTCCCCTTTGATAATCCTCTCCATCTCCCCAAAAGCATCCACATTTTCCAAGTTCTCAACCTCAAGGTGGAGTTCATGATATTGAGAATTTAGGAGTTTTCTCCCTTTTTCTTTCCCTATCAACAAGTGAGGGTCATAATTCCAGGGTTGGTCTAGAGGTAGATCCAATACTTTTAAAATCTCTATTACTTCCTTCAGGAACCTTTTTCATTTATAGCATAGCCACCCATGGCGATGGGAAATGTTGTTCTCCCCTTTTTCCTAGACTTCACAAAATGTAGGCTATCATCCTCCATCATTTTCCTGGTATATTCTAGAACAAAAGCTATGGGGGTAAGCAATAAAGGAATATTGTGAGGTACTTGTTTTGTTCCATACAACCTTATTACAATATAATCTAATCCCAAATACTAGTATCCTCTCTATACTTCCTCCCCTAATAATAGGTGACATATGATCTCTTTGGGCATTCTTTTAGGTTCTCTCCCTGTTATCAATGGGAAATCCCTGTAAATGAACTCTTCTACATACCAAAACCGTTTGGCATCTTTTTCTCCTTTCTTGATCCATGGGAGCCAACCAAACACCTTATTTGGAACCCCTCCCTTGTCTCTTTGAATATCTAGAACCTTAAAGTGCCAAGGTTGGTGAATGATTAATAAGTAGATTAGGTAAGAAGGATACCTAAAGATCCATGTCACCTGTAAATATGCTAATTGACTTATTATTTTTGCAGTTATGACCTTGGCATGATTGAATTTGGGTGCATTACGAGCATTAAAGGCATTAGTTAGGGATACCATCCCTTCATCTACTTCCATTGGTTTCTAGGCACATAATTGCAGTGAATGTAGTAATAGTTTCTTGAGCCTAGGATGCAAAATTATTCTACCTACACAGAACATGGGGAATTTCCTCCTTCCCCTAGTTATACTTAAGACATAAAAATAAATTAGCTTAGTTGGCTAGGCCCATTTTCCTGTATCTAGTTGTTTTCACTTCAAGAGATAAAACCTCCTTCCTAGGGTCTCTTCCTAGCATTTGAGACATAGAGCACCTAATGATATAAAGAAACATGGTCTGGCCATCGTAAGTGGTAATGGAGAAGGTATTTGGGTTGTAATTTTTGGCATGCAATTGGATGAATTTGAGAAATAGGAACATGTCGGGGACCAAATTCCAGGATATACAAGAAGGCCAAAGCTTACTCTGAGAATTTGGAGCTAGGAATTTGCCATATGCAGTGCCGATGAGTTATTTGTAGGTGTTCCTTGTCATTCGACGAGTAGCCATTGTGGCCCATTCATTGAGAAAAGGGGGACCTTAGGAAGAGAAGATATATATCATTGGCCTTAGACTTTCCATATGTAGCAAAGGAGGAATAACTTATAGACATCGATTTTTCTTCCCAGTCATGTTGAATTTTGGGACAAGGGATAGGGTGAATTCTCAAAGGATTATACAAAGAAACACTAGAAAATTAGAGAGGAATTTTTTGAAATAATGAGGGTCTTTCAATGAGTTATTTGATTCAATATAAAGGAGATGAACATATTCTTTGGACGATGGTGATTATTCGTAGCGTGATCTTCTAAGGGTGTAGGAGGCTAGCTATTAACTTAGGCGAGAATATACATAATAGACAATGAGAATTATCGACACAAAATACATAAATGAATGCATTTGTAGTATTTATGTGATGTAGAAAAAACCATTAAATTTTTCGTGTATGATAAATAATGCCTCATTCATTGGTGACTAAAGAATTTTCGATGATTTATCTGAGTTGGAGGTATGGAAAATCTCTTTTGTGATTGGTGAACAGAGATTAACAAGCATATTTTCGACATCAAGATTTTGTTTCAACTAGAGAAGAGCAAGAATATGCAAATTATGATGTTATCTTCGGTGGGATTTTTGGCCTTTCGGTGAATCAACTTCAAGGGAGGAGAAATATCCCTAATGTGAATGGCTAGGATTACTTGTCATGAATGGGGATAAAATAATATAGACCATTGGAACAGGGTGTCAATCATAAATCTCATGTGCAACCATAAGAGAAGGAAGAACCTGGATGGAAATTTCAAAAGGTGCCTAATAGATCTCACCGTTCACATAGGCCCCCCTTCCTTTATGACTTGTGTACTTTAGCATGAATGTACTGGAAGGAATGATGAAAATGTGTTCGTTTATTCTTATCTGTTCATGCAGGTTATCCATCTATTATAATACCATGTTGTCTCTTTAGCACTAATGGTTGTGTTGAGGCCTGGAAAATCCCAAGTAACAACAATATTGATTCTCCCCAATAAACGTTCCCAAATAGCTCGTTATTGTTTGGCATTGGGAATCCGTATCGTTTACAGTCCGACTACCATAGGTCAAGTAACAGTTTAAGCTTGCTTTGTTGGTTGCGGCCTCATCCACAGTTTAAGTGTATTTTTTTGTTTTATTTTATATATGATATGCAAGTGCCTAATTAAGTGCAATCGATAGAGATAACAAAGATTTCACAATGTGATGCGCAGGTTTTTACCTCTCGTCTTACCTCTTTCGCTTCTAAATCATTAACAAATAACAACTATGCTAAGATAACTAGTTCTATATAACCTATCCCTAATGAGCAAGATTATATTTAATGCTGAGTAATGTATTGTAAAACATGCATAAAGAATATTACAGATAGTTGTTCATAATTCAGAATACATGAATGTACACAGAAAGATAAACAAAGAGATAGCTCATTGTTGGTCAAAATATTCATTACTCAAATTACTACATAAGTTTCATAAAAATAACAAGAAATCATTCATAACAAGGAATTAATTCATAAGTTAGAACCGTCTCACAGTTTGTAGACTAAGCCGAAACATAAATAATTCAACATTCAACCAATCTATAACATGCATTTGAAACTTCACAGCCGTTTCTCTAGCAGAAATGATGGCCTCTTTATTATAAAAGGAAGTAGTTCTTCTTACAATAAACTTTACAAAAAGATAGCATGGAAAAATTCCTTTCTCCATCGACCTGATCTATATTTATACAAATTGAAAATGCCCTTTGGCCTTCCTTACCCTTTGGGATTCTTTTACAAATCAGTTACAAAAAGGGACATTGTCTCCGAGTGAGTTCGCTAATTTGGGAAAATATAAATATTACCAAAATGTATCAATAAAACAAACATTTTAAGTGGGCCCAACCACCTCATTAATGAACTGCTTCCATATATTAGCATCTGTCACTATAGTCTCAAACTCTGATGGCTCTAGAAATCTAATAGTGACCTCATGCTTGGCCACTTGGGATTTTATATTGGCCATCCTGGCTGGAATAAATCGTAGTTGATCTTCCAATAGATGGTTGCTTACTACAGCCTGGGCTATTACAGTCCTAAGAACTTTCTCATCTAAAATTTTGATTAGCTGAATACCAAGTTCATCCTCCTGCCATCTGGCCTGTAATTGTTTAAAGTATTCTTCATGCTTAGGTAATTCCTCTAACCTTTTCTTTTCAGATGTTTGGCAATGGTTGTAAGTTATAAGAACCTTTCTACAGAATTTTGTGCAAACACCTTTAGTCCTCTGGGCTGCCTTTACTAGTTCTTCAACTGCTTTATTCCCGAATTCTATTAGCTTATATTCCAGCTTCACTCTCTCTGAGTCTTTGATTGGTGCATTTGCTAGAGGTTCCTTGGTTGTTTCTAACCAAGTCAAACACCCTTGAAGAATTTCTAGGATATCATGGGTCTTGTCTTTAAAATGGGAAGCTGTACTCACAATCTCTTCCAACCTAGCTTTCACTTGTCAGAATTTCAACATTTCATCTACTATCTAAAGCTGCATCTGGTAAATTTTATTTCTGAGCATGAGGGCATGCTTTGTCAATGGCTCAATATCCGTTCTTTGCTCATTTGCCACTTTTAATAAAACCTCCAATGAATCCTTTTTGTGCCTCGAATGCTGCTACTTGGTTTTCATACAACTTTCCTTCTGCTTAGCAGTAGTCTTTTGTAGTTCCAATTCTGCAACCTTGTTTTCCAAACTTCCTTTCTCCTTACTTAACTCTTCATTGGATGATTTTAAACTGTCCCTTTCTTCCTCTAGAATTTGGTGTCCCTATTGCAGCCTCTCAAAATATGATAAGGTAGATTCATATTTTCTTTTGGATTCTCTACCTACCTTTTCTTCTTTCCTCAACACCTCCTTCATCTTGGCCATCTTTCCCTTATACTGCTCAATGTTTTCTAGAAGCTTGTCTACATTGTGAGCATTGGCATAGGCATTTACAATTCCCATAGATGCCAATTGCTTTGGGTGCTCTTCTACATTCTTCAGTACCGTCCTCTCTGTTACTATGGTCACTGGTGGCTGAGTCCCTACCCTCAAGGTTTTTTCTGTCCTCCATGTAATGGAATTCATTTTAGGATCAAAACTAATATCTTCTAAGCATGCCACATCATATTGTTTAGATGGTGTAAATGGTACAAGCTCCATTTCAACTATGGGCACATGTCCCCCAGTAAGGATGTTGCCGGATGTTGATGGCAAGTTCTTTCGATCATCCAGAATAGGGATTTTCTCTGAACCTCCACCACCAAGAACTTCTTCTTTGCTATAAATTTTCCCTTTGGTAGGCCCTCCTATATCCTGCCTTTCTTTCTCAAGGTTTGCATTTCCTTCAGCCATGGCCTTTTCTAGATTTACCATTTTCTTCAAAACAACTTCTTTGCTCTTCTATTTGGCAACTTCCTCTTTATTTCTCTGTGCCTCTTCTGCCAACAACTTCTTCTCCCCTACTGCAAGCCTATGAATACTTTCTTCTTGTGCCTTATTTGTAGCTTCTTGTTTTCCTTCATATGGTTTTGGATTGTTACTACTACTTCCCTTGACCTCAGATGCTTTTTCTCTTCAACTGCTTGCTCATAGCCGCCATACTGTAGACATTTTTGAACACTTGCTCCTCTTTAACTATATAGTTTGCATACTCGAAATGCATTTTGTGAGTTGCCTTGTGAGCTGCCACCTTTACTTTTGAATCATTTCGGTGGAAGCTTTTCTCCCCAAAATGGAACATCTCCAGTTCTTTCACAAAATCTGGAGCATTCTTAACTTTGTTGAACTTATAGCTCCCCACGTAAAAAGGTATAGGTGGCAACACATCTTTCTTGATATCTAACAAATACTTTCCAAAACCATCTAGAAATACTTGTCTAAATACCTCCTTATGTGCTATGTAGTATGTTACATACATGGGCAGTAGTAAGGTTTCCTTGGTTCCCCCATACATTCTTAGATACGTTTCTTCTTCTGTGAAAAAATAATCTCCATACTCTTTGATTGATTCTACTGCTCCCTTTGATAGACATGGAAAATATTAAAGAAAGATCAACTTATATAGGGGCCTTATGAACTCCTCACAAATCATATGGTAATGATTTTGATATTTATGGGCTCCCAGAATTTTATATGTAATGTACATAGGGGCCCTCCCCTCTTTCCATACATAATTAAGCTTCTCAAACCTATGTCTATAGAGTATACAATCCATCAAGAAAGATGTCATAAAAAATTATGGTATGTTCTGTTTCAAACCCTCTTGGGATACCCTGACACATTTGGACACGTTTCTGGTAGCTATGTCTTCCCAGTTAAAATTTTTCCCCTCCATAGTTAAATAATACATGAGGGGGATCCATCCAAAGTTGTGCGTCTTTCCATCAGTGCTACCATACAACCTGCTTATCATTAACGCTATTAAATTGAAAGGGGTTCAGAGATGGGATGTCTCATATTCCCCTAGCTGTTTATGCCTGAATTTCTTCCCCTTAGTCACCATCCCCTTTGCTATGGTTGTATAGTCAAACTTCAGATTCTTGACCCATTTTGTTGTTACACTTATTTATGCTTCTGGTAGACTGTATGCTTTTGAAATGAATGCAGGTGCAAATGATGCAATAGAATTTCCCTCCTCATCATTTATTATCATTCCTAAAGTGTCTATTTTGGGCAAAAACCATCCAATGACCTCCATACAGGGAAAAATCTCTCGTGTAGTGGCTATTTTGGCTAACCCAGACCTCAAAATTTTCTTGTACAGAATTATATCTCCCAATCTAGCTTCTGGCACTTTTCTTTCAAACAACATAGGATAGATCTTGCTGCATTTTCAACTCAGGATCTGCTCTTGTAATCGCTTTAGTATCTTTGTACACTATCTCATTCTTCACTGCCGGCGGGACTTCAACAACATTTGTGTCAGAATCACTTTCAGCAATTTTAAGGTTATTCCTCCCCTTCTTCGTCATGGTTTCTGCAGTAAACAATACCTGCAAGGTGGATTTGTCTTAGCATTCATATTTCAAACGATGAGTATCAATGTAAGAAAACATATACATAACCGAAGCACAAAAACCTAAAATTTCCTAACCTTGTGAGTTTCATCCATTAAAAATAGCAAAACGCAGCACAGGTCAGGGTTACGGCTGGAAAACAAACGTGAGATACGGGAAACCACTGTTGAAAACCCATGTGCTCTTCTTTCTTTATTGGCAAAACCCCCATTTGGCCCTAGAAATTCTCACAGGCACAACGGAGCTTCAAAGAAACAAAAATGGTAGCGATGCCCTAGGGTAAAACCTAGGCCAAAAATCTCACGGCCGATGCCTAGGGATTTTCCACCTACGGGATCTGCGTAGAACAAGGAAGCCGCAGCCCAAACCAACACCTAAACCCACAAGGAAACTGTCGACTGGCTTCCTAACGGCGCAACTCTCCTTTTCTTTAATTGTACGTGGAGCTAAACACGGAGGCTACGCACAGTCGAAGACACCTAGAAACGTTACGCCACGCGAGCTCTACGGGGTATCGCCACTAATTGTATGTGGAGCTAAACACGAAAAAGCTCAGTAGCCTTTTTCCCTCCTCACCGACTCCATAATGTAAAATGGGAAAAATACTTCGGTTTGGCAAATAAAAAGGCTTCTCTAGCTTTAATTCGTCATTAATATTTGCACATATGAGCCCCCCAACACCGTTGGCATCAACCATTCGTGGGCCGAAACACATAAGTCATCAAGGGAACAGCCCCGATACGATGGCTCAAACTTACTCATCCACCTGCTACTGTTGGGATAAAGTTCATTTTTCATCTGCTATAGCTCTGTGGCTTGGCGTAAAAATCATATCGGAGAGAAAACATAGGTGCATCCACAAGAAGCTCAAAAACCTCTGCAATGGAGATTCCTACTATAATCGGATGTGAATGAAAAAAAACCTCCGTTGTAGTGGCTTACATCGAAAACTAATCCCGTAACAAAAATACATAACCTCCCGCCGTAGCGGTTCCCAGAGACCAAATCAAAAGACGAAACAACAGCTCGCCACCGTAGTGGATGCAACTTGAAAAGCTCTTCGACATAGCGGAAGTAAATAGACATTGGCGTGCAAAACCGAATAACACTTGCTATAGCGGCCCGATCATAAAAATACTTTCGCAACGATGATTGTGGAACAAAGAGTATGCCTGCCATAGCGGCTCAAAATTTGAAAACGGCTCGTCGTAGCGGCTTGAAAACAAAGAAGAGCCTGCTGTAGCAGGTCGAAAACGAGAAATCGCCTACTGTTGTGGGTCAAAATTTGACTTTCTTCCTTGGTGAAAATTGAAACTTTTGGAAACTTTATGATGGACAGAAAAAACTGAAGGTGAAAATCAAAATCAAGCAATCTAAGGAGAAAACTAAGATCTTCAAAGGTGGCCAAAAAATATCTCAAAAAAAATATTTTTGGGAAAAGTTGCAGCAGAAACAATTGGCGACTAATTGGAGGACATAGATATCTAAACAACTGACTTTTGAAACAAAAACTGCTTTAAAGTATCATGTTAGACCATTTTACTAGATTTCTTTAAGATGCCCATAATTTCTAGAATACAAGATTTATGAACTTTAACATTGATTATGGTCCAATGGGATAAGGGAACCAAGATTTCAAAGTCTCGACAACTCTTCTCAGACCAAGATATGAAGTTATTTTACTTCTACCTTCGAATTGCTTCCAACTTAGACACCACAGGATTGTAACAGAGTGTGAACAGATATATTCGTTTGTTCCTCATTCCCATGCCTTTTGCATTCTTTTGATGATTTTGGACTTTTGTCCTTTTGAGTCTTCCCAGATTACTTTCTTCATTTTTGAAATTTGGTTCAGGCTCTTCCATCCATAGTGTCCTTTTGTGTGAGAGATATTTTTATTTTAGCTCACAAACGGAGAAGAACCTTCGAGCAATCTTTATTCAAGCTGATTTTATTCAGTATGTCTTTTGATATATGTTTTCTTTCTTGGAGTTTTGACTCTTTTGACCTTTTGGCTTTCATTTGTGGCACATGATTATTTTAAATACCATACAACTATTCACACTACTTCCTCTCCATGGGTCTTTTGCTGTTAGCTTCTTAGGACAGACATTAGTGTGAAGTGAATGGAGCCTCAAAATAGTATTCTGGACATTTTTGATCTTAGTTATTTTACAGGGATTAAACATGAATTCAATGTGTTCAAAGTCTATTCAGATAATATGCTAATCTTAAAGGATCCGTAAGCATGATGTATGTGCAAATAGCAAGCCGTCTTTAGTCAAAAGATTTTTTACTTTATCCAGAACTCTAATGAACTCCAAAACCAAAGGTTGTGCTAGTTTATTGAAAACATAAGGTGAAGCAAACAAAATACAAGAAATCAGACTCTAAGGAAATAAAAATGAAAATCAATCAGAACTAATCTAAGGAAAACAAGACTGAAACCAATCAAAAGGTTTATTTATGTACAAACAAAAAAAAAACAACATTAAGAAAAGTATGGTTCGAGAACTAAACCACTGACTTGCAAGTTCTCTTCCCACCCCTGTAAATCTTGCAACTTATAGGTTGAGAGGCCTAACTTCTCTGTAATCTGAAAATGGCCTATCCATAATTGCTGAAATTTAGTGTGCTTTCCCTTCTCATCATGCGGGTGATTCCATTTAAGAACCAAATCACCTACTTCAAATTCCTTCTTTCCGGCTTTGTGCTTATTGAACCATCTCTTCACTATTTCCTGTTGATTCTTAAACCTCTCTCTTGATTTGGATCTAGACTCCTTAGACTTTAGCATATTATTGATTCGGATTTGCAGGAACTCATTGTCAGTTCCTCTAGAGGCTTGGGCTAGTTGGGAGGATGGCAACAGAATATTGGGAGGTAGGATGGATTCTTTCCTGTAGACTAGGGTATAGGGTGACACACCTAAGGAATTCTTGGGTGTGACTCGATCAGCCCAAAGTGCATTAGGCAAACCTATGTGCCAACTCCTTTGGTTTTCTATGATTGTTTTCTTGTAAATCCTAATGAGATTTTTATTTGTAGATTCTACTAGACCGTTACCTTGTGGATAGTAGTTAGCATAACAATGCAACTTAATTCCTTTCTCATTTGAAAATGTAGTCAATCTAATAGATGAAAAATAGGAAGCATAGGAAGCATTATAAAAAACCAGGGAAATTGGAACCCCAAACCTGGTCATAATATGGTCTTGCAAGAAGTCCATAACTGCATATTCATTCACTCTTCACAATGGAATGGATTCTACCCATCTGGTGAAGTAGTTTGTTGCTATCAGGATGTACTTGTGCTGCAATGAAGAGTTCAGATTGATCTCTTCGATAATGTCAATCCCCAATTGCTTGAATGGTTCAGAAATAATAACTGGCTTTAATGGTCCTGCTGCCTTTGCTTGTCTTCCACCGCTCCTTTGACAAGTATCACATTTCCTAACATGAGCATGAGCATCTTTAAACAAAGTTGGCCAGTAATACCCAGCTCTCAAAATATTATGTGCTATTGTATCTCTTGAGAAATGACCTCCAGCAGGCCCATCATGTAGTTCTATAACATCCTTAGCTGCATCTTCGCATTTCAAGCATCTGAGAAGAACTCCATCATATTTTTTTCTAAACAACACTCCATCAATAATATGATATAAGGCTGAATTTAAGCGTAATGCTCTCCTTTGCTTGGGATTCCAATGTTCAGGCAAGTATCCTTCTTGAAGATAATGAACCAGGTCTCTGTACCAGGATTCTGGAGTTGTAAATAAAGGACATACATCTACCATGTGTAACTCAACTTCATTATCCTAACTCTCAGCCATCAATTTGTAGAGCCCTTTCCCTTTGACTATGATCGCTGGTTTGAATTCTAATTCATACTCTTGTAAGGCCGTTACCCAATTACCTCTTCTTTACTCTTTCTATACAAAAGAGATCGGATTGCCGGGTGTGGAACAATCACTTTGGTACGGTTCTTCATTATATATGGTCTGAATTGCTTCATCACCTTAAAAAGTGCATAAGCTTTCTTATCAACTATGGGATAATTCAATTCAGCCCCTTGTAGACCAGTGCTCATAAACGATATGGGGCACTCATCTCCCCCTTCTTCTTTCTGCGTAAGCACCGCTGCTAATGAGTCATTTGAAGAAAAAGTGTACAAGATGAAGTCTTTTTCAAAGTTGGAGATTTTAAGGGATAGTGCATGAGCTATTGATGTCTTGATCTTGTTAAATGAACCCTTCTATGAATCAGTCCACTTGAATTGAACACTTTACTTGATCATTTGTTGCAGAGGTTTGACTATTTGAGCAAATTCTAGCACAAACCTTCGCACAAAATTTATTGTCCCCATAAAAGACTGCATACCTTTTTTAATATGGGGTAAAGGGTTCTGTTCTATTGCTTTAATCCTTTATGGGTCTATTGAGATCCCTTTCTTCGAAATAACGTGACCCAATACCTTTCCTTCTGTAACAATGAACACACATTTCTTAGGGTTTAAAGAAATGCCATGCTTTCTACAATGTTCGAAAATATGTCTTAAATGAAACGCATGCTCTTCTCTCTTAGAAAATATCATGACATCATCGAAATAGACCACAACACTCCGACCAATCAGACCACAGAAAGCTATATCCATAGCCCTTTGGAAAGTTGCTCCAATGTTAATGAGTCCAAAGGGCATTCTTCTATATGCAAAAGTCCCCCACTTGGTTCTGAAGGTGGTATTCAGTTTATCCTCTTCTGCTACTAACACTTGGTTATAGCCCGAGAATCCATTTAATAGAGAAAATAGCTTAGAACCTGAGGCCATTTGTAATATTTGTTCCATGGGTGGGAAAGGGTAATTATCTTTATCAAATGTACGGTTTAAATTTCTGAAATCAACACAAAGTTTGATCTCTCCAGACTTCTTTCATACTGGCACCAAATTTGAAACCCATTCTGAATGTCTAACCTTGAATATGATCTTAGCATCAAGAAGCTTATTCACCTCACTTTGAATTAGAGGTTCTAGTTTGGGGTGCATCTTTCTTAGAGGCTGCTGATAAGGCTTGACTCCAACTTTGATTGGAACAACATGCTGTATAATTTTGGTGTCATAAGTTTCGAGGTCTTCATATATCCAAGTGAATACATCTTTGTATTGTTTGAACAAATTGATGAATTTACTCCTACCCCGGGTGAAAAACACTTCCCCAGGTTCACATATTTAGGATCAAACTCTAACCCTAGATTTATCAACTCGAATTGCAAAGTTGAACTGTGTGTCTTAACATTTGCTGGTATTCTAAACTTGGTTTCGAGATCAAACATTTGTTCTAACATTTGAACTCCTTTAGGAATAAAATTTCCATTCTGGAGGTTTGCTTGATTTCTTCATCATCTATTATGGATCCTTTGAAGGTTTTGTCATTCATTAGACATTCCAAAATTTGCTGATCATCATTAAACACCCTTAGATTGGTGATATTGTATGGAACGGAAGGCCTGAAAATCAATTCAATTGAACATTTGTTATTTGTGGGTACCAACCTTGCGGCTGAAGTAGCTAACAGATCAGCTGCTGCATTCTTTAATCTAGGAATTGAAGAGATATTGAATGCATCAAAGTTTGTTAGTAAATCCCATACTTCATTTTGATAAGCCTTCAAATGTGGTGATATGCAATGGATTTTGTTTCGAACTTGTTTAACAATGATTTTAGAATCTCCATACACTTTCAGATTTTTTACTTTTAATTCCATTGTTTTTTTCAGTCCCTGGACTAATGCCTCGTACTCGGTTATATTATTAGTGCACTCAACTTCTAATCTACATGAAAGGAAATATTTATTATTCTTTCCAGGATCCATCAGGACATAGCCAACTCCTGATCCTTCCAAGGTTTTGGAACCATCAAAATAAAGAATCCAAAATTTATTCTCTACCTTTACTGAATTAGAACTACTATCTACATCTGAGACTAACTCTACTATCTTACAATCAACATTATCAGCCCATGAAAACTGAAGGAGATTAGGATGGGTATCTGATGTGTCACTGGCCTCTTCAACTTGATAATTTCCCAGTTCAATCTCAAGGAAATAGTTTCCCAAAATAGAGTTAAATGGTTCATTCTTCCCCTCCAACTGTGTTACATGTTGCTTCATTGAGGATCGCTCAACACTTTTATTTGATTCTAGCTACCTTTTTAGGGAAACCACAAATGTGACTAGTCAGATGGAAAATAACCATCTAGCTTTGCTGACCAGTCCCAGATTAAAACCAAACCATATGCATCTGGTATGTCTGCCACCACAATATCTATATACTGGTACACCCTCTCATCTGCTGACAAACGTATCAGGACATATTCCATTTCTCCTATCACTTTAACTGCAGACCTATATAATTGGACAACCTATCCTGTAGTTGGCTTGCGTTGACCATTTATCTGTTTGCAGACTGAAAGCGGCATAACATTCACTGATGCTCCAGATTCCACCAAATAGTTATGCACATTGTAATTGAAGATTTCAAAAGTAAGTAGGAGTGTTGGTGTTCTATATTTAGACTTCCCCCCTATACTTGCTTCACCAATCTCTTCCTCAGTCTAGTTATCATTTTGGGGTTCTATTATAGGTGTCTTAAGTGCTTTCAACAACTTCTTATTTTGTTGGGGTAAGTTTCACTTTTGAAACAAAGAGATGTTTGCCTTAGTATTTTTAATATATTCTATTATGTCGTAACCCATTTCATGTTCAATGGGATTCTTCTTCACATTCTCAACTTTATTTTCTACAGACTTCACATGCATATTGAATGTCTTGGGACTCTGACTTGAAATAATGAACTTTGGTATATTAATGGCCTAAGTATTATTTTTAATCTTCTTCATGTTCTCCTGAAGCTTCTTTATTTTGGGAATTGTCGTGTTGTCTTCTTTTAGTGGGCCCTGGCTCCTTGTTGTAACATTTGTTTCTGAAATTTTTTCTTCCTTAGTGAACCCTTCATCCTCTATACTAAACATGGGTGCAAAATCCCATAAATCCAAGTTATCTTCTTCTTGCATCTTTGTTGGGTTCTGATCCTTCTCTCCTCCATCCATAGTTTTTGTTAACTTGGAATCTAATAACTGATTCATCACTAAAGTCATAGAATTTATCCACTATGGGCAATTTTTTTCCAGAATGAGGCTGCTGATGGAATGTACAGAAATTTTCCATCCCCACTTCAGTTAAGTTCATAGCAGAAGCACTATGAGAGGGAGGTTTGGATGTACCATTTTCATCTCTCTTTTTATAATAAGGTTTGAATTGCTTCTTGGCCTCCTTCTCTTGTTCCATGTCAATTATTTTGTTTGAAAGTTTCTGCACCATCTAATTCTTGTGACCGCTCATCTTTAGGCCTAGTTAACAACAAAGGCTTTCTATTCCCAAAAGTTTTTTCTTCTAATTGTACACTATACTCTTCATTTCGGCTTCCACCTTCTCAGCTTCTTCATAAGTCTCCACTAAGGTGGGATTAACTGATCTTTTGAAAAACATGGCTAGGTCAAGACCAAGAGCTGAAGTGTAATACTCAATTACGGTGTTCTTAGAAGGTTTTATAGCTGCATCAAAGTAATTCAAGCAGGAAACAAACCTTTGAGTGAAATTATGCACCCTTTCTTTCTTTTATTTTCTTAAGGCAATCAACCCTTTCATTAAAGCAGCATGGGTTCTTGGGATATCATATTTGTTTCTAAACAATCTCTCAAAAGTGTTCCAATTTGTGATTGAGTTTTTCTACAGTGAAAAATACCACGAGGCTCCTTTTCCCTTGAGAGTATGAGGGAACAATATGCAGACTACGTCTTCATGCTCTGCTGCTTGTAAACCTTCTAAAGCTAGATAAAAACTTTGCAAATGATCATTCACAATAATTCCTTCATTTGGTTCAAACTTGGGCAATGCCTTATCAAAATTATGAGGCATGAAATGTAATGTAGGAGTAAGGTTTAGAGGGGATATATCTCTCCAAGTAGGTGGTGTAGGAGGTTGATTTGCATTCACATTTTCCATGAATCTAGGTGGATATTGAGGTGGAGACTAGACCGAATTTCGAAATGGTGAGCAGTGAGGGGAATCTGGTCCTAACTGATTTAGAGGTTGGACAATCTCTTGCAAGGTTATTTCTACCATCTCTTCAAAGTCTTCCACTAACACTGAATCTTAACAGTAAGGATGGTATTTATTACTTACTTCTCTTCTAGGAAAGACATGAATAATGGGTAGTGCCCCAATCTTCTTTGCATATGCCCTTGTGATTCTCCTTAAATCATCAACCACCTCGTTATCAATGGAATAGAGATACTTTGTGAATTTTTATTTAGGACTAGGTCTTTGAGGGAAAATGGTTTCAGAACTGTCACTAGTGGAGTATTCTTGAGAAAACGAATTTCCTCGACCAACCATGCACTGACGCCCCTCCTTTTGGTTCCAAAACTGTTGAGGCCTAGAAAATCCCAGGTAACAACAGCAGGGATTCTCCCCAATAAATGTTCCCAAATAGCTCTTTATTGTTTGGTATGGGTAATCCATCCGGTTTATGGTCCGACTACCATAGGTCAAGTAACGGTTTAAGCTCGCTTTACCGGTTGCGACCCGATTCACCGTTTAAGTGTATTTTTTGTTTTATTTTAGATATTATATGCAAGTGCCTAATTAAGTGCATTCGATAGAGATAATGAAGAGTTCACAATGTGATGCGCATGTTCTTAGCTCTCATCTTACCTCTTTCGCTTCTAAATCATAAACAAATAACAACTATGCTAAGCTAACTAGTTCTATCTAACCTATCCCTAGGGAGCAAGATTATATTGAATGTTGAGTAATGTACTGTAAAACATGCATAAAGAATATTACAGATAGTTGTTCATAATTCGGAATACATGAATGTATGTAGAAAGATAAACAAAGAGATAGCTTATTATTGGTTAAAACATTCATTACTCAAATTAATGCATAAGTCTCATAAAAATAACAAGAAATCATTCATAAAAAGGAATTAATTCATAAGTCAGAATGATCTCATAGTTTATAGACCAAGCCGAAACATAAATAATTCAACATTCAACCAATCTACAACATGCATTTGAAACTTCACAACCCTTTCTCCAGCAAAAATGATGGCCTCTTTATTATAAAAGGAAGTAGTTCTTCTTACAATAAACTTTACAAAAAGATAGCATGGAAAAGTCCTTTCTCCATCGACTTGATCTATATTTATACAAATTGAAAATGTCCCTTAGCCTTCCTTGCCCTTTGGGATTCCTTTACAAATCAGCTACAAAAAGGGACGTTGTCTCCTAGTGAGTTCGCTAATTTGGGCAAATATAAATATTACAAAAATGTATCAATAAAACAAACATTTTAAGTGGGCCCAACCACCTCATTAATGAACTGCTTCTATATATTAGCATTTGTCACTATAGTCTCAAACTTTGATGGCTCTAGAAATCTAATAGTGACCTCATGCTTGGTCACTTGGGATTTTATATTGGCCATCCTGGCTGGAATCAATCGTAGTTGATATTCCAATAGATGGTTGCTTAATGTAGCCTGGGCTATTACAGTCCTAAGCACTTTCTCATCTAAAATTTTGATCAGCTAAATACCAAGTTCATCCTCCTGCCATCTGGCCTATAATTGTTTCAAGTATTCTTCATGCTTAGGTAATTCGTCTAACCTTTTCTTTGCAGATGTTTGGAAATGGTTGTAAGTTATAAGAACCTTTCTACATAATTATATGCAAACACCTTTAGTCCTCTGGGCTTCCTTTACCAGTTCTTCAGCAACTTTATTCCCGAATTCTATTAGCTCATATTCCAGCTTCACTCTCTCTGAGTCTTTGATTGGTGAATTTGTTGGAGGTTCCTTGGTTGATTTTAACCAAGTAAAATGCCCTTGAAGAATTTCCAGATATCATGGGTCTTGTCTTTAAAATGGAAAGCTATACTCACAATCTCTTCCAACCTAGCTTCCACTTGTCAGACGTTCAGCATTTCATCTGCTATCTGAAGTTGCATCTAGTAAATTTTATTTCTGAGCATGAGGGCATGCTTTGTCAATGGCTCAATATCCATTCTTTGATCATTTTCCACTTTTAATAAAACCTCCAATGAAGCCTTTTGTGCCTCCAATGCTGCTACCTAGTTTTCGTACTGTTTTTCCTTCTGCAGTTCCAATTCTGCAACCTTGTTTTCCAACTTCCTTTCTCCTTACTTAACTCTTCATTGGATGATTTTAAACTGTCCCTTTCTTCCTCTAGAATTTGGTGTCCCTGTTGCAGCCTCTCAAAATTTGATAAGGTAGCTTCATATTTTCTTTTGGATTCTCTACCTACCTTTTCTTCTTTCCTCAACACCTCCTTCATCTCGGTCATCTTTCCCTTATTTTGCTCAATGTTTTGTAGAATCCTGTCTACATTGTGAGCATTGGCATAGGAATTTGCAATTCCCATAGAAGTGAATTTGTTTGGGTGCTCTTCTACGTTCTTCATGACCGTCCTCTTTGTTACTTTGGTCACTGGTGGCTGAGTCCCTACCCTCAAGGTTTTTTCTGTCCTCCATGTAATGGACTTTGTTTTAGGATCAAAATGAACACATTCTAAGCATGCCACATCGTATTGTTTAGATGGTTTAAATGGTACAAGCCCCATTTCAGCTATGGGCACATGTCCCCCAGTAAGGATGCTACCGGATGTGGATGGCAAGTTCTCTGGATCATCCCAAACAAGGATTTGCTCTGAACCTCCACCACCAAGAAATTCTTCATTGTTCTGGATTTACCCTTCGGTAGGCCCTCTTGTATCCTACCTTTCTTGCTCAAGGCTTGCATTTCCTTCATCCATGGCCTTTTCTAGCTCTGCCATTTTCTTCAAAACATCTTCTTTTCTCTTCTATTTGGCAGCTTCCTCTTTATCTCTCCGTGCCTCTTCTACCAACAATTTCTTCGCCCTTGCTGCAAGCCTATGAGTACTTTATTCTTGTGCCTTCTTTGTAGCTTCTAATTTTCCTTCATTTGGTTTTGGATTGTTACTGATACTTCCCTTGACCCCAGATGCTTTTCTCTTCAACTGCTTGCTCATAACTGCCATACTGTAGACATTTTTGAACACCTGCTCCTCTTTATCTATATAGTCTGCATACTCGAAATGCACTTTGTGAGCTGCCACCTTTCCTTGTGAATCATTTCAGTGGAAGCTTTTCTCCCCAAAATGGAACATCTCCAGTTCTTTCACAAACTCTGGAGCATTCTTAACTTTGTTGAACTTATAGCTCCCCATGTAAAAAGGTACAGGTGGGAACACAAATTTCTTGATATCGAACAGATAATTTCCAAAACCATCTAGAAATACTTGTCTAACTGCCTCCTTATGTGCTATGTAGTCTGTTACATACATGGGAAGTAGTAAGGGTGCCTTGGTGCCCCCATACATTCTCAGATACATTCCTTCTTCTGTGAAAAAATAATCTCCATACTCTTTGATTGATTCTACTGCTCCCTCTGATAGACATGGACAATATTCAAGAAAGATCAACTTATACAGGGGCCTTATGAACTCCTCACAAATCAACTGGTAATGATTTTGATATTTATGGGCTCCCAAAATTTGATATGCAATGTATATAGGGGCCCTCCCCTCTTTCCATACACAATTAAGCTTCTCAAACTTGTGTCTATAGAGTATACAATGCATCAAGAAAGATGTTATAAAAAATTCTGATTTATTTTGTTTCAAACCCTCTTGGGCTTCCCTGACACATTTGGACAAGTTTCTGGTAGCTTTGTCTGCCCAGTTAAAAATCCCCCCGTCCATAGCTACATAATACATGAGGGGAATCCAGCCAAAGTTGTATGTCTTTCCATTAGTCGTACCATACAACCTGCTTATCATTAACACTATTATCCTAAAAGGGGTTCGGAGATGGGCTGTCTCATATTCCCCTGACTGTTTATGTCTGAAGGTCTTACCCTCAACCACCATCCCCTTTGCTGTGGTTGTATAGTCAAACTTCAAACTCTTGACCCATTATGTTGTTACACTTATTTATGCTTCTGGTAGATTGTATGCTTTTGAAATGAATGCAGGTGCGAATGATGCAAGAGGCTTGCTCATCATTTATTATCATTCCTACAGTGTCTATTTTGGGCAACAATCATCTAATGAGCTCTGCACAGGGAAAAATATCTGGCCCAGTGGCTATTTTGGTTAACCCAGACCTCAAAATGTTCTCGTATAGAGCTAGATCTCCCAATCCATCTTTTGGAACTTTTCTTTCAACCAGCATAGGATAGATTTGGCCCCATTTCAGCTCAGGTTCTGCTCCTGTAATCGATTTAGTATCTTTGTACACTATCTTAGTCTTCACCACCGGTGGGACTTCAACAACATCTGTGTCAGAATTGCTTTCAACAATTTTAAGCTTCTTCCTCCCCTTCTTCGTCATCGTTTCTGGAGTAAACAGTACCTGCAAGGAATATTTGTCTTATCATTCATATTTCAAATGATGAGTATCAATGTAAGAAAACGTATACATAATCGCAGCACAAAAACCTAAAATTTCCTAACCTTGTGAGTTTTGTCCATTAAAAACAACAAAACACGGCACGGGTCAGGGTTACAGTTGGGAAACAAATATGGGATATGGGAAACCACTGTTGAAAACCCCTACACTCTTCTTTCTTTATCGACAAACCCTCATTCGGCCCCAGACAATCTCATAGGCGCAACAGAGCTTCAAAGAAACAAAAATGGTGGCAATGTCCTAGGGTAAAACCTAGGCCAAAAATCCCACAGTCGATGCCTAAGGATTTTCCACCAACGAGCTATGTGTAGAATGAGGAAACCGTAGCCCATACCAATACCTAAACCCACAAGGAAACTGTCAACTGGCTTCCTAACGGCGCATCTCTTGGCCTCTTGGCAAAACATATTCAACCTAGCCGGCTGGGCGAAAATGCCTCTGGACAAGCAAACAGGATTTGCAGGATGGTCTCTACTTGGGAAAAACTAAAAAGAAATGGCTAACACAGGCTTAAGAAAGAAAACCTCTTTATATATCGGGCTGAGACTTAACCTAACCCACCCTGCAAATCGGTGGACAACTTTGTTGTTCGGGTACACAGGGTACTCCCAAAAGACCGAACACCTTGAGAAACCGCTTCACACAAATAGATCACAGATCAACACACTGATGTTTGTCACGTGGTTAAAACCATCGAGAGGGAAACAGTCCATGGCCCCAGCCAAATAGCTACTTGGAGCAATTTATTATTTGTTAAGTCATGAATTTCTTTTCTTCAGTCTTATATTTTGCTTGTGATTTTTATTTTTAGTTTGCTCATTTGCTTACTTTTAGGAAATTTTTGGTTTTAAGTGAAATTTTGATTTTTGCTTTTAGGTTTCCATTATGTTTTGTTTTTCTTATGGTTCTGAAGGGTTATATAGGACATATGTTGATTAAAGGTTTCACAAATAAACACTAAGATCAAAGTTTACTCTATAAACCTTATTTAAAATGGAATTAATGGCTAAAAAAGCACCAAATTTGATTTTAAAACATTCTGGTAGCGCAACGGTTAAAATTTTACACTGCGGCGCTAAAAGAATATTGCAGGGGATAAATTTGTCGGTTTTTACGCCAAATTCTCCCATGATTGTGCTCCTGGATGACTAATCACATGTATAGACAGGTTTGATACGTGTTTTATCATAAATAATCATGCAAACAGGTGTGGTCTATGTTGTGAAGGAGATCGTGGCAAAAAGAGGTTAGGGCTCAGCAAATCATGACATATAGAGGAACAAGCTGAGAATGATGGGAAAGAGGTTCTCCTCATAAGCATTACGAAGCTGGAGGCGAAGTGGAACGAAGACAATTGCTAAAATTCCGGAATTTGAAGTTGAAGAAGGAAGTTAGGGTTTTCTCAGCGTGACACTGGGAAGTAAACTGAAGACTTGAAGACACCTGGACGGTTAAATTTGACATTCAGATAGTCCAAAGATCAATTTTAAACACCTGCAGCAAGCTGGCAGTGAGGTATTCTGCGTAAAATTGGTCGTGGCCTGCTAAATTGGGGGTTTTTCCATTAAGGCTTGTTATGTTAAACTGATTAAAGAAAACATTAATTCATGTTGTTAACAAGCTCCCAATGATGAGAGATCAGTCTAAAAGGTTTTAGGTGTTTTGGCAAATGATAAGTTGAAAAACAACAGTTACATTAAACAAATTTCCCTGTCAAGATCAACAAATATGGTAAGGTGAAGGTCTATACTGTTTGTAGCAACCAGGGTTTCACAGATTTACTTGTTACCTGTAATCAATGCAATGAGTTAGCTGAGCATGTCTATTGCATGTAGACCTTGTCTGAGTATGTGCCAGAGGCTGATTGGTTTTGTGCTGAATGCAAGTTGAAGCAGAAAGTTAGCACACATAAGATTGCTCTCATATCATCTCATCCCCTAGTTAAACAATCACAATCTAAATCTAAGAAGCGAGCAGTTGAGAGCGCTAATGCAGAATCCTTATTGCAATGAGATAACTCATTATTGGCATTAGAAGGAGCCAAGGGTGCTATTTGTGCAGAATCACAACACATGGATGTCTCTATGCATTCCAGAGAGGGTTTGGCATTAGATGAACATATTGGATGTTAGTAAAGTTCAGTAGTAATTATTTTAAAGATTATTAGTGCTTTGTTTGACCTAAATTACCCAAGCTCAGTTCAAAACATTTCCTGCATTGACAATATAATAGATTGTTAAAAATTGAGAGAAAACAGCCAGGGAGAATCCAAAAGAAAACTGACTATCAAAAATCTGAAAGCTGGAAGGAAAAAGGGCTGTTAGGTCATTAACAGGGTCTTAAAATTACACAGAAACATTTAAAGCCATGGGAAAGCAGATGAAGAAAAGTGGAAAGACCAACAGGGCTGAACCCACTGAACTGAATTGGATAGACAAGTTTCCTGGATGTGCAGAACTCTTTGAGAAAGCTGGATGGTTGGACTTCTTTAAGAAGATTGATGGATATAACACCGAAGTTTCTCATAAATTTTCTCAATGTTATAACCAAGATACAGTATCATTTGACACTCTGAAATTCAAATTAACTATAGAGCTGGCGGCTGAAGCAATAGGAGTCAGGAATGAAGGAGAGCTTTGGTTCAAAAAGGTGCCATTTACCTTCAATGCCCAAAGGTATCTTTTACCTGGAATTATTCCAGACTGGAGTAAAGGAGTGCTCATCCAGAATTTTAGAGCTTAATGGGTAGAGCCCATCAAGATTCTACAAAGCTACATTACTTGTGAAGGGAGGTATGCTTTTGTATTCAAGTATCATTTTAGGTTCTTACAGCACCTTGCTGGTGAATCAATGATGAGTCTCCCTTTCTTCCTGTGAAAAACTTTGCAGAAAATGTCAAGCAGGATTAAAGAGCATCATGACCACACTACACAGTCCATATTGCATCATGGATTGATCAAGCTTATTATCAGCATTGTTCTGCAAAGAGAAGAAAAGACTTGGGACTACTTCCTCTTTTGGTCTGGGTTCCAAATTAACCAAGAAGGACAGCCTACCAAAAAGCATGTTGATAAGGGACAAACCCTAATTAGAAAATTAGGGAAAAAGGTCAAGACTGAAGAGGAAAAAGGTGTCAAAATTGAGGAAGTAGCAGAACCTTCAAAGGGAGATTATGAATCTTAGTAGCCTTCAGCTGACAGAAAGGGAAAAAGTTTGCTGTTTATTAAAAAGGAAACCCAACATGTGCAAAATAAAGCACCAGCAGAAGCACTCATGGATGAAAAAGTTGTCTTCACAGAGAAGGTTGCAAAAGAGGAAGAAAATACCAAGGTCCAACAATGAAGCCCAATTACCATTCGATTTGAAGATGAAGGGTACTTGTTGGAAGGAGATGAGTTGACTGTCAATGTTGAGACTAGGGTTGGCACACAAAGGGAACTCTCCAGTCAAGAAGAGAAGATAGTCATGCTAAAGAAAAAGAAGATCAAGGTTAAAGCTATGGAGTTTTCCACTGTTATATATCAAGGAAAAACTTTGAAAATGGTGGGAGAGCTTGCCCCAGGATGGAGACCCAAAACTAGACCCAAAAACAAATTGAGGCTGAACATGAAAAAGTTGCTAAACCCTAAGTTGAACACGGAAAAGGTCACTATGATTGATACTTCTTCTTCAGATGAAAACCTAGAATCTAGCAAAGGTAAAATAAAAAGAAAGAAACCATTGAAGACAGTAGAAGAGTCCAGCCTCACCGAAACTAAACTATCAGGTGTGTATTTGGAATTAAGAGGTGAAATGATGAAGGAACAACAGAAAGAAGAAATGGAAGCTTCTTATTTAGAAAATAAGTTGTTAATAGATGAAAATGCACCTGATGAAACAGACAATCAAGAAAATCCAAGTGTTCATGGTGTTTCTACAGAGCTACTGCATGAGGATGAGGACATCTTCAGAAAGATGAATATCCCATGGCTACCTAGTAAGCTGCAGAATACAACAACAGGCAAGGATTTTGACTCAGAAAAGGATAATTTGCAAAGAACCATCAAGCAGTATAAGCATAAAATGGAGTACATGCAAGAAACAAATGATGGTTTGATCCTAGCTAATAGAAGACTTAGGGAAGACTTAGAAGAAGTGAATGATCATTACCAAGAGCTTACTACAGTCTCCAAGGAGGCCCTAAAAAGGAAAAGAAGCATAGATTTACAGTGTGCAGAATTGAAACTGACCATCAAAAGCCTACAACAGTAGAATAAGGAGCTTACAACAAGGATGATAGATATGGAAGCTGAGCAGCAGAAAGCTAGGAAAAATGCCCAAGCCTTAGATGGAATAGCTTTATTGGCAGAAGCTGCTAAAGACCTTTGAGTATTGTTAGTTAAGCAGTTACTTGTTATGTTTTTGAGAAATACTTTATTTTGTAAATTATAATTTTGACATTATCCTATCGATGAGTAGGCTAAAAACAGTTAGGGTTTAGACCCTAACTGAATTTTGAAAAAAAGTATTTAGGAAGATCAAAAAGAGAACAAGAGGTTCAATTTTTGGATGGCTTAAGGAGGTCTCTTGACTTGTTTATGAGCTAAGCACTTAAACTCTCATGTGTATTTGATGAACATAATTATGAAATATATGATCCTTTCTACCCTTCAGTCTATGTTTTGGCTTCATTTTTAGCTTGTTTAGTTACATAATTGATAAATTCATTGTTGGTTTATGGTTTGTATGCTGGTAGTGCTTATTAGTTGTGAATGAACTTCAATGTCATGCTCTGTTGGATACCTGGTAATTATATTATGCATCTCTGTTCTTATTTACTTATGATTTAGTTCCTATTTGGCTCATGAATGTATTCCCTGTTTGTCACCAAACTTCACAACCAGAAAAATCTTTCAGAAACCCTAAAACATAGTTTTGCTTGATTGAATATTTGAGATTGTGTTGGCTTGTTTCTTTGTAGTCTGGAAATAATTTCTGGCACATAAATCATGCAAAAGAAATAAAGTTACATGAGATTCTCATAATCAATCAACTAGCCAAAGACCCTCTATGCTCGTTAAATAGAGATCATAGACCAATCGGGTGTTAAGCCACAGATTAATGGTAGGTATGGTCTAAGAGAAGTTGAACTGTCAGATCACTCTATGTCTAGAACATATCGTGACCGTCAGATTAGAATATTTACAAATGCATACTAATGCATACTAAATAAGCACACTTTTACCTAACGGATATATTACACAAGTTGATCTTAACTAAATCCTAAGTGTCTAAATATCCTAACATCCCCCCTTAAGAACAACTTGGGATAGGATTGAAGGATTTACAAAAGTGACACTATTAGGATAAGGAAGGAGGCATTAGAGCCTATCCCTCCTTAAGGACACATTCATGAACTCCTAACATATACTAAAGTTTAGAGAACTTCACTTCTGTAAGAGACTTGGTGAAGATGTTTGCAACTTGATCATCTGTAGGGCAATAGAGAACTTCAATATCACTATCATGAACAAGATTTATGATGAAGTGCATGTGTAGCTCAATGTGTTTGTTGTGCTGATGTAGAACTAGATCTTTGGTAAGCTTGATGGCACTTTGATTGTCGCACCAAAGTGGAGTAGGTTGCTGCTGCTCAAATCCAAAATTTGAACGGATCTGTCGAAGCCATAAAGCTTCCTGACTAGCATTAATTGTGGCTCAATATTCTGCTTCTATTGAAGAAAGAGCAAGAGATTGTTGTTTCTTACAAGCCCAAGTGACAGGTCTAGATCCCAGAATAAAAGCATAACCTGCAGTAGAATTTCAATCATCAAGATCGCCGACCCAATCTGAATCAGTGAAACCAACCAACAAAGGTTTCCCCCCTGTACTATAATGAATCCCAAACTGAATTGTACCTCGAATATATCGAAGTATTCTTTTTGCTGCTTTCCGGTGAATTTCATGAGGAGTTTGCATGTAATGGGCAACACGACCAACGGAAAAGGAAAGGTCAGGACGGGAATGAGTCAAGTATAAAAGACTACCAACAAGCTGATGATACAAGGTGGCATCTACTTCATGGGAAGTACAAGTGGCAGAAAGTTTGACTCCAGACTGGAAGGGAGAAGGGGCTGGTTTACAATCTTCCATGTGGAAGCGATGAAGAAGGTCACAAGCATACTTAGACTGGGAAAGAAAGATTCCTTCTTTGGTTTGTAAGACTTGGAGACCAAGAAAATAATGCAAATGTCCTAAGTCTGACATTTCAAAATTTTGCTTAAGACTAGATTTCACATGGGTTATAAGTTTAGGGTCACTACTAGCAAGGATAAGATCATCAACATAAAGAACAAGTATGATTTGATGGTTTCCTAATTTCTTGGTATAGACATTGGTGTTAGAATGGAATCTAGGAAGACCAGTGTCAAGGAGAAAGCTATCCATTTTGGCATACCAAGCTCTAGGAGCTTGCTTAAGGCCATATAAGGATTTCTTAAGGAGACAAACAAGGCTAGAGTTATTCTGAACATATCCAGGAGGTTGTTCCATGTAAATTTCCTCATGTAAATCACCATGTAAGAAGGTAGACTTGACATCCATTTGATGGACTTCCTAGTTATGTAAGGCTGCAAGGGAAAGAACAAGGCGGATGGAGTTTTTTTTTGCTACAAGGGCAAAGGTTTCATTGTAGTCAATCCCTTCAACTTGAGAAACAATTTTGGCAACTAACCTTGCCTTAAGTCTTTCAACACTTCCATCTAATGCATATTTAGTTCTGTAGACCCATTTACATCTGACAAGTTTTCTTCCTTTTGGAAGAGGAACAAGATCCCAAGGATCGTTCGCCATTAAGGAATGATATTCTTCAAAAAGTAGCTGCATCCCAATATGGATTTCCTGAAGCTTCTGCAAAAGTTTCTGAATCATGATTCTTGGAAACTTGAGCCAAAAGAGAAGAGGCTCGCTGAAACTAAGAACGTGTTCAACGTTGATCTCTAGGATCATTGGCAAGATCACCAGCTACTTCACATGTTGAACGGACCCATCGAGGAAGTATTGGTGCTAGTGCAATTGGAGAAACATGAGCAAGAAGAGGTGGATTTTCATCCTCACCATCATCATCAGAAACTAGAGTTGGAAATCTATCAAGGAAGTTGGAAGAAGAAGAAGAAGAAGAAGAAGAAGAAGGCACAATTGCCAAATCAGGCTCGCAGGCCAAAGATGGCACACCCGCCAAGTTAGGCTTGCAAGACAAGAGATTGTCATCAAATTTAACATCTCTTCTAATTATTATATCATGTGAATGGGGTTGAAGAAATCCATAACCTTTTACATCTTCTGAATATCCAACAAATATGCACTTTTCACTTTTAGGCTGCAATGCTTTCCATTTTTCATCCGGAATGTGAGCCCATGCTTCACAACCAAACACACGAAAGTGACTTACATCTGGTTTAATTTTACTCCATGCATCTTCCGGTGTTATACCTTGTAAAAATTTAGTGGGTGTGCGATTAACTATGTATTTTGCATAATTTATGGCCTCAGCCCAATATTGAAGACTTAGTCCCTTATATTGGATCATACAATTAGCCATTTCTTTTAAAGTGCGGTTCTTTCGTTCAGCTACACCATTTTTTGTGGTGTATATGGAACAGTGTGCTGTTGTTGGATTCCTTGTTTAGTGTAGAAAGTAGTGAACTTATTGTTAACATATTCTCCTCCATTGTCATATCTTAACTTAATAATTTGATGACCAGATTGTTTTTCAACAAGGGCCTTGTAGGCCAAGGACATGTTAAATACTTTGCTCTTAAGTTTTAGGAAGTAAACCCAAGTGCATCTGGAGTAGTCATCAATGAAAGTTAAGAAATATTTGAAACCAGAAAAGGATGCAGATGGAAGAGGACCACACAAGTCACTATGCAAATGATCCAAAGGAACCTAGGCGTGCCAAGAGGAACGTTTGTCAAAACTGTCCCGATGATGTTTTTTGAGTACACAACTGGAACAAACACCATCCTTGCAAGATACCATTGGAAGACTAGCCACCATATTGTATTTACATAGTTGTTGCAATGAGCGATAATTTAAGTGACCAAATTGCTCATGCCAAAGTTTGCTCAAGTTATCACTATGAGCAACAAAAACTGAAGGAAAATGTGATGACCCAAATTTGTTAAATTTGTACAACCTGGTAATATCATCAACAGTTCTAGTAGCAAGGACATTTTGAGGATTTTTAAAATCATTGATTACAACTTGGTGAGGTGTAAAAGTCACAGTTTTACCTTCACCTGAATGAGTAATTTGATAGACTGATAACAAATTGCAGGAAATTTTTGGAACACATAGTACATCACTGAAATGACCATTTTCTACTGGAACTATTCCTGATCCTACAACACTTAGAGATCTATCATCACCAACAAATATTTGTTTGGTGTTACATTCATGCATAGTAGAAAATATGGCTTGATCCTTAGCCATATGATAAGATGCTCCAGAATCAATAAGCCATTCATTTGAAGTAGAATAAGAAGATGCATTATAAGAGTAACCAGAAGCACAAAGTGCATGTCCATGAGAGGTAGATTCTGAAGATGAATCTAGGTTGATGTGGTGCTTCTTCATTGCTGCTTCCAAGGTCGACATCCTCTTAAAACACTTAGATTCATCATGATTATCTTTCCCACAAAAATTGCAATGACGCTCAGTCTTCTTTCCTTTTTGCTTGGATCCTTTGTCAATTTTTAAAGAAGGAGCTGACTAAGAGGGTTTGGGACCCTTGTTATTTTGCTTATTATTGCGAAAATTCTATTTCTTGGGAGGCTTGGACTTTTCTTTCTGTTGGGACAATAAGGTTTTCCCAGATGTATCTACATTGTTAATTATTCCAAGATGAATGAGATTATCTTGCTCTCTAATTAAGGAATCACAAAAGGATTCAAGGCTAGGCTCTTGATAGCTAGCTGCAGTCAAGGATTTTTTCATGGAGTAGAATGTAGATACAAAAACAGAATATGTAGGTCCAAGTTTTGAAAGAATATGATAAATATATTGTTTGTCTTATTTCTTAATCTTGCATTCTACACATAATAGTCTAAGAGTTTTATACTTAGAGAAATAGTCTTGAATGCATGAAAAATCATTTGGATTCAAGGAAAGCAACTCATTCTCAAGTCAATGACCCCAAATTTCATTGTGTTTACCAAACATAGATTCCAACTTTTTCCAAGCGAGATTAGGTTCATCAATTCCAAATATGTGAGATCGCAAATCAGAAGAGATTGACATCCCAATCAATCCACGAGCTTCATCACATCTATTTGCCCATTTAATTTTCTTATCATCATCAGTGGGTTCTATTTCTTTCCCTGAGGTTATCCTGAAAAGTCCCCTACTTTGCAGAACATCCTCCACACAAGATTTCCATGAGAAATAGTTAGAACTTGTAAGTATAATATCACAAGGGGTGACCATACTATAAAATAATGGCTGAAAGAACAGAAACTAACTGTCTAGATGCAAAGAGGTCGAAAAATATGCGGTTTAAAAAAAAACGGCACTTAAAACTGATTCTGGATGAGGAAGTTATGCTTGATCAAAGAAAATGTTGAAGATGTCCCCAATAGTGACGTGGCAGATATTAACTTTGACCAACTAAAAAAAAGAAGCCCCCTCTTTCTAAGATCAACCCTTGACAATCACTTTTACAATAAAGTTGCTTTGAAGTGAATCACTTTTGTAGAATAAGTGATGTTCACTTTTACAATAATGTGACTTTTAAATAGTGCAGCAATAAATTAAAAGACTTAAGTGACTCACTTTTATTTTATTTTATTTATGTGAGATGCACTTTTACAATAACTTTTACAATAAAATAACTTGAAAATAGAATTTGCATGCACTAAAAAGTAGCTTAATAAGACTTGAACTCAAGACCTATTAAGTAATAAAACAACTTTGGACCAAGTGAGCTAAGTTTAAAAGGTACATAAAATAATGGAAAGAGGAAGGAGAATTTTTTTTTTTACTCTTCTCCCTTGTTTTCCGTGCTTGCTTTCTTTTCCTGCAAAAAAAAAAAAAACCAAAAAACAAAAACAAAATAACTTTTTCCACACAACGGGGTTAGATCTTGCTTAGCTTACCCGGAAAGTCTACGTTTTCAAGTTTTCTCGCTGTTTTTTATTTGCTATGATCACACAAGGTGCACGGCAAAGAGCATACATAGCCGAGAAGACAAGAAAAAAAAACTTTCCCTTACTGTTTCTGATTCGCCGTGATCGCACAAGGTGCACGACAAAGAGCATACACAATCAGGGAAGGCAACAGTCTGGGACTAAACCAGAAAAGATCTAATAATAAACTAATAAAATATGAGAGATTTAAAAAAAACAAATCCGTCACTATAACATCATACCTTCAGATTTGCCGAAATGGGTGATTCTGGAGCAAACAGAAATGGTTTTCGATGAAACAAAAACTATTTCCCAATGGAAACGATGCTCCAGACGCAATGGAATAGCTTCCATAGGCCAAAAATGCACAAAAAATCTAGAAAAAAAACCATTTCAAACTTTCGGCAACACTGGTTCCAGATCTTGATCAAAACTGAAAACGACTCTTCATAAAAGCTCTGATACCATGTAAGGTGTTAACAACCCTACTTAGCAGAGGCTTGAAAAAATCATGGTGAAGAAGAGGTAATGGTTGTTTGTAATACTTTGGTTAAAATTTTATAGTATGAAAGTAGGGTAAGAGGCGAAGAACGATGAGTTATCAAAGGATCCTATGGTGTGAAGCGAAAAGAGGAAGATAAAAGTCCTATATTATGTCCGCTCTCTAAAAGATGCGAGGAGGCTAAGTGTATGTGGGAATTTAAATGCGATATATGGATCAATGGTCATTGATCCAGCTCGCTCAGATCCATGGTCTATGTAAACTCCGCTTTCTGAACTTACACATTGGTTAAAACAAAGGAACCCGACGGAATCGTATACATGTCACTCGATCTGATGGCGGGGAAATAAAGGCGGATCACATTGATGATAGTGGATGACTCCGGAGTGAAAACTTGCACGATGGATAAGACCAAGACACCCGACGGAATTAGGTACGTGGCGCTTGATCTGATGGTTGAAAATTAAAGGTGAAATAGATCAACAGTCATGGATGGATCTAGAGCGTAAAGGTGCACGGTAGTTGCAGGTAAAGGGCGGTTGTGGAATATAAACCACTGTACACGTGGTCGATCGTGGTGCAATCCGGAGGTGAAAGCGGTTTAGTGGAAACCGCCAAAGGGACGCTCCGGAGTGGGGTCTTATAAAAGGGAAGTTGACTTGTTCCATGATTATTTTATTGGTGCCGGACGAGTGAAAAAGACCTACGGGTTCATCAACCTTCGACTCTCAATTTCAAACACATGCGGCCATGGTAAACAGGTAAAGCTTAAACGCCTATAATTTGTCCATCTAATTTCCATTATCAATTGAATTATGGACCAAGGGAAGGAATTGCAGGGGTCTGGTCATATTTTAGATGACAGGGAAGATTATTTGGTTGATAGGGACAGAGGTGTGTATGACCCTTTCCTGTCCATAGGAAGCGTATCAGTCAGTAAAGAAAGGTTGTGGCACTATAATTCACAAGGAAATGATGTCTTAAATGTCTGTAAATCCTTTTTATATTATTTTGCCATTGAACAAACCCTGCATTTTCCAGAATTCATAGAATGGTGTGCTGTTAATTATTCCCCTTATCAAAGAATCATTGTAATCCAGTCTACGTCCCGAATACTATGTAAAATCAATGCCAAAGTCGTTCGCGAAAACCTCAACTTGCCTGACAGTTACCCTGACAGTCATGAACCTGTAAATGAGTCTATCCTTGCTGAATTGTACAAAAGTTGTGAAAGTGAAGTCCGTTGCAAATTCCTATCCAGCATTTTGAAAGAGGGTCAGTCATTAGATGGTCTTTTCTTGCCTTACCATGTTCATATTTTTAAAAATGAAGTTCAATTAGTAGTATCCCTGGTCTATCAAATATTGGGTCTTGACGATGATTGCCACGTAAATGAAGTCATCCTTGGTTTTCTGTTAAAAATAATTTTATCAGGTTCTGAGTCTCAGTCAGTTCCTATATTCAGTCTAGATGAGTACTTGGCAGAAGCAATCCATCTGCAATTAAGTGAATTCCTGAAGGTTAGGTTCTTTAAATTTCAAACTTACTTGTTGAACATGATGCTATGTTCAAACGTCACTGAATTACAGTTTTTGAGTACTATCTTCTCTTCTAATTTGCCCAAGCAAATCAACATGTTTGAATTTTCCAATTCAATCATGTCCGAAATGTATAAAATGTTGTTTGATGAAGTGTTGCCCCATGTGTTAGAAGAGATGAAATGCCTGATGCAGTCCTCGCCCGAAGACCGAGTTGGAGACTGGTTCCTGTATAAAGATTCCACTATTTTAAGGGTATATGGATTTACTGGGGAGCCTTATAGGTTACCCGCTTTCCTAACCCCAAGAATTTTTACATTAGAATTCATGAGGCAAAGGTTACATTAAGAGGAAGAGCATTTTGGAGCCTTAAAAAATCTTCAAATATTAAATTCCCTCTCAAGGTTGGCTCTTTTATTTTCAAAAATAAAGGTGCCTTAGTGTTTATTGAAAAATTATTGGGAAGTATGGAATTTCAAAAAGAGCCAAGGATAAATTATGATCCCCACCATGTAATTTCCGTGAGGAAACAGGAAAACAAGAACAAGCCATTTGATCACCAGTCTATTGAAGGTTTGAATGAAACAACCAATCTGTTACAGTTTATGGAGACTCCAAGGTCTGATGAAGATGCAAGTACTGTACCAGTTGTAGTATCCCAAGTAACAGAAAGTCCTAATATTGTAATTAAAAGAAGTCTTTCCGAGGTCAAGAGAATGGAAGTAGATGAAGATGGGTCACACAAAAAGGCCAAATTGTTTCAAGTTGGTGGATTTTTAAGTGAATAGATTTCTGATGATTTCAAGAGAGTTGCTTTAGTCCCAACAAAATCTATACAGGTAAATTAGTTTTCTTTTAAAAGTGTAGATGGTTCAGAATCAAGTCCAATTTTCAAGTCCAAAGAGGAACTCAAGGCTAGTTATATGGAGAAAAGAAAGCAGTCTATGGAAGAGACAAGGAGTTTACTCCCGCGGGTAAGGAATTTAAACAATCCAAAAACCTCCTTAATTTCTGCCAGGGATGTAGAAATAAATACCTTCAAATTAGCTATGGTAAATGATAAAAAGATGTCAGAGATGGAGGTAAGGTTGGACAAGATTAGCGTACCAGACAAAATACAGCTACACAAGCAAACAAGTGACATTATTTATTCAGATCTGTTACAAGCTGTGATGAGAATCAATAAACTACAAATTTTGGTAGATAAGTTAGAGATCCAGTTAAAACATGAAAGAGTTGAAAATAAGGCCAATGCCATTCAGATTAAGAAGCTACAAGAAGATATTATCAATTCAGGGAATGAAAGAGATAACACCCAAGCAATCCGAATAATGCTGGAAGAAAATGACAACACCCTCCAAGTTTTGAAGAAAAAGTTTAAGATCCCAAGCACTGAGCATGTTCAATCATCCGAATTATTGGCATTGCAAGAAGAGAAAGACAAGATCCACCAGGAGATGATGGAGCATAAAGGGAGAGTTGTTGAATTACAAGAGGAAAAAGACAAGTGGAAAACTGAACGGAGTGAGATGATATCTCAAATCTCCTTGCTGAAAAAGGACCAAAATGATGAAAAGGAGATCATGGAGGAATTGATGAGTCATACTCCCACCGATGAGGATCTGTCCATTGTAAATATTGAGAAACCATTAAATGATTTTTATGCGGATGATTTGTTAGTGCCTATGTCCTAGGTAAGCCTAAAGGACAAAGAAATAAAAGAGTTAAAGGTAGAAAATGAAAATATCAAGTCCGGGTTAGCCAAAGTAAGTGAGAATAAAAATAGAATATTGCAAGACAGAAATCAGCTGCAAAAGAAATTCAATGAACTGAAAGAGAGAAACATTGGGAAAGGTCCTCTCCAGGGGGCAAAGCATATCATTTGGGACACCTTGTCTGTAGAAATTACTAAATTCAGGCACTATATGAACTTTGTCGATGATCAAAGTATATTGATCAATTTGGCCCACCAAAGACTAAAGCTAGTGAATGAACATATGGAGACAAGACCCCTTGCCACAGCCCAGAACACATTGAGTTTTTTGAATTCATTAACATACTAGAAATTACATGATATGGGAATAAAGGATAGGATATCAATAGTACTATGGGATAAGAAGTTTATCCACAAGCATCATTTAATGAAAATGGTCCAGGATAGAGCTGATGAAATGGTTTCACAGGTTAATAACTTCAAGCAGGTTTTCAAAGAGCTATTTGAGGATGGCCCGCCTTCCTTTTGGGATGAGGAGGGACGGATATTTTCTCAGGAGCACTATCACAGCTTGTTAGTTCAGAGCAGCATGGACCACTCCAAATTTGATGATTTGGAAAAATGCCTAACAGGGAAAGCTATTGTAGATAAATTGACAGAGGATTTCAAAATTTTACAAAAGTTCCTGATTGTCAGAAGAGGATTGCCCAAGGTGTCATATGAGGCTTACATGGAGCTGGAAGTGTCAATTCGAGAGATGATGGAATGTGATACCCCAAGCACGGAGCAATGGAAAGTCATGGAAAGGTTTAGGAAGACAAAATACATCCTTCATTCATGAGAACAGATGTCGTGCGCTGAGGAGCTGCTGGGATAGGACTTGTACCAAGTTGATTTAATTTAATGATCAATTAGGATTGAAGTTGTAGTTTATTCCTAGAAGTTAGGGATTTAGTTACAAGACTTTAATTAAGCCGATCATTTGGTTATGAATCTTCTTGGAAGATGAATTAGTTTATGTATATATTTGAATCTATTTTATTTGATGGGGGTTGGAACCCATCCCGTTGTTGAATGTTTTGAAAGACATATATTTTTTTGAGCAAAAATTGAATGCGAAGAAATTATCAGAGATTCCTACGCCCTTTGTATTACAGTCCGTGCTTCTTTCTTTGTGATTGTTTTTTCCTGTGTTCATTCCATTATGTTCTCTTCATATTTGGAACAAATCATTGAATGATTGGAATTCATATTCATTATGCTCTGATCATTGTTTCAAATATTTTATAAACCTTTCTGCTAAAGTCAATATCGAATTCATATCTCGATGCTCTGTATTGATGGATTGTGCTCTACTTCTTCTGTTCCAAATGGATTAAATGAATGATTGTAATCGAATGGTTACCTTGCCTTTGATGAACTTCTGTGCATATGATTTTATGTTATTTATCTATATGTGACCCCATGCCCAATGGTTATACATATTGTTTCAACCACCTAAATAATCCTTGAGTCTTGATACCTATATCTGGTCTTGTTAAATTTGTATCTGAGAGGTCCCTCTCTAGAAAGAAAAGCCAGTTTCTTTCTAAAAGTGGTTTTTGATGTTACCTTAGGATATACTTTTTACAAACTGGGTACATTCTGAGTGCTAACATAAGGTTTTCCATTACACCAAAACCTGCAAATGTTGGTAAACATTTGAAACCTAGCACACGACCCTATCACTAGGAGTGGTGGTTAAAGCACTTGTTTTATATTCCTAGAGGTGCGACGGTTATACCATGTGGAGGTACCCGATACTCCAAAACCCTGCCTCCGACGTAGCTCAAGGGAATTGAACCTGAGACCTCAGCTCTGATACCATGTTTGGGTATACAAGGTACTCCCAAAAGACCGAACACCTTGAGCAACTACTTCACACAAACAGATCACAGATCAACACACCGATGTTTGTCACGTGGTTAAAACCCTCGAGAGGGAAACAGTCCACGGCCCTAGCTAAATAGCTACTTGGAGCAATTTATTATGCAAAAGAAAGAAAGTTACATAAGCTTCTCATAATCGATTAACTAGCCAAGAACCCTCTTTGCTCTTTAAATAGAGATCATAGACCAATCGGGTGTTAATCCATGGATTAATGGTAGGTATGATCTAAGAGAAGTTGAACCGTCGGATCACTCTATGTCTAGAACATATTGTGACCATTGGATTAGAATATTTACAAATGCATACTAATGCATACTAAAGAAACACACTTTTACCTAATGGATATATTACACAAGTTGATCTTAATTAACTCCTAAGTGTCTAAATATCCTAACATTCGCAACCCAACAACCAATCAACTTAAAGAAAAGGAGAGTGAAAAACCTTACCTGGCAGGCCGGAGGCTACGCACAGTCGAAGACACCTAGAAATGTTACACCACGCGAGCTATACAGGGTATCACCACTAATCGTATGCGGAGCTAAATGGAAAAAAAATCAGCAGCCTTTTGCCCTCCTCACTGACTCTGTAATGTAAAATGGTAAAAATAATTTAGTTTGGAAAATAAAAAGGATTCTCGGGCTTTAATTCTTCATTAATATTTGCACGTATGAGCCCCCCAACACCATTGGAGTTAACCATTCATGGGCCAAAACATATTGTTTGTCATCATGGGAACAACCCCGATACGACGGCTCAAACTTACTCATCCACCTGCTACTGTTGGGATAAAGTTCTCTTTTCATCTGCTATAACTCTGTGGCTTGGCGTAAAAATCATATCGGAGAGAAAAAATAGGTGCATCCGCAAGAAGCTCAAAAAACTCAGCAACGACGGGTCCTACTATAATCGGATGTGAATGGGAAAAAACCTCCATCGTAGCGGCTTGCATCAGAAACTACTCCCACAACAAAAATGCGTAACCTCTCGCCATAGTGGGTCAAATTGGAAGAAACTTCCGCCATAGCAGTTCTCGGAGACCAAATCAAAATACCAAACAACAGCTCGCTGCCGTAGTGGACGCAACTTGAAAAGTTCTCCGACCTAGCAGAAGTAAAGAGACATCGGTGCTCAAAAATGAATAAGACCTGCTATAGTGGCTCGATCATGAAAATCCTTCTGCAATGATGGTTGTGTAACAAAGAGTATGCCCACCATAGCAGCTCGTAATTTGAAAACGACTCACCGTAGTGGCTCAAAAACAAGATACTGCCCGCTGCTGCGGGTCAAAATTTGACTTTCTTCCTTGGTGAAAATTGAAACTTTTGGAAACTTTATGATGGACAGAAAAAACCAAAGGTGAAAATCAAAATCAAGCAATCTAAGGAGAAAACTAAGATCTTCAAAGGGGGCCAAAAAATATCTTCAAAAAAATATTTTTGGGAAAGTTTACAGGGGCAACAGGTTGTGATTGAAACTCTCCAACCTACCCAATTAATCCCGTTCGTTCATGCACATGTCACCTTTTTATCCGATGAGTGCAACTGACCATGATTGGATTCGATGGACTTGTTCAGGTCCATCCCGATCGTCTGCATGCACCTTCACATTATTTTACCCTCATCACCATGGAGCCTTTAACTTTCAAGGGTGTCAAGGTCCATAGTTCTTTGCCACATATTTTTCTCTTTATGAATTTCACTAGACTAGTAGGGAGTGAATATAAAGGCTAACACCATCCTTCATTATTTCTTAGTTGTTAATATTTTTTTGGTTTCCAGATAATGCAATTTGAAAAATAGTTCAAAATCTAAGTGAATGGTTTCAATCCTCTTCATTCCATGGTCTCTCACATTGAATATTATTCTAAAATAAACAATTATTTGTATCACTATTGCATGATGTCGCCATCTATTTTATATTTTTTAAAGCCACAAGTAGTCATAATTTTGACGATCTTACATTGCTACTGTAGATCTATTTTGTAACATTCCAATGGACTTATGTCGCAAGTGTCTCATCGCTACAATCAAATTTTCATTGTTAATGTTTGTACTTTCCTTGGAGCAATGACATATTATCATGACTTATATGATGAAATATTTGTTTTATATGGTTGTGGTTACCACCACATGGCACCACAATAGTCATTGCTTCCAACGAATTTATGCCACAATTTGATTGTGGATATAATGTGTTTCGTCGGTAAGGTTTGTAGCTTCAATGCAATGTAGGATCATTCCTCATCCGATGATATTTTGGTTTGACATGAATAGTGTTACCACCAAGTAATTTGCATAGTGGTATTTTTTTTGAGTTTTTAATGGTTATACACAATCTAATAACATTTTGGCATCATAACTTCATAACCATATACAAAAGGATCACCGAAAGAAACACAACCTCACAAAAGAACAAAAAGTTTTATCTTGGGAAACCCTCATGGGGAAGAAAACCCAACAAAACTTCCTCTATATAGATGTATCAAAAGTACAAAGACAAAAACCCAAACAGGTGCTCCTTCTCCTTGCATATGTCTCTCTCTCCTATGCGCTATACACAAGTGAGTGTGCGTGTTCAAATGAGGAACACACCTCCTTTATTTATACTCTTTCTTCCACTTAAATTTTTCCCTAACAAGTCGGCCCCAACAAAATTACTAGGCTGACTTCACCTAGGAATACACAAAACAATATTATATTATATTCAGAAGGGTTCTATTGACCTGACTTATAATGGAGGTTTTACCTCATGACTCTATGATGACCAAATACAATAGTAACATCCTGACAGAGGAATAAAACATCTCCAACAGGTTACATCAATAAAATACATTTAGAATATTATTCGAAGTTACAATATTTCAACACCCCCCCTTAATGAGAAGAGTATTTTAGTGACAACAACAACATCAACTGTAGGAGTAAGGAGAGAGAGCATATGCAATATCATCAAGGTGATACACCTATACATCATTGGAAGTTTTCAACAATCATCAGCAACTAGAACAATTACTAGAACATCTTCAACTTATTCAGTACTGGAACATCATCTTGTACAACACTATGTCTTCATCTTTGATCTTCAACTTCTGTAGCACTCGATCACTCGATCCTTTGCAGCATTTGATTGCTTGATCCTTTGTAGCACTTGATCAGTCGATCCTTTGCAAAAACACTTGATCTTTTGATCAACAACATCATCATCTACATCCATACTTGGATTTTCGATCAACAACAACATAACCTGCAACACACATGATCCACTTACAGGATGATCAATCCCTATCACTTTTGGACATAGGTCCAAGGATGATGTAATCCTGAGCCACTTACGGGATGGTCAATCCCTATCATTTTAGGACATAAGTGCAAGGACGATGCGATCCTCACGCCTCACGAATAAAAAATTCTACAGATCCAATTACAGGATGATCAATCCCTATAAATTTAGGACATAAGTCCAAGGATGATGCAATCCTCACGCATCACGAAGACATTGTTAAAATAGTAGCAAACGTGTAGCAAACAAGGAAGGTCTTCCTGCATGCATGTGTCCTTGCATGCAGAAGACTTAAATTAGGAAACCAGTTGTATTTAATTTACTTTTCCTAAGTTTACTTTGGAAATTAAATTAAAGTTAAATAATTATTTATTGACTTTAAGTGAAAGTCAAATTAGGGTTTTTTCTTTACCTAAAGTTATTAAAGAAAGGTCAATTGGTGGAGAGGACACACACTTGTATTTCGATAGAGACATGACACAGACAGAGAGAAAAAGTAAGACGGATGATTTACCTAAGAAGATGGAGGAGCTAACTGACAGGGTGACCGATATTCCAAGAAGGAAGAAGAACGCACAAGAATCAGTTGCAAAGGAGGTCGTACTACCATACGAAATTACGTACAGCGGTCATATAGGTTGTACGGATTCTACACATCAGCTATACAACAATATTGATCCGTACAACACGTTGGGAGGCTGTACTACTAGACGAATAACCGAGCATGCATGTGATGGGTTTTAGCTGGGGTTGTACAGTGATTCTGTCGTTTACTTCTTCTCCCGGTTTGGGTGATTAGCAGTGATTGTAAAAGTTCCATTTTTTCTCTATAATAAAATCCATATTTGAATGCTACACCAATTTTCCCATTTTGGGTTTTTCGGGGGGTTTCCACATCCAAAATAATAGTGTCAATATTGTGATATGATCTTGTGATTTATTTTTTAGTACTTTATATTCCATTGCATACTTGTAAAGGAAATTAGTGAGTGGTTATCAATAGAAACTTTGAATACAATGCTTAGCCCTATTTTGAATATTAAATGAACTTTTACATGGTATCAAAGCTCTGGTGAGATAAAGTTGAGATATTTGCAGCATAAGTTATAGATCAAGGGTAGATCTATTGAAGACACAAACCTAGATTGCATATATAGGGTTTGACAGGTACACTTCAGTATGGTTGTGCAGTTGAGAGTTGAGGATAGACTCCATGGTGCTCAAAACATTCCTACATGGAAAGAAAGGATCACAAGGATCTTGGATGTCAGTGATGCAGAGGAGCACATTGACTCCACCAAAGTTGCACCCACAGATCCGATAGATTTAATAGCTTGGAAGAAGATTGATTCTAGAGCCATGTTGATCATCTTGGATGGGGTGAAGGACCACATCGTCCCTCACCTTTCTGAGAAGAAGACACGTTTAGAGATTTGGACAGATTTGGAAAGTCTATACCAGAGCAAGAATGAAAACTAGAAGATGGTGTTGCAAGAGAGGATGCACAACACCAATATGTCCAAGGGAGAAGGAGTGGTGCCTTATCTCATGAGGCTCACATAGATTAGGGATGAGCTTGGAGCTATTGGATCTAAGAATGAGGATGAGGAGCTAGTTCAGATAGCCCTCAATGGATTCTCTAAACCATGGGACACCTTTGTCAAAGGTGTAGTGGCTAGGGATAAGCTCCCTGATTGGAAGATATTGTGGGATTACTTTGTGCAAGAGGAGACCCACGTTGGTCAAGGATCAGGCTCATCTAGCAGTACCCCATAGATTCTGGATGAGGAGGATCTAGCCCTTACATGGAATATCAAGGGGAAGGAAAAGTTGAATAAGGGTGGTAATAAGAACCTTGACATGTCAAACGTCAAGTGTTTTATCTGCCACAAGCAAGGAAACTTTGCCTCCCAATGCCGGTACCCCATAGATTGTGGATGAGGAGGATCTATCCCTTACAAGGAAGATCAAGGCGAAGGAAAAGAGGAATAAGGGTGGTAATAAGAACCTTGACATTTCAAACATCAAGTGTTTTGTCTACCACAAGCAAGGAAACTTTGCCTCCCAATTCCCATAGAGGAAGAAGAAGAGTAACACCCATCGCTAGATCTACAGAGGTGGAGGATTTCAGTAGGAATTTCGATGAAGAGTTTTTCTTGATAGCTTGCATGGAAAGCACCACGGGGAGAAACATATGGTACATCGATAGTGGAGCATCTAGTCACATGAATGGACATAATAGATTCTTCAAACACTTGCAGGAGGGTGTAATAGGGATCCACGTTGAGCTGGGTGATGATGGGCGATATCAGGCGTAGGGAGTTGGAACTGTCTCATTTCAAAGGGAGTCTGGAAAACCCCTCAGTTTGTTGATGTGTTATATGTTCCAAGATTTACCAAGAACCTAATATCAGTCTCCACTCTAGAGGACAAGGGATATCAGGTGAAGTTTTGACACCATAGAGTGTATATCATGCCCAAGGGGTCAGATAGGAGCTTGGAACGGGTGATTGGCATTAGGAGCGGGAAAGTGTATAGACTACAATTTGAGCCTACAAATGCTCTAGTCAACAACAAAAATAGTGAGGGTGAGATATGGAATAGGAGGATGGCACACTTACACTATGGAGCACTAAGGAACTTGAGACAGGCTTGGTTTACTGCTGATTTGTTGTGACAATCGACTGTGTAGTTAATATTTCCTTTTACGCAGAAGTGTGTAATAGCTGTTACAAACTTGCCCAGCCCCTGTGTGTGTGCTATTTATCTTTCTAGATTTTTCTTGATTAGATAAGTCCTTTGCTTTGATGAATTCATTGCTGGTTAATGAGTAGAGATCTTTCTAATTTGGTAAATTAGACTTTCATTTCCTGCAAAAATAATTCTAGGTGGGTTTCTCTTTATATCATAAACATTCAGATTAGTATGATAGGAAATAAAAGTTCTTTTCAATTCCTAGATGGGTAATGTTAATTTGATTTCTTACAGGGAGCTTAGTTGGATGAAGCAGTAATTAGAACTAAGTGACTTTCATTTTACTTATCAACTACTGAACATGTCTATGCATATACTTTTCTAATTGCCTTTGAAATAACATACTTCCCCTGGGTTGACAATTAAATATTGAACACTCTTCTTGTTAAGTAATTAATGAGTATAAGCTCGCATGGGTGTAGACTGACTGGCAAGTGCCGTGTAAATGAAGGAATGTTGTAAAGGAGGTCTCAAGTTCAAATCTCACCTAGACTTATCCGTGCCCCATGCTTGCGGGCTGTGTGGATGCACCTGGGGTTATATTGGCAGCCGACGGGAATGGACCCCGTGTCACGTGAGTACCAAAACCGCCTAGTTACCAATTCCCCCAGTTAAAAAAAAGTAATTAATGAGTATATAGAGTGCCCAACATGTTGAAGTCATTGCTGGGGAAGGTAATTGGTAGGAATAGTTAGTAGTCGAATTGATTCATTTTCTTTAGGAGGTATGATTCTAAGCTTGCATGATTTATAGGTTTGCATGAATACAAGAAGAACTCAACGAGATATTCCCAAAACTCCCAAAAATACTAACTTGGCAGGTGGTAGAGGTCATGGATGTAGCCCAGGCTTAGGGAGAAAGACATTCGTTGATGAATTAGTTTCCAAGGATAATTCTTCTACTCGAGCTCGAAATCAAGGACCATCATTTGTCAGAAGAAGACCTATTTCTCCTAGGTTGGAAGCATCAATGTCAACAGTGGAGAGAACAGTAGGAGGTGCGATGCCATCTAGTGTCCCCGTGGAAGAAACTTCAAGAGATAGGGGTAGTTATATGGGAATAGGTGGACTAGAAGAGGTTTACCAAATAGGCAGAAAGGAAGTTAGAAAAGAGGAGTGGTTACAGTTTCAACAAAATTTTGAAGATTATAAGAATCGAAAAGAAGAAGATGAGGAGTTAAAAATGAATAACGAACGTCACCACGATGATCATGAGGAATAAGTAGGGAAAATCATAATGGTGATAGTGACCTCCAGCATGAGGAGACAATTTCCACACTCCAGTTCCCCATTCCGAAACCAACTGGAAAAACCCCCATGAAGAATATTTCACCCTCAGTGTTACCCTACTTTCATGGGAAGGACACAAAAGATCTAGATGAGTTCCTCTTTTAGTTTGACATTCTTTGTCGAAGTTATGACTACATCTACAATGAGCAGAAGCTGAAAATTTTTCTTGCTACCTTAAAAGACAATGGCCTACGCAGGTTTATGTGCTTGGGTGGAAAAACTATAATAACAAGGGAGTAAATGAAACATCTGTTCCTAAAAAAGTATCAAGAATACTGTAAGATGAAGGATAAGAGAGAAGAGTTATTTAAGATGGTGCAAAAAGATGAAGATATTTTGGAGGATTTTGTGGAGAGGCTTCTGTATAATGTACAGAGGGCAGGACAAACCACTATTGGAAGGGATGTTCTCAAGATCATTCTACTGCGAGGAATAAGAGATGGATTTATGGACATGCTTAAATTGTTAGGGAAGGGAGATATCTCCAAGGAATCCTTTGATCACATTGTGGACTTATGCCGACGATATTCTATGGGATCTACCTGAACCAACACGAAGGATCGAGATGTTTTCTCACAGGAACAGAAGTCAGCTGGTGGAGGAGCTACTCAGGAAGTGATTGAAAATATCCTCGAGAATTTCAAAACCGACATGATGAGTTCCTTCTCTTCACAACTGGATGTTATGAGAGAAAAACATAAAAAAGTGGCCAAAGATCTAATACTTGGGTTGTTTTTCCCTAAGTGCAGGAAGAAGCATCTGCTGAAAGAATGTCCACTTGATAAGGCAAAAGTGTGTGGGATTTTCAAATTGGAGCATGATACCAAATATTGTCCCTCACTTCCTAAAGAAAAATGAGTCTTTCAAGCATCCACTGTAGACACAGAACATGCCCATTTCATTTTGCAGAATAAGCTGTGGCAACCACAGGTTCCAGGTATGCATTCTGATCCTACTCCTTTCAATTCTTGGAATAATTCTAATAATAATTTTCCACCACCATGCTCATATCCTAACACATAGTGGAACCAACCTTTGCAAACTGCAACATCATATCTGAACCCTTGGACGTCATGGGCACCACAGCCAAACCAACAATCTCCTTGGTCTCTAGGATGGATAAATATGTATCCAGGAAACCAATTTCCTCATAACCAGCTTCTGCATAACCAACCATCCTATCCGCGGTATCAATAGCCTCAGCTGCAACTCCCAAATAACGCTGCACCACTGGGCGCACTGTTCTGTCCTCAATTGCTTGCTCAACCTAACCGCAATCCTAACATTAAGGAAGTGCAACAGTTTGAGATTTCTACCATGCCAGATTATTCCATTTCCCCTTTCCCTTGCAATAATTTACACTTACAATTGGGGAGGGTAGTGAAACCAATAGTCATTGAGGATGTTCCATCCTCTGTGATTGATGAAATATTGAATCCACCATTTGGAAATTCATTCAGTTCAATGATCCCTATCATTGAGGACGCTGAAATACCAGCTGAAATGATGATTGAGATACACGACAAAACAACAATTGAAACACTTGTAGAGGCACACATGAAAACACAACTTACACATTATTCGAAAGAAACATCGTATTCTGAATGATTAACCTTGCAAAAGGCTGTGGAACAACATAGTTTCAACCTCCTAGGAGAATTGAAAAATATTTATGTAATAATTCTACTATTACAAGCGTTGTACTACGTACCTATTTATGCCAAAACCATTAGAGACCTGGTTGTAAAAAAATGAGGAAGGATACCGAGAGAACCCCCTACAGTGCATGTGGTAGGACAATTATCTGAACTAATAATGGGAAAAGTCCCATTGGCCAAATACGCTGATCCAAGTATCCCTACTGTCACGGTATGCATTGGGAATATTCAGATCACTAATGTTTTGGTCGACTTAGGCGTGTCAATAAATGTTATGACTATTGAGACCTTGAAACAACTGGGACTTTCCAATCTTAGGCCTACCCCAACTATCCTAGAGATGGTTGACAGATCTACCATTAAACTAGAGGGCTTGTTGACGATGTTGTAGCCTCTGTTGATTCACATGAGTACCTTGCAAACTTTGTTGTTTTACAGCCTAAGTCATAGTTGGGAGGAGACCCATTGATCTTGGGAATACCATGGATGGCTACATCAGCTATAGATCAGGCTCCGTGACAATTTTTGATGGAAGTGCCATTAAATATACTCCAGCTAAACTGAGCATAGACGTTGAAACTCCGATGTGGATGGATTTAAAGGAAGAAGAGGATATTCAACCTTTATTAACAATTGGGAGAGCCTTGACCTTTAAGACATAAACTGAATATGATACCATCTGTAATTTCATTAGCGAGCCTACATCTGTCACTAAAAGAGCATATCAGATCTTGGATAGCACACTAAAAGAAAAAGAACAAGAAGAACTCACAGAAGAGGCCTTAGTCAGTAATATCGAATTGATTCCAATAATTGATAATTCCAAGAGTTTTCCAGTAGAAGTTAACTCAGGGAAAACATTGAACATTAAACCTAATATCAAAGATGAGGAACTAGAATGCCTTGTTTCACTGTTGAAACATCATAAGGGGTATTTTGCATGGGAGTACATAGATATGAGGGGAATTCCCTCAACACTGTGAATCCATCATATTTACATTAAAAATTATTCAAATCCTATATGACAACCACAACACAGAATGAACCCTAACATGAGAGATATTATGAAGGAAGAAATCCAAAAAGTTCCAGAGGTAGGATTTATTTACCCAATTTTAGACAACGAGTAGGTTTCCCCACTTGTGATCGTACCTAAAAATAATGACAAGTCACGTGTTTGTGTGGATTACAAAGAACTTAACAAAGCAACACAAAAGGACCATTTCCCTTTTGCTTTTATCGATCAGGTTCTAGATACCCTGTATGGAAAATAATTCTTTTCCTTCCTAGATGGTTTTAATGGGTATAACCAAATCCATATTTCCCCTAAATATCAGGATAAAAATACCTTCACCTGTCCTTGGGGTATCTTCGCATATAGGGTTCTTCCCTTTGGGTTGTGCAATGTGTCGGCCACGTTTCAGCAGGCTGTAATTGGAATATGTTTTGAAATGGTGAATGACTGTATGGAAGTCTTCATGGACGACTTCACTCCTTATGGCAACAATTTTGATGAAGCATTGGAGAACTTGGAAAGTGTTCTGAAACGATGTGAACAGACACACCTATCTCTAAGCACCGAAAAATGCCACTTGATGATGATTGAAGGTGTGGTTCCGGTACATTTTATCTCTACTTTAGGTATTCAGGTAGATCCAACCAAGATAAAGGTAATTTCAAACATTCCTATCCCTGGGTCATAGAAAGAGGTAATAAGTTTCCTTGGTCATGCTGGTTATTATAAGAGATTCATAGATTTTTTTCCAAGTTGGAATTTCCCTTATTTACTTTACTAATGAAAGATGCTTAATTTGTGTGGACAGATGCATGCCAGGCATCATTTTCAGAACTAAAGAAGAGGCTATCTACAACACCCATCTTGAGGGGGCCTAATTGGGCCTTGCCTTTTCATATTTTTTTTGATGCTTCAGATACAACCATTTAAGTATTTCTAGGACAACAGGAAGGTCACAACTCGTATGCTATATATCACATTACTGAGAATTTGTCTCCTACTGAACTAAAATACACGGCAACAAAGAAGGAATTCCTTGCTATCATTTATTCCATCAATAAATTTAGACATTACATTATTGGATACCCTATATTTGTACATATCGACCACTCAAAAATTATATATTTGATGAAAAAACCCGTTACTAATGCTAGAGTGACTAGGTGGTTGTTGTTACTCCATGAATTTGACATCACTATTGTTGACAGACCAGGGAAGGAGAATGTAGTTGCAGATTTTCTATCTCGACTGACTAATAATGATGATGATACACCAGTCAAATATTCTTTCCCTGATGACCATTTATTTGCAGTCCCAACCTTTTCCCCACGGTACGTTGACATTTCCAATTACTTGGTTACACATAGACTTCCATTGCACTTATGCAAATGAGAAAAGAGGAGAATTATACAACAAGTGTGAGGTACTACTAGATCGAAGGCCACCTCTTAACGATATACATCAATGATCGGTAATCAGCCGATGGACTACTATGTTTGACCTCGACACTTCTATTCACATAGTAGGACATGTACTCGTAGCGGTTTGTGTAGAAGACTTTCCAGATTGGTGGCATCTCTTATATGCTACCTCCTTGATCGTGCTGTTGTTCATGAGATTTCAGCTCTCATGACTTGATTCCAGTATATGTCAGACATTTCCAGCCATTATGGATATCTTTATCTATTATATATCTTCAACCATTATGGATATTATGGTCCTTTGTATATCTTCATCGTGGAGATTCTGATCTATGTATATTGTACGTGGCGATGACCACTTATGTGATATCTTGTATCATGCCTATTCATGGCCATTGTACTCTTATGTATCCGGGACTACTATTTGTATTTGCAGTTATGTACAGAGTTGTATCATTGTACTATTCTGATTGGGTGGCTGGTCTTCCATTTGGGATCCTTCATCACTCCACTTCTGGGATGGAATTATAATGTATTTCAGCCATCGTATGACCCCTCTGACCTCACACATTAGGGGGCATATGTTATAGCTGATTTTACCACTCTAGGTGAATCACACTTTGTATGGCCTTCCCTTGTCCCGCTGCAGACTCATTAGACCCCGTGGACCATTTTTTGTCCTTTGATGTTTCCCTGACCATCCCTAAAAACATGTGAAAAATGATACATGCGACTTTTAAACCCTTAATCGCATATATACGCAGGTTTGACCCCTAAAACCATGTACATCGGGATGTGTACAAAATCCAAATCCTTTTGGAGTATTCCTTGACATGGATCTGGCTCACTTGACTCCTAGCCTTCCCTATGCCTTGAGATCGCTCGCATTCGACGTTTCATTACCCCTTTGAAAAGCTATATAAGGAACTCTATGATACATTGAAGGCATATGAGAGAATTGAGAGCAAAGAAACTATAGTACATTGTTGCCGGAACTTATGCTTGAGTCTGCATCCCTTTGTCCCTTGGAGCACTTTTGTGTTCTTCCCTAGCTTTCCTTTTTCTTGTGAGCTTGCTATCGAGAGATGGAGGATTGAGGTGGTGGAGGCCCAAGTGGGGGATTCATTTTCTCCGATTCGTAGACGTGCCGACATAGGTTGTATCTATTTTAATCTCTGATTTATATTAATAGAAATATCTTTTCCTATCCAATAATGTGTGTTTGAATGAATATATTATCCATGGGATGTTTTCAAATGCTTATACATTGTTGATTATATATGCTAGAATAGATCTAACACCATGATATATAGTATGCTTGTATTGTTTACTTGTTGTTGAGGAAGTAATTTATCAATTCAAGCTGAAGTTGGAAAGCTCAACGGGGATCTACTTCAACCATCTGGAATAAGGTACGAGGTCTAATCCTTTAGTGTTATACATTTATTTTCTATTGCATATTGGAAAAGATTGATTTCTGGAGTCAAGCTGTCTGTTGTGGTACCCCAAGCCATAGGAATTTCTCTCCGTAACAGAATTGGCGAATCCACTGGGGATGTTCCTTGTTTTTATTTGGGGGTTTGCGGGCACAATGGGCTTGATATTATTGACTTGCTCTTTGTTTCTCCTTGTTTCTGTGTTGCATTTTATAGTATGTTCATCCATTGACACTCCCCTTTATTGGTTTGACCCTTGGCTTGTTTTTTACCACTGCCTTCTCTGTATACGCGGGTTTTTTTCCAAAAGTCGCGTACATACGCAGAGTTTTGGCCAAAAGTTGCGTATACATGCAGGTTTTTGGCCGAAATCCGTGTATACACGCAGGTTTTTTGGCAAAAAGTTGCATATATACGTAGCTGTTCTTTAAACAGTCACGTACATCCTCCCTTTTGGTGAGTTTTATGTCATGGGAATTTGTTGGGTGTGTTGTGAGTGTGGTTGGGTCTTCCTTTGGTCTGATGTTGTTTGTTGGATGCTTCTTTTGTGACCAGAGACCACTTTTTCATTGATTTTTCTTTGAAAGTAGTTTTAGTCATTTATCCTTTTGTTTTACCATTAGTGCATTACTCTTTTTGTCTTGGTGTATTTCTGGGATTGTCTTTTATATTTGTTGCAAAGACTGAGAGTTTTAGATGACTTTTATTGCATTTTTCATTCTTTTATATTGAAAAATACAAATTAGTTGTACTCTTAGTTTCATCTTAGATATGGATTTGAGGAGGTACTTGCATTGGATTGCTTGAATGAGAGTTGTGTTTAGGCTTTCATATAGGAAGGATTGCATTGGCATTCAGAAAGGAATATATATTCATGCATCTCATGTAGTGGCATACCCTATTTTTCATTTGACAAAGATTGCACTTAGCATTGTTTGTTATGGTGTGCATATTTATTTCACTGCTGAGTCATAATGTCATTAGTTGCACGGCCATTTCCCTTTGAGTAATTACAGCCAATTAAAATCAACGCATAATAAAATGAATTACACTCTTTTCTTTTATAGGGTGCATCAACAAGGTTAGGTTTTAGGGTCTTGGAATAGTTCATTGTGAGTAAATTCTCCAAGACAAATAAACAACAACATGTATGTGTTTGTCCAGGTGAGAGTGTGAAATTCCTTGGTATAATTGGTGTTTCTCAGGATCCTCCTCTCAAAAGGGAGTTAAGCATGAGGCAATGTGAGCGGTTATTGATTGGGATGACCCCTAGTCATAACTCAGTAGCATTGGAGGTATTTCCAGGATTATATTTGTATTTGGGGGCTCTTTCGAGAGTTTCGGGCTTTGCTACCCTGCCCATACAGTCAATCCCGCCTGCGACTGTGCGCCTGAGCATTGATTATATTGAGGTGACCTTAGTGGCCTTACCTAGGATATTGAGGGGGTACTTTGCAGTGGTTATTCTGCGGGTGTCTCGGCAAGGTAGAGGTCGGACAACACAATCACTTTATACGTTGAAGCTGAGGGCCACTATAATTGGTTACGTACCTCCACTTGTAGTCTATGGGAGTTTTGAGCCTCTCCCAGGCAAGAGATACCTACTGCATTTGGCAGCTCACATATCCTCCCCTTGGTTTGCTTGTATTTTGGCTGTAGATTTTCTTAGGAGTGTGCTCTTTGTGCGCTAGTTGGCCTTTGGGATTGCGGTTACTTGAGTATATTTATGCTCTCTTGAGTTTTGGTCCTTTTATTTTTGGCATGCCTGGTATCCTATCACTTGTCCTTGGTCCTAGTATGGACCTTGGTGTCAGACTTGGGGGCATCACATCACCTTACCATGCTCATAGATTTGAAGTGGTCACATTATTCCCTCTACTCCATTTGTGGAGGATGTTGACTCCCTTCGCTTGGTCTTTACACCTGTGGTCACCCTCATGGGGGTGGTAGTGGATGCGTGAACGTTGGGTCTACACCTTACTTTCCTTGTTATGTCCCATCGTTCACCGCATTGTTTCCTTTGGGAGCAGTTGTCATGATCATCCTTCCTTATATCCTATAGTTTGGATTCTTTATTGACTATTTTGGGTTGTTATTGACTAATATGGTTGTCATGTAGGGTCCATTTTTTGTACACTCTCTCCGAGGTTTCGACCCGTTCGTGCCTATCACAGGTATTATGTCTGAACTGGCATATAGTTTAGGGTTTCACATCCGCTTGCACTTATGCATTGCCTTATGACCATTCCATCTTAACCTTAGGTATGAACCAATTCCATGGTATCACAGAACCTTCATGATGTTGTTAGAAGTGGTACTATGTGAATGGTAGAGCTTTCCTATACATGGGTGTCCTAGTTAGCTCCCTTTTGCATTTGGTACCCATGCTGAGAGTCCTCTATTAGGTCCAGGAGTCCCTTTTAGTCCCGCCATGTCCTTGAGCAAGAGCTTCATACTCCTCTTGAACTTTATGCTGGCCATTTCCTCGAGACTCCCTTATGTCAAGTTGTAATTGCATTATCATGAGCTTTTCCTACCTTATTGAGCCTTACGCCGGCTTCCCTGACATTGCATTTCAGCCATATAGCCCGAGCTTGTCTCATGTCTATCCATGCAGAGCCATTTTATATATCCTTTGCAGCTTGATTCCCTTTTTCCCGGGAGGGGATTTTCTCCTGAGTGTCGATATCCTACACATGTATCCTTGCATTGAGCATAGGTATGTTCCACTACTTGGAACTAGTTTGTTTTCCCCTATGACACTCGTCTCCTCCTAGTATGTAACTATAAAGCAATTTTATTTTTTTTCAAGATTTTTAAATAATTGAAAAAGTCCAAAAAAATAAAAAAACCAAAAATTCGGACAAGGAAAGATGTTATCTTTGGAAGCTATCGAGTCGTGTTGCCTTAGAACAGAGCACTATATATCACATCCATTGGTTGGGTTTATAGTTTGACTTTAGGAGCTATACTTGTTTATCTAAGTTTATCTCCACCGACTGGTTAAGCTTCCAGTCCCCACGGAGCCTCTGTCGATGCCTCATGTGTCACAGAGATGTCCCAGTTTGTATATCGAGTCTATGCTACCTCTATTTAGTCACCATATGCCGTTATTCTCTTGTTTGAAGGAAGTTGGAGCCTGAGTCGGCCATTCCTTAGTTATCTTGACTTTGCATGTCAGCCATTCTCAGTACAGTTACTGGTTCGTGCACCTTATGATCGAGTCCTTCCACATTATACAACTTTGCTGAGTACCTCATGTTGGATGATGGGGGATGCCTTAATTCCCCCCTTCTAGTGGATTTCATCCCATCGACTTCAGATCATTTATTCTAGGATTGGAATCTAGAGTCATTTTGAGTGCCTTGAGACTTGCAGTCATCAGTGGCAAGTTCTCTCACCATCGACAGTATTTGGAATACATCAATGTCCCCTGATTGATGGTTCCTCTCAAGTGTTCTACCTCAACACATTTATTCACACTTGTTAGTTTGCACTCTAGTACCTTGATTCCCATTTTCAGTATCGGTGGGTGATCTCGCATCTGTTAACGATATACATCAATGACTGATAATCAGACGATGGACTACTATGTTCGACCTCGACACTTCTATTCACATAGTAGGACATGTACTCGTAGCGGTTTGTGTACAAGACTTTCCATATTGGTGGCATCTCTTATATGCTACCTCCTTTATCATGCCGTTGTTCATGAGATTTCAGCTCTCGTGACTTGATTCCAGTATATGTCAGACATTTCGAGCCATTATGGAGGTCTTGATCTATTATATATCTTCAGCCATTATGAAGATTATGGTCCTTTGTATATCTTCATCATGGAGATTTTGGTCTATGTATATTGTACGTGGTGATGACCACTTATGTGATATCTTGTATCATGCCTATTCATGGCCATTGTACTCTTATGTATCCGGGACTACTATATGTATTTGCAGTTATGTGCAGAGTTGTTTCATTGTACTATGCTGATTGGGTGGTTGGTCTTCCATTTGGGATCCTTCATCACTCGACTTCTGGGATGGACTTATAATGTATTTTGGCCATTGCATGACCCCTTTGACCTCACACATTAGGGGGCATCTGTTATAGCTGATTTTACCACTCTAGGTGAATCACACTTTGTATGGCCTTCCCCTATCCCGCTGCAGACTCCTTGGACCCCGTGGACCATTTTTTGTCCTTTGATGTTTTCCTGACCATCCCTAAAAACATGTGAAAAATGATACACGTGACTTTTAAACCCTTAATCGCGTATCTACGCAGGTTTGACCCCTAAAACCACGTACATCGGGATGTGTACAAAATCCAAATCCTTTTGGAGTTTTCCTTGACATGGATCTGACTCACTTGACTCCTGGCCTTCCCTATGCCTTGAGATCGATTGGATTCGACCTTTCATTACCCCTTCGAAAAGCTATATAAGGAACTCTATGATACACTGAAGGCATATGAGAGAATTGAGAGCAAAGCAACTATAGTCCATTGTTGCCGGAACTTATGCTTGAGTCTGCATCCCTTTGTCCCTTGGAGCACTTTTGTGTTCTTCCCAAGCTTTCCTTTTACTTGTGAGATTTCTATCGAGAGATGGAGGATTGAGGTGGTGGAGGCCCAAGTGGGGGATTTAGTTTCTCTGATTCACAGATGTGCTGATAGAGATTGTATCTATTGTAATCTCTGATTTATATTAATAGAAATATCTTTTCTTTTCCAATAATGTGTGTTTGAATGAATATATTATCCATGGGATGTTTTCAAATGCTTATACATTGTTGATTATATATGCTAGAATAGATCTAACACCATGATATATAGTATGCTTGTATTGTTAGTAATTTATCAATTCAAGATGAAGTTGGAAAGCTCAACAGGGATCTAATTCAACCATATGTAATAAGGTACGAGGTCTGATCCTTTAGTGTTAGACATTTATTTTCTATTGCATATTGGAAAAGATTGATTTGTGGAGTCAAGCTGTCTGTTGTGGTACCCCAAGCCATAGGAATTTCTCTCCGTAACATTAATGATGTAATAATAATGATTATACCTTTTCGTCTCCTGACAATACTCCATAATTCGTTAACATTTCCTTTCAAATCATCCCACCTGTACTTTCAAACAAATGTTTTCCCTATCTTCAATAATATCCAACACATCTTGTTTCTAATTTTGTCGAGAACTTCAGAACACCGACACGAACCCCTGCTATATATTACTGTATCCAACTCGTGCAACTTGAACAACTAATTCTGTCAGTTAGTATACCTGTCTATCACAGTTAGTGAAGAGAATTATGGGTCCTCCAATCAGGTATGAATCTAACAATATAGACACTCTGTCTGCAAAAAGATAGGTCTATGAAATTTTTTGGGAAGCTGGCTGGATTGGTTATTTCAAGAGATTGAACGGATTTCATGAGGAAACAACACTCCAATTTTCTATGAACCTGAATGGAGAATACTGAAAAATAAGAGGATTAAGGATATATGCATCAAAACGAGCCGTAGAAGAGGTCACATAACTTCCTTGGACTGGAGAGCACTAGTTTTTCAGGAAGAGGAACAATTTGAGAGCAGCTGAAGATTTTTTAGCACCAGGGAAGCAAGTGCAGAGAAGGGATAGAGGAGTGGCACTGGAGACATTACCTAGACCATGGGACCAAGTCACGATCTTCTTGAAAAGGTACATTACTTGTGAGGGGATATATAAGGTTGTTTACATTTATGAATTTTTCTTACTATCTCACTTACAACATCACATACTTATCAATATGCCATTTTATCTATCAAAAACCTTACAAAACATGGCACATTATGCTAAGAACTCCAGAAACCCACTCTCATCTCTCACAAATCATGGGTTGATTAAGTTACTGGTGCAAAGACATTTGGAACAAAACAATTTAACACGGGAACATTTTTTTGGAGATGCGGTGCTTCAGGCGCCTGCAGTAGCACACAGTGGAGATAGAGACATCGAACAAAGCTCCTTAGATTTAGCTAGGGGGAGGGATGAAGAATTGGAAGAGGATGAAGATGAACAAGAGGAAAATTCAAGGGGAGTTGCTGCAACAGGTAGCCCTATGGAGGGAAATGTTGGAGCAACAAAAGAAAATGAATAAGCAACTGCAAAAGAAATAGAAAGAGGAACATCTACAAAAGCAACGACAACGGAAGATGGAGATGTGAATGTGGTAGGAGAAGAAGGAGTGGTTGTAGAAACTGAAGAAATAAGGCCTCAGGTGGTTGATATTGAAACCTCCTCGAAAATAAAAGGAATTGTAATTGAGTAGGAGGTACCTTTAGTAGGAATTGGATAAGTCTCTACCCTTCTCACACCAAAAAATAAGAGGAAAGATCAAGTGTTGGGGGAGAATCATCCAGGAGGAGGAGAACTAGGGATTTCTAGACAACATAAGTGGTAAGCGTTGAGATCCCCATTTTCCCACTGAAACACAAGAACCAGTGGGTATTTTATCAATGGCTACCACTACCACACAAGAACTTGCTGAGACATAGGGAGAATCATCTAGAAAAGGAAGACCTAGGGATTCTCGGACAACAGAAGTGGTAAGTAATGAATTTTCCATGTTACCCACTGAAACACATGAACCATTGGGTAATTCACCAAGGGATGCCACTAATACAAAAGAACCTGCTAGAACCATAAGAAGAAGAACCAAGCCATCCTGGGCAGCAGAAAGGGAAATGATTGAAATTCCCTTTTTAACACCTAGGGCACCCACTGAAACACAAGAACCAGTGGGAAAATCACATATGGTGGCCACTGCTACCCATGAACTTGTATAACACTAGTTAGAAATGCTGCAATATGAAAATGAATTACTCAAGGAATATGCTTGAGCACTCAGGGAGGAACAAGAAAGGTGGAAGGAGGCAAGTAAAAATCAAGCAGCACGAGGCCTAGACACTTTAGCTGAAGCATCTATTCAGTTTGAAGATCCACCTTTCATCCAGGAAAAAGAAGAGCTTATATGTCCTGAATGTGGAGTCCTGTTTAATTTGGAAGGATATAAAGTTGATAAAATGAAAATAGCATCTTGCAAGTTGGCAAATTCAGGCCAAGGAGGAAATGAGACATTGAATGAAGAACTAGAAGAAGAAACAAGGTTGGAAGAAAAATTGGTTCTCGAGGAGGAGCTACATGTAGATGAGGCACCACAACCTCAATCCTCAGAAAATACTGAATTGCTTCCTTTTTGGAGAAGTTTTGGGGAATTCAATTCACTTCTAGAACAAGATCAGTAGTCGGGTGACACAAAGATTATGCAAGTGTAGACTACGCAAGAGCAACATGTTGGGGACACATAAATTGTGCAGGAAAAATTCCAACAGCCTAAAAATACAGAATTAGAATATGACACTACTACAAAAGAACCAGTGTCTTCAAAGTTGGTTGTTGAAACTGCTACGAAGGAATTGAAAGAATCAGACATTGTCACACAACAAACCATGCTTCTGAAAATATTTGCTGAAACAACAGTCCAGATTGAAACTACTGAAACATAGGAAATGACAGTTCAGACTGAAGCTGAAACTGTTGAAACACATGAAATGGTAGTTCAGACTGAGGCTGAAATTGTTGAAATGCAGGAAGTAGCAGTTCATAGGGAGGAGGAGGAAGCAATGGAACATATTCTAGAGGTTGAAACACACGACGCAACAACTTAGGTGGAGGTTGCAGATCTTCAGGAGACAAAAGAGGTAACACTTTTAAATATTGAAACAAGTAGATGGAATTGTCATGCAAGCCAATTTGAGAAAGGTACGATTTCCCTTACTGAGCATAAGAAGGTCATTCAAGAATTAATGGAACAATGGGCTGAGGAGATGTTCTTTAATAAGATTCGATGGGAAGAATGCAAGAGAAGTTAAAAGAGTTAAAGAAATATGAGGCTATGGAGAAGAATAAAGAGTAGATTCTCACTTTGACTCATGTGCTATTGAGATGTAGAGAGCCCTCCCCATCCTACCATGTATTCCTTTTTGAACAAATGATTCTGTTCTAGATTAAGGATTTGAAGGAAGGAAGACCTTGGCATACTGTGACACCTTATCAATTTTTGGAAGCTTTCACCCAGAGTGAATTCTCTAAGCAAAATTTTTTGTGTGAATTGTATCTGCATGATAGGGAATGCATGATGGAAACTCAAGCTAATCTAGTTCCCCATATTGGGGATATTCATTTAAGGTCATTTACTTCTTTTGTTAATAATAATGTGCATTGGTTGAGTGCCTCACAGACTATCAGGAGAAGTGAAGACAGCTCCGCCCTGTGGATTCAGGGAGAACCTAGAAGCCCTCTCTTTTTGATTGCTAGACATAAGAGAAACCTTACATTTCCAGATAAAGTCAATCAGTTGGCTATATTTCAGAAGAATTTTATATCTACCTGTGTTGATGTGATATCTTAGCAAGATGAAATTTCTCTACAAGGAAGCAACCAAAGATGAGAATTTTCCTCTATATCCCTAAGGGAAAAATATCCGTTCTGTTTTGAAAATTTTAAATATGCCATGTCTAGAGTACCTGGCTATGTTAAATGTAGGGAGTCTTGTGGCCTAAATTGATTGGGCTTGAGGTTCAGGTTTCCACTTATTTGGTGGCTAGACAGAAACTACAAGGGTATCTACAGGATGACCAAGAAAGATGAGAGATATTTATGAGGTACTCTGATCATGAGCAATGGATTTTTGCAGCTAGAAGAGGTACCCAAGCCTTCATTCAACCTCATTAATTTTCATAGGAGCAGTCTTGATTCTGATCCAGACTAGTTAAAATTATTGCATGAGGACATGCAATCAAATAGTTTGGGTAGATGCTGGGTCTTGAATTTACCCCTTTGTGCCATGCTCTATTCCATCCTTTTTCCCTATTTTTGTCCCCATTTTATAGATGGATCCTTATCCTTCTCATACAAACAAGCATAAACATAAGGTGGCACAACTGCAACAACTCATCATATATGGAAGTTAGTCCCACCTAGCATCAACTATCTACTCAAACAGCGTGGTCAACCTTAAATGCAGAAGGAATATCGAATATTCATTCATGGTTGCAACTGAAACTCCCCAAGAATCTTCCGCAAGTTGCTGGGCATGTCAGTTCATAGAACAACTCGAAGTAAAAGCTTTTTTATTCCCGAGCTGATTTTATGCAAGGAATGTTAGCTATAACTGTCTTAATGATTCGATAGCCTGAAGATCAAAGATCTTCATGGTTTCCTAAAATTGATGTAACATAATAGCTTTGTTCTTGTATAAGTATACGTAGGCAGGGAGAGCCAAGGGTTCGGTTCATTTGTAGATTATAAGTGACATAGCAGAGTGTCTTTATCTGTAACTACAATTTTTATCATATTAATAAAGGAGTGACAATTCTCATTATTCATTTGTTGCAGCCGTTGTGAGCTTTCAACAACATCTCTATTTGAAGGCCATGGCCCTCCTTCTAATAGAGTTGCTGGTAGTTTAGATACTTTAGTATTTTTATTTATGTCTAAGTGTGGAATTTCAGTTCGATATATCTTCATGGTTAGCTACAACTGCATTTGTTTAGTGATTTCATCAGTTTGTTTTTTTTTGGTTTGTTGTAGGTGATTTAGTGTGATAATGGACTATGTAGTTAATCTTTCCTTTTAAGCAGAAGTGTGTAGTAGTTTTTATAGATTTTCTCAGCCCCTATGTGTGTGCGCTATTTATCTTTCTAGTGTTTGCTTGATTCGACAAGTCCTTTTCTTTGATGAATTTTCTATTGGTGAATGAGTAGATATCTTTTTGATTTGGTAAATTAGACTTCCATTTCCTGCAAAAGTAATTCTAGGTGGATTTCTCTTTAGATCATAAACCTTCATATTAGTATGATAGGAAACACAAGTTCTTTTCAATTCCTAGATGGGTAATGTTACTTTGATTTATTACAGGGAGCTGAGTTGGCTGAAGTAGCAATTAGAACCGAGTTACTTTCATTTTACTTATCAACTACTGAACATTTCTATGTATATAATTTGCTAATTGCCTTTGAAATAACAGACTTTCATGGGTTGACAATTAAATATTGAACACTTTTCTTGTTAAGTAATTAATGAGTATATAATTCCCAACAAGGTTGTCATTGGAGTTCCTCAAGTATAGGAGGAGAAACATAATCACTACAAGGGTTGTGCTTTGAGAAAGAGCAACAAGAATACTTTCCAACAGAGTGAGCACAAGTCTGAGGAGCCGTTGGACTTGGTGCATTTAGATGTATGCATACCTATGAGTGTCCATTATTTCAGTGGTTATAGTTACTACATAACCTTCATTGATGACTATTCTGGGAAAACTTGGATCTATTTCTCGAAGGCCAAGTCAGAGTTCTTTGAGAGATTCTGAGAGTTCAAGACTCTCGTGGAGAACCAAACAGGAAATAAGATTCAGTTGTTGAGGACAAACAATGGTGGTGAGTACACCTCCAATGAGTTCATGGAGTATTGTTTGACAAAGGGGATCAAGAAGGAGCACACTCTGCCCCATACCCCACAACAAAATGGAGTTGCAGAGCGGAAGAACAAGACTATGGTAGGAGTAGACAAGGCCATGATATTTGATTAGGGATTACCACTATTCCTTTGGTCCAAGGCATGCATGACTGTAGTTTACATTCAGAACAAGTCTCCCCACACAACTTTGGGGAGGAAGAGACCCGAGGAGGTCTTTACAGGAACTAGGCTAGATGTGAGTCACATTCGCATATTTGGAAGTGTCTTCTATTGTCATTTCCATGCTGAAACTAGGAAGAATTTGGACCCTTCTTGAGAGAAGGGGTTACTTGTTGGTTATAGAGAGACTTCAAATAAATACAAAGTTTACATTCCTGCTTGCAAGAGGATCATTGTGAGCAGGGATGTCTAGTTCGATGATGACATGGCTTTGTGGAGATATATGGACTTACCAGTAGATCAGTATCCAACACAGGACACGAGGATCAAGTTGGAGGAGTTAGATGTATAGGTACATGCACAAACACAGGGAACATGTTTTGGTAGTCAGATGGAGTTAGGTGGAAAGGATTCTCCTATGTTTGATGGGGAGGATGAGAATCAGAAGGAGACAAACATCCATTAGTCGCAACATGTAGACACTAGTCCAAGTCTAGAGTATAATATTCCAGGCAGGTGGATCTTCCATAGAGATCTTTTAGATGAAGAGTACCACTAGAGAGACTCGGTTATATGGCATTGATGACATAGTTGATCAAATATGAACCTTCTAGTTTCAAGGAGGTTGCAAAACATGACGTGTGGAAAGAGGCCATGGTTGAGGAGTATGACTGAATCATGAAGAACCAGGTATGGGAGGTTGTGATGAGACTTGAAGGAAAGAAGGTGGTGGGATCTAGGTGGATCTACAAGGTGAAGCATGTAGCAGATGGAAGCGTGGAGAAGTAAAAGGCACACTTCATGGCTAAGGGGTTTTCATAGAAGGAGGGTGTTGACTATGAGGAGACCTTCACCCTAGTAGCCAGGTATTCTTCCATTCAAGCCATAATCTCTTTATTAGTAGAGATGGGTTGGCGAGTCCATCAGATGGATGTCAAGACTGCCTTCCTTAACGAAGTGATAGAGGAGGAGGTGTATATTGAGCATCCAAAAGGGTTTGATGTGGAGAATAGGGATACACATGTATGCAAACTGCACATAAATATTTATGGTCTCAAGCAGGCACCTCAAGCATGGTACTCGAGGATAGACAACTATCTATGGGATATGGGATTTCAACAGAGTGAGGCTGACCATGACATGTACTTCTTAACTGGTGAGGTGCCTCTCATACTGATCTTATATGTGGATGATCTATTTCTTACAGGAGATGAGAGGCTGATTGGAGACTAAAAGTCCAACCTTGTAGTGGAGTTTGAGATGAAAGACCTTGGGTTGATGCATTAATTTCTGGGCTTGGAGGTTTAGCAGAGAGATGAATATTATTCATTGGAAAGGGAAGTATGCAATAGAGATATTGAATATATTCAGGATAGAGGACTACAATCCTATGGACATACCTCTAATTTCCAACTAGAGGAATATTGATGCATTAGGTTCTACCTTGTATCATCAGCTTATCAGATCTCTTATGTTTCTGGTCAAAACATGACTAGACATTAGCTTTGCAGTCAACTCTTTGATCCAATTCATGGTGGACCCTCAGAGAGTGCATTGGATGGCTACGAAGAACATACTTCACTACATGAGAGGTATAGTGGAGTATGGATTGGTTTATGAGCGTAGGGGGAGTGTACCAATTAGCAGGTTTCATAAATGATGATTGGGAAGGATGTGTAGAGGACTAGAAGAGTACTTCAGGTTGTTGCTTCACCATTGGGTTAGGGGTTGTCTCTTAGTTCAGTAGGAATAAAAATTCAGTTGCATTGAGCTCGACAGAGGCCGAGTACATGGAAACCAACATGGCTTCTTGTGAGGGTATGTGGATGAGGAAGTCACTTTCAAGGTTGTTTGAGTGTGATCTAGAGGCTATAGCAGTTCACTGTGACAATCAGAATGACATCAGGATATTTGAGAATCTAGTGTTCCATGACCAAATCAAACACATAGACATCGGGTACCACTTCTTGAGAGATTATGTTCAGAGAGGAACTATCAGGTTGGAGTATATACATAAATATGAACAGGTGGCATAAATTTTCACCCAGGCATTTTGTAGACACAATTTTTTGAAGTTCAGGGATAAGATGGGGTTACTACCGAATCCCTTCCTCGTTGAGAGGGAGTGTTAAAATAGAAACAACAAGGAAGGTATTCCTGCATGCACGTGTCCTTACATGAAGAAGAATTAAATCAAGAAAGCAGTTGTATTTAATTTACATTTCCTAATTTTACTTTGGAAAATAAATTAAAGTAATACTAATTATTTATTCACTTTAAGTGAAAGTGAAATTAGGGTTTTTTCCTTACCTAAAGTTATAAAAGAAAGGTAAATTGGTGGAGAGGACACACACTTGTATTTTGACAGAGACATGGTACAAACAAAGAGAAAAAGTCAGACCTAGGATTTCGCTGAGAAGACGAAGGAGCTAATAGACAGGGTGACTAATATTCCACGCAGGAAGAAGACTGCACAAGAAGAAGCTGCAGAGGAGGTCGTACTATTGTATGGAATTCTGTACAGTTGTTTTATAGATTCCATACAGCAACCGTACATATGAATGGATCCGTACAACATGTGTGGAAGGCCGTACTACTGGATGGCCAATAGAGCAGGGGTGTGCTATGTTTTAGCTAGGGTCTTCCACTGATTCTGCCGGGTATTGCTTCTCTAGGTTTGGGTGATTAGCAGTGATTGTAAAAGTTCCATATTTTCTCTATAATAAAATCCATATCTCACTGCTACACCAATTTTCCCACCTTGGGTTTTTCTAGGGGTTTCCATACCCAAAATAATAGTGTCAATATTGTGGTGTGATGCTGTGATAACCCCAATTTTCACAAAAATTTAAAATTTTTGAGTTAACAATAAATGCTATAACCTGCGGTTTTACTAACAGCTAACAGTTGGCATAAAGAAACAATTAAGTAATTGGTTTCATTAAATTCTAAAAGAACTTAACAATTTATTTTTTGTAGCAAGATTAAAATATTTTTGTGTGCTATTTTCTTCAGTTTACTGATTAGTTCTTTTATGTTAGTAGGTGGAATCTTCTTTTGAATCCGGGGCTTACTTAGCATTCGTGCTAATGCAGATGAATACTGTTTCTTACATGTTTTTACAGGTATGATCAATCGAGTCTATTTTTAAAAGATCTATTACTGTCAGCCGTATTTTGTTTGCGAATTAAAAAGCTTAGAACAATAAGCTGCTAAACACTAGACAACTCCTGTATGGTAAAATCATTTGATTTTCATCAGTTGTTCAAATAAACAAGCTTGGAAATAAGTAATGACAGTACAACATATTTGTGACTCTAACACTAGAATAAAAGAACCTTCTTACCTATTAGTATTCTTTATAATTTCATTGTCTGCAAAAGTATAAGAATAGTTTATAATATTAACTTAAAACCCTAAGTTACTACTATCCTTTAGCTATTAAAACTAAGAAAGGACTACTGTAACCTTTATCCTATTATTAAATATAGTTCATATATATGCAGGAAGATTAGTTGTCATTAAAACAAGAAGTTAAGCTGTTAGTATTATTTTTATATCTTTTCTTAACATAAACTATTAACTTTCAACTGAAAAAACTAATTCTTCTATTTTCAAAGTAAAAGTACAGTTCATGGAAATAGAAACTGTGTAGAAAATAATTTAAAAAGTTAAACATACTAATGTCAATCAGTAATATGAGTATTGTTCTGTACTAACATGCTATTTACATAGTCTATTGCTAATAACATGTATGTAAAACAATTTAATAAACTTTCTAGAAAACAACTATCTACTGAGAAATAACATTTCACTACTCTGAAAAACATAAATATTCGATTCATTCATATTCCTATCATACTTCATTTACTTAAACAAACTACCTGTGCTAGAGTACGATCTGGATTACTCCAAATGGGGAAAAACACAGGTAGAATTTATATTTCATCACAGTACACATTCAGTCTAGAATAACTAAGAGATTTCAACACAACATAACATAACATCATTCAATAATTGCTCATACACAGAGATAAACTATAACACAGAAATTAAAAGATAATGGAACCTGTCTTTAAATCTGGATGACAATAGCAATGGGAGGTCGTTCCTCCCTACCAACTCCAGGAGAGCGCTCAGACAACGACTTCTTAGGACCCCCGAGCCTGTTCTGGTCTGCTTGGCTGGAACTAGGTGGAGCAATCAACAAAGTACCAGTCCTGAGACTCAATACCAACTCTACATACTGCAGTAAGATATTTCAACTGCAAAGCTGTACTAGATCAACTTCCTGCAGTTTTACCCCTCAAACACCTTCCTTTCAATTTCCCTTTCCCAATGAATTCCTTGAAGTGCATTCACCTGAATTATTCTTCTCTTGGAATGAGCAGCCTCAACTCTCTACATTGGGCACTTTTAATAAGATTGCCTAGTTCTTTTTTGGGTTAGTTGTCATTTATTGAGCCACCTGCTATGATCCCACTTTCTTGGGGGATCATGACCCCAAATGTAGGGAAGTTGCCACCTGCAACATAGGAAGTGTTTGAGGATGTTGCCACTTGTATTTTTGCTCTCCACCTAGTTCCTTCCACCAACTTGACCAGTAATACTCTTTTTAATAGCTCTCCCAAGCTGTTGTCTCCACTTTTATTTATTTAAAATTAAATATTCAGAATTACATTCCACATTCTTGACTCTGCTGGGTCATTAGTTTCCACTTAGCATTAAATTTAACATAATGTCTGGGAATAAAATCAAAATAAGATAACATTATTTTACAAAATTGGGGCATGTGACATACACACACCCTTAGAATATAACATCGTGCTCGATGTTATTTATTCTTTATCCTCCGAAGTCCCCTGGAACAAAATTGGATATGCATCTCACATCTTACTTTCCAATTCCCAGATAGCTTCTTCAGGACTAAGGTGCTTCCATTGCACCTTCACCTATCCAATGGTGCTTTCAAAGTGTAATTTCCCTACTCCCGAGGATACAGTCCGATTCCACCAGAAATTCTCCTTCTGGTTCCACCTTCTACTTCCACCATGGAAGTCTGATAATCGGCTTGTTGGTTCTCCAAGGTTGCGCTAATTATGGGCATGCTCCTTGCTAGTTCCCCAATGGTCATCTCCTCCTGTACGGTATGAATGTTGCTAAAATTATTCTTCTGGTTTGGACAGGCTGAAGCATAGTGCGGGACATTACATTCCTAGCACTTGATAGGTTCTTTATGCTCAAAAATCTTGGTAAAATTTCCATGATTATTTGCAGTTTCCTTACCCTTAAAATTGTTCTGATTGTTGGGTGTACTATTCCTCTTTCCTTGGAAATTCTTGTTGTTAGAAGAATTTTTTGGCCTTATTATTCTTGAAATTCCTGTTAGGCACAAAATCCTTCTTCTTAAATTTAGAATGATTATTATTTTTCTTAGCCTTCCAGTTGGCGAAGCTTTCCTTCTTTCGATTCTGCTCAAAACAAAAATTAGCCTTCCTTATAGCTTCCTCCAAGGTCTTTGGGTTATCATATTCAATTCTATCTTTAATATGATACGGTAGATAGCTAAGAAATCACTGTACTTTTGGTTTCTCATCTACTAGGTAGGGTGCATACCTAAGTAGACTTAAGAATTTGTTGTTCAGATCCTTCATTGTCATTGAGCCTAACTTTAATTCATAAAACTCCTTAGCTCTTTCCTCGTAATACTGCTCAGACATGAATTTCTTTTCAAAATACCGCTTAAAGGTACTACAATTAAATTCTTTCTCTTTTATACCCTTAACTCTCTTCAAGTCCTACCACCAAATATCAGCCTTTCCTAAGAGGTTATATATAGCCATCCTAGCCTTTAACTGGTTAGAATAATTATATATTTGGAAGTACTTCTTCAGCCCGGACACCCAGGACTCAGCTTCCTCCCCCTTCTCAATCTCTCCATTAAAGGTTGGTGGTTTTATCTTTTTGAATTCCCCGAATATTTCCTCATAAGGTTTATATTTCCTTTTCTTGACATACAGATCATCATCACTACTGTCACTAGTAGTATGGTAACTTTGTCATTCACCAAACACTTCTGACGTCGAACTACCTTCAGTTTTTGTATGCTTTATCTTTTTAGATTTTCTTGGATGACTAGCATCTTTAGATTCTGACCTTCTACGCCTTCCTTCGGTTTGAAACTTTTCCATTAGGATCTGATTCAGCTCTTCTTGAGCTCTCATAATCCTCTCATTCTCTTTCTTTACAGACTCTATTTTAGTTTTCAAATGTTTTACAGTCTGTAACAACTCTAAGGAATTTGTAGTTACATCCTCTGGTATAGGATCTCTGGGAAAATTTCTTGTTTCTATAGCTGGAGACTCCTCCTGTGCATACTCTCTCAGCCTTTCCATACCTGACTGTTAAAATTTAGAAAAAGACAATTCTCTGTTGAATAACATTTAAAAATAAAATGCGTTAGCATAATAATTTAATTTACTTTTTTATGAAAGCTAGTTGGGCTGCTTCAAGGCCTAGCATTTGAACCTTGAGCTCTGATACCACATGTCATAACCCCAATTTTCACAAAAAATTAAAATTTTTGAGTTCACAATAAATGCTATAACTTGCGGTTTTACTAACAGCTAACAGTTGGCATAAAGAAACAGTTAAGTAATTGGTTTCATTAAATTCTAAAATAACTTAACAGTTTATTTTTCGTAGCAAGATTAAAATATTTTTGTGTGATATTTGCTTCAATTTATTGATTAGTTCTTTTATGTCAGTAGGTGGAATCTTCTTTTGAATTCGGGGCTTACTTAGCATTCGTGCTAACGCAACTGAATACTGTTTCTTACAGGTTTTTACAGGTATGATCAATTGAGTCTATTTTTAAAATATCTATTAGTGTCAGCAGTATTTTGTTTGCAAATTAAAAAGCTTAGAACAATAAGCTGCTAAACACTAGACAGCTCCTGTAAGGTAAAATCATTTGATTTTCATTAGTTTTTCAAATAAACAAGCTTGGAAATAAGTAATGACAGTACAACATATTTATGACTCTAACACTAGAATATCAGATATAAGTATTTCTTCTTTAATCTAAGTAATTTGTAATACTCATAAACACTGTTTTCTTGACAATATTTTTGCAATAATATCTTGTCTTTCCTGTATAATTATTGTCCCTTAAATTATTTCTATAAGGTACTTACAGCCTATTATCTTATGAACAGTAAAAGTCTTTGAGTGTAGAAATCATGACCATTATACCCTTCTACAAGAGCTTATGGTTACCACTACTTTGTTCCCAATTCCAACTCTGTGTTCTATTAAATTTTGAATTTAATAGGTTCATTCCTATTCCAATTATTAGTTGTTATCTCTGTAATTATCTTACTGTCCACTAGACATTTTTGCATGAACATAAATCCAAGTTGAGTATACTCCCAAGTATTATCGAATTAATGTCGCATAAACTATGTGACAGAATTTTGTGATAATATTCTTATCTTCAGCTTGTACTACTTCACAGTTTCAATTCTATTTGAGTTATTAGTTCAACTACCTTTCGTAGATAAACATAATTGATTTGTTCACTGAACATTCAATCTACCAAAAAGTTATTATTATAATTTACTTACTTCTATTCTTTAACTTCTTTTGCATTATTACAAGATGCTATCTATAAGTTTTAGACTTGTAATATTCCTAAGGCAAAAGAGTTTACTATGCTTAAGCTATAATTTAAATTTCCACTAGAGACACTATAGTCATGTCCTAGCTAACATACACTCTTTTTATAACTATACTAAAGACTTAAAATTTAATCTATTTTATAAACAAAACATATATCACATGATTTCATTCTACTCAAAACAATGTTTAGAGTATTGTCGTGCCTCCAAAATAACATTATGGTAAAGTTTATTATAAGACTACATTACATCATTGGTAGTAAGGGTTTATGCTTAAATCCCACCGGGATTATATAAATGTGGCACAATGCTTGGTCAACGTAATCCCTCCACGATGATAAACTGGTGATTAGGTTAATATAATTCACGATGTTGTTGATTAGTGAATTGATTACGAATTAATGGGTTGTTATTACGGTTTAACCCATGCTGCAATGAACAAATAATTGTTAAAAATGCCTCCATGTAGGAACTATAGGACACGACCCTCGCTGCATGGTTAAATTTGTGGCTATGTGGTTGAATCTCGTCTATGTCTGGAAAATATATAATACACTGGAGATCTAGCCCAACGCATTATTGTCCCGTAGTTTATGCTAGCTCCAGGGTTGCTTGGCTTGTCTCCCATGGCGGCCGTCGTTCTCCTGGTTACCATCTCCTTGTACCTTGACTCTGTGCTGCCTTCGTTCTCCTGTGAGTGGTTTTGATTGCTGGTTCTTTCTCTGTCAAACGTATAGTTATCCTTCCTGCTACCTTCGTTTCGATGCCTGTGAAACCTTCTTCCAAGTGCATGTAGCTTAGTGATTGCTTTAGTTTTCCTTCTCGGATCTTCGTAGCTCGCTACTGTATGAAGTTCTGAGAGTTTTTGGGTTCCCCACTGCAACGTTTATAGGTGACAGTGCTCGTAAATCGGTTCGACATACTCCCAGTGATAGGTAAAATCATAAAAAAACTTTCTTTCATTTATTGTAAGTTTTAATATAGAATACTTTCAAGATTTTAGCTCGTAAGGTTATTTACTGACAGGGATTTACACTTGCCGCAAGTGCTCGTTGAAGTGCATCTTGTACAGGGATAAGAAGACAGCCCTTGCAACGGCCGTGGCTCATGGCTCAAACTCGGGTAAGCCATGTGGTCTGAAAGATGGGTTCTCCCTTATTTATAGTTAGGGTGGTCATTGGACTCATCCAGGGTTTGAATACCCTTCCTCGTCTTGCCATGAGTTATGTTATGCTTTTACTATTTTACAGGTTGTTTGGAAGAATGTTAAATTCAAACCCTAGATAAGGTGGATGCAAATTGTAAAGGTAGAGTACTTGTCGAAGCTTGGCTTCGCAGTTGATTTAGGTTGTAAATTTTGCAAAGGTAGCTTCGCTGCGATTTGTTTTGGTTGTTAGGAGCTTATGCTGTACTCTGTATAATTTAGGGTTTTTACCCTTCCTGACTATTAATGAAGTTTAACTTGGTTGAGTATTTTATAAGGGTTTTATATATAAATTTTGAAGGCCGATACTTACAGCCGTGATGTAAATCTTGTTTAATTGATGAAATTCACAGGTTAGGGTTTGACCTGTAAACCCTTATTTGGTTTAGGTTACTCTTGTGATAATAATTACATTGTTTCTCTATTTTAATTTATCTATCCTTAAAGGACCGTGAGTGGTTTATTTGACTATTTAATGATGATTTCAAAATTGATATGAATCTGGTTATTATGTCGGTACTTATAATGTAATAGTTTTTAAGGGTTGAACCCCAACATTGGATGTATGTTGTTATTAATAGACTCTATTTCTTTTGTAAAATGCATGTACACCTGTTCATCAATAATGTAGTTTATCTTTGTTACAATAACAAATTTAGTCAGTAGTTTTTTTTTAAAGAATTAACTTGAGTATAACCTAGGTTATTACAGTACTAACAATATTTAGAATTTATGCTCAGAATATGAGCTAGGGTTTACTCCCTCTTATCTTAAATAGGATATTGATTCCTATATTATTATCTTGTAATTTTTATGACTGTTGTACAGTTTTTCTTTAATTTGTTGTTATAAATTACTAATAGATAATAATAATATTATTTATATTTATAATACTATTATTCAAGTATAATTTTTATTCTTAAGTTTATGTTGGTTCTTATTTATATAGTGATTACGACTGAAAACAATCTGTAATATTTATGTTAGTTAATTCAATTTGTATCTATAGACTTAGAGAACAAAAATAAAAGAACCTTCTTACCTATCAATATTCTTTATAATTTCACTGTCTGCGAAAGTATAAGAATAGTTTATAATATTAACTTAAAGCCCTAAGTTACTACTGTCCTTTAGCTATTAAAATTAAGAAAGGACTACTGTAACCTTTATCCTATTATTAACTATAGTTCAGATAGATGCAGGAATATTAGTTGTCATTAAAAGAAGAAGTTAAGCTATCAATATTATTCTTATATCTTTTCTTAACATAAACTATTAACTTTCAACTGACAAAACTAATTCTTCTATTTTCAAAGTAAAAGTACAGTTTATGGAAATAGAAACTGTGTAGAAAATAATTTAAAAAGTTAAACATACTAATGTCAATCAGTAATATGAGTATTGTTCTGTACTAACATTCTATTTACATAGTCTATTGCTGATAACATGTCTACAAAACAATTTAATAAACTTTCTAGAAAACAACTATCTACTGAGAAATAACATTTCATTACTCTGAAAACATAAATATTTGATTCATTCATATTCCTATCATACTTCATTTACTTAAACAAACTACCTGTGCTAGAGATGATCTAGATTACTCCAGATGGGGAAAAACACAGGTAGGATTTATATTTCATCACAGTACATATTTAGTCTAGAATAACTAAGAGATTTCAACACATCATAACATAACATCATTCAATAATTGCTCATACACAGAGATAAACTATAACACAGAAATTAAAATATAATGGAACCTATCTTTAAAGCTGGACGACAACAGCAATGGGAGGCCGTTCCTCCCTACCAACTCCTAGAGAGCGCTCAGACAGTGACTTCTCAGGACCCCCGAGCCTGTTCTGGTTTGCTTGGCTGGAACTAGGTGGAGCAATCAACAAAGTACCAATCCTGAGACTCAATACCAACTCTGCATACTGCAGTAAGATCTTTTAGCTGCAAAGCTGTACTAGATCAACTTCCTACAGTCTTACCCCTCAAACACCTTCCTTTCAATTTCCCTTTCCCAATGAATTCCTTGAAGTGCATTCACCTGAATGATTCTTCTCTTGGAATGAGCAGCCCCAGCTCTCTACATTGGGCACTTTTAATAAGATTGCCTAGGTCTTTTTTGGATTAGTTGTCATTAATTGAGCCACCTGCTTTGATCCCACTTTCTTGGGGGATCATGACCCCAAATGTAGGGAAGTTGCCACCTGTAACATAGGAAGTGTTTGAGGATGTTGCCACTTGTCTTTTTGCTCTCCACCTAGTTCCTTCCACCAACTTGACCATTAATACTCTTTTTAATAGCTCTCCCAAGCTGTTGTCTCCATTTTTATTTATTTAAAATTAAATATTCAGAATTACATTCCACATTCTTGAATCTGCTGAGTCATCAGTTTCCACTTAGCATTAAATTTAACATAATGTCTGGGAATAAAAGCAAAATATGATAACATTGTTTTACAAAATTGGGGCATGTGACAGATGTTGTGATTTATTTATCGGTACTTTATATTCCGCTGCATACTTGTAAAATATATTCACATGTGGTTATAAGTATAAAATTTGAATACACTTCTTAGCTCTAGTTTGAATATTAAAGGAAAATTTACAGACATTAGTCCGTGGATCCAATTATGGGATGATCAATCCATATCACTTTAGGACATAAGTCCAAGGACGTTGCAATCCCCAAGCCTCATGAAGACATAAGTATTTCGATCCAATTACGAGATGATCAATCCCCATCACTTTAGGACATAAGTCCAAGAACGATGCAATCCTCATGCCTCACGAAGACATAAGTCCATGGATCCAATTACGAGATGATCAATCCCTATCACTTTAGGACATAAGTCCAAGCATCGATCATAATCCTACCACACCACAGAGACAAAGATCTATGTATCACTTTAGGACTAATGTCCAGGGATAATACAATCCCTCTGCAACATCATCAACCTACTCTCCCTTTCGAGGAGGGTCCATATCATCAACCCTCTCCCCCTTTCAAGGAGGGTCCACAACATCATCGTTCCTCCTTGTGAGGAAATCCTGTAACATCATCATCACTATTCCTCCTTACAAGAAAAGTCTACAACATCATCATCATTATTCCTCCTTATGAGGAAGCTCTAGAACATCATCATCACTATTCCTCCTTATGAGGAAAGTCTACATCATCATCATCATTGTTCTTCCTTACAAGGAAATTCTACAACATCATCACCATTCCTCCTTACGAGGAAGGTTTGTAGCATCATCATCAATGTTCCTCCTTACAAGGAAGGTCTTTTCAGACTACACCAAGCTTGTCATGGAAGTATTCAAACTTTACTCAAGCCAGAGGCTTGGTCAATATATCAACAACTTGGTCATCGGTACTCACATACTAGAGCTTTATAGCTCCCTTCTATACCATGTATTGTATATAAAAATACCATATTTTTATGTGCTTCGACTTGTCATGGAACTTTGGGTTCTCCGTCATCTTTATACAACTCTAGTTGTCACATAGAATCATTGTAGTATCCAACTCCATATAAAATAGACCCGTCATCAACTTTCAAAGCCTTATGGATTCACAACTAGTAGAACAAGTTGCTATATATTTTGCTTCAACTGTGCTGAGAGCAACACTGGACTGCTTCCTGCTAAACCATGAGATCATGGGGGATCCCAGACAATAACATCCACATGAGGTGCTCTTCCCGTTTGAGGTAGTTCTAGCCCAATCTGTATTTGTATAACCATATAGTATGTAGTCATGATCTCCAACATAGTATATGCCAAAGTCTATTGTACCTTTTAGGTACCTCATCACATGCTTTGCATCTATCAGGTGAACACTTCTAGTTTTAACTAAATACTGACTTAGGGTGTTCACAACAAAGCATATATCTAACCTAGAATTCGTCAGATACATCAATGACCCAATAATATGTATGTATTGAGTCACATCCACTAATTCTGATAATTCATCAGATAACAACTTCAGGTTGGTATCCATGGGTGTGGTCATGGCTTTACAATCCAACATATCAAATCCTTTTAATATTTCCACAACATACTTTTCCTGGAAATAGTTTGTGAAGCCACATTGCTTCATTACAGGCTGAACATGCTGCAATGTACTCATCCTATTCATGAGATCATACCTGATCCCAAACATCTATAGGTTATCTTTCTATCCTCAACACTTCCTAATGAGTTCATTCTCTTAGGTGATTGACATATCTTAGTCTTTCGCATTCAACCTTAAAGGTTGGAACCCATTTTAATCTTGGTAAAGCCTTAGTCCATTAGGAAGTTGTCCATCCTATCATACCAAGTCAAACTCAAATATCTTCTGCAGCCACCCTGATGTACGAGCATTAACTCTCAAGGCCAACCAATGAATTTCTGATCAGACCTTAAGGTCTTGACCTAAGCCTAAGGAGGGTTTTATTGTAAAACCATTGTAAATATCATGTACACATGTTTATTTTCCTAGCAAGTCTAGATAGGATAAAATATTTGATAGTGTCAGTAGAGGATGAGTCATTTTTCTTGTCATAGCCTATTAGCGGCGTGACAATCATTTTGGATCATGAATCCCTAAGTGAAGATCAAGCCGTAGTTAGTTTTGTTAAGAAAAGGACGTTTCATCATGTGTACTAGGGGTTTGTTTTTATTACAAGACCACTCAGAGTAGGAGTTAACAGTCTAGGATAAATAGGTAGATTAGAGAAGTAGAGGGCATTCTGCCTTTCAATGGGAGGATTGCAAGTTGTAGAGAAAAGAACAGACCCACGTCTAATTGTACCTGTAAATATTTTGATAAGGCTGAAGGAGAGCCCAATTGTATGAGTTTTCCTTTATTGCTTAATAGAAGGATTAGTCATGTATTTTCAAGTGTTGTTAGCCTAGATGCATGTATGATTTAGACTGTGTGTCTATGCAGATCCAACTTTGGCGATTTACTGAACATCTGTGTATTTCGTTGAAATCCTGTTGATTCAAGTGTGCTTGAATGGTTCAAATAGAGTGTAGATAAATGCATAGGAGTGATAGGCTAAAGAGAGGGGAGATTGCAAGCTGGATTGATTGTTCCATGATCAATCGACGCAACCCATAGATTCTCTGTTATTAACAAGTTTTCCAGAAAATGAATGGTGGAGATTGAGTCCATAGATCAAGATCTGACAGTCCAAAAGAATCCTGCAACGAAAGCTGCAAGGAAGTGAATAGATCTGCAGAGATCTGAGAGGTTTGCGTCAAGAAGAAGATTGATGATCGGAGTGAAGGCCGAAAATATCTGACGGCTAGGAAAGTTGTGGGGGAAGAATTTCGGGAAGGAAGTTTCGAGGGAGCATCTTTGGAAAGTTGGCATCGTGCATCTTGAAACCCGATTTTAGGAAGGCCGTTGTAGAACGAAAGTTGCAGAATGTGACTTTGGTTGTTTTGAGATCTCGCATCCTGCAACCCGACAATGGAAACTCTGTTCCGGAAACAGAGAGTCAGAGCGACAATTGCAGAGGTAGAATTATGGGGCGGTAATATTTGGAGCAGAATTTGGCCATTAGGCTAAGTTGGGAAGTCCTACTAAGTGTAGGATCCCCTATATCTTGGAATTTATGGTTGGGGTTGGCTGTGGTCTACCCCCCTACACCAATTTTGGTATTAGAGCAGGAAGACATTTCCTGTTGAGAAATTCCACAGTTGAGATTGTGGGTAGAATTTCTAAAGGAGAAAGAAGGAGCTCGTGTGAGAGAGAAACGAATTCCAGAGATGACTGGGTAGAAGTTGTCGAGAAGTTCCACAGTTTCGATTATGCGAAGACTTTTTGAGAAAGTTGAGACAGGAGGAATATCTTAGGAAATATGATAGTGCTAAGATAAAAGAAGTCAAGTCTAAATATTTTAAAGGCGTAGTGCAAGAAGATGGATGCACACATAGTCAGCGTAAGAGGTCGTGATAGAAGTAGATCATAGGTGAACACATAAGTTATGAAGGTAATGAGGAGAAGCACAATGATGCATGAAGGAAGAGGGTAAGTTTACTCTGAGGAAAAAAAATAAAGAACGCGATAACATGAAGGTGTTTTGGGACGATGAAAAGACAGACCAACGACAGTATGAGAAGAACAAGAGTTTGTATGCAAGTGGAGAAGAGGCTTGAGCCTGAGCAGCAAGTTGTAGGCATGGATATCTACGTTAGGAGGAGTGTATGCATGCAAAGGGGTAGCAGTATAAGTGAAGCATCTCAGTTAGAATATCACAATCATTGGAGGGTGGTGATGAAAGAAACTAGTGAAGGTTTCTGAGAGAAAATAGAAGTGTGTCCAGAACCTAGTATTTCGAGTGAAGATTGAAGTTCAAGAGGATAGTTATGTTCTCATGCAGATGAGTTGTGAGAGTAATCCTAGAAGGAGCATAAATATTTTCTCAGAAGGGTTCTAGAAAGAGGACCAGTACTTGGCAAAATACCAAGCACAAAGGAGGTTTGGTGAGGTGAGGTGTAGCAGAGAGAACTGATACTGTAGAGGCTAGTGCAACTAATAGAGAGTGAAAGAAACTCAAGAATATGACTATTGAGAGTCATAGCAAAGGTTCAGGAGGAAACCAAAAAGGAAGGAAAGGAAATTCCAAGGAAAATGGCATATGGAGGAAGTTGAGTAATGAAGAGTATGAGAGAGAGAAGGATGAGATAGAAGTCCATTTGAAAGTACTAATGGAGTTGTTACAGAAGCAGGAAGAACACCTGAGACATGGTTTTCTTGTGAAAAGAGTGATGAAGTGGCATAAGCTACAGAGGAGAAGAGAGCAACTAACGAATGCTTAGTATGAAGGAGACATACTCAAGGAAAGAGAGTGTCTAAGAGAAATATTGAAGACTGAGGATTCAAGAGAGGCCAAGGGGTCTCAATGTTTTGAATCTGATATGTTGAGTGTGTTTGTAGGTACAAAGACTAAGGAAAGACAATTTGCTAATGTTGTCATGAAGGATGAAGGAAGAGGAGAGAATCTTAGTTTTGTTTTGGAAGAAGATGAGATAGCTAAGTCTCATGCAAATACACTTACAGAGAGAGGAGAAGGTGATTCTTTTCAGCATACTACGAAAGTTGAAAGCAAGGAATACTTGGCATATGATGATGACCAAGAATGGAAAGAGGAAAAAGATGATGTCAAGAATTCATATGTTATGCTTGAAGAGTATGAGAAGAAGGGTATTGAGGATTTGCTGAGTCATGTAGCAGACTTGGGACAACATGAAGATTTGGTGATTGAGTCATCAACTAAGACCATTGGGTCTTATGAGTTTAATGCTGACAATGTAATTGTGCTTGCAGTTTATGCAGAAGGAAATCTATATTTTGAATTTTGCTTGAGTGAAGTTGGAGGTTGGCAAGCAAGATGTGATGAAGAGTGTCTTGCAGGAAAAGACAAAGAGGAAAGTGGGAAAGACCCAGTTAGTCTAGATGGATAGATGGGAGTGTTCCAAGAAATGAAAAAAGCAAAGATGAGTTATTGCAGCAGAAGGAGTCTAGAGAGTCCTTAATTAATGAAGGAAGCAACCTTATTGAGGAAGACGAGACAATCATATCTCGTATGAAAGAACCTGCTGTTGTTGAGTACATGGGATAGTTGGCTTGTGTGAATGACCAAGAGAATATTGTGAGACAAACCTATATAGATGTCATAGTAGTAGAAAATCAGAATGCTATTCTGATTAAGGGAGAGGAAGTATTGTCACAGGAGGACTGGCTTAGTGACAAAGAAGATTTGGTTTAATTAGGAAGCCAAGGTAAGACTGATGAACAGACCTTTGAGATAAGAACCGAGGATTAGAATTCTATTCTGACAAATATGGATGAGATAGTGTAACAAAGAATTTTATTCAGTGACAAGGAAGGAGAAGGTGATAAGGATGAGGATGAGGCTACTGTGTCTCAGGTGGAAAAAGAAGCAGTCTTGGGACTGAGCAAGACTAAATTGACTGACAGAAGTGGTCAGAGAGTTGAAGGGCAATTACTGAATATTGTCAAGACAGAGACATAGAAGAGTTTTGTTGACATAGAGATTCAACATACTGAAGGAGTGCTTGAAGAGAATCAAGTAATCAATGGATGGCTGAAATGCTTGTTGAAAGAACTTGAACAAGAGGAAGAAGTGTCTCGAGTTGTAAAAGAGGCAAGAGAAGATACTGGTTCATAGTTCTGTAATGTGTTTACTAGTATACTGAAAAGTGGGAGTGATTCTGTTACTGTAACAAAGAGGTTAGAAGATAATTTACTTTCTGAAAGTGAATTTGCAGACAGTACACAGGAATTGGATATTGCAGACGGAGATGCTTACAAGAGCATAAAAGAAGTAAGGGTGGCATCAATATCTGGGATGTAATTTGACGCAATATCAAGTGTAGTATCAAGAGCAGTGTTTAGAGGAATACCCAGAGCCATATCTGGGTTAGTATTTGAAGCCATTCTGAAAGTAAAAACATAAGTTAGAGTCAAGGGAGATTGAAAAAGGTAACTAGAAGTTTAGAGATGGATGGGAAAAGTATAACCAAGTGTAGTGGCATAGTGAATCGAACAAAAGTTGTTTGCAGTAGTAGAATAAACTTTGGGATCTAAGGAAACAAAAGCTGAAGAAATATGACTAGGAGGTCATGATTTATTTCTACTTTGGGAGTCTGATGCAGGAGCATTAGCTCTCAAGGCCAACCAATGAATTTTTGATCAGACCTTAAGGTCTTGACATCATCCCAAGGAGGGGTTTATTGTAAAACCATTGTAAATCTCATGTACAAGTGTTTATTTTCCTAGAAAGTATAGATAGGATAAAATATCTGATAGGTGTTAGTAGAGGATGAGTCATTTTGCTGAGTCATAGCCTGTTAGCGACGTGAGAATCATTTCAGATCATGACTCCCTATGTGGAGATCAAGCCACCATTGGTTTTTTTAAGAGAGGGATGTTTCATCATGCATAGTAGTGGTTTGTTTTGATTGTGGGACCACTTAGAGTAGGCGTTAATAGTTTAGGTTAAATAGGCAGATTAGAGAAGTAGAGGGGGTTCTTCCTTTCAGTGGGAGGATTGCAAGTTGCAGAGAAAATAACAGACATGCATTTGGTTCTACTTGTAAATATTTGAGAAGGATGAAGGAGAGCCCGACTGTATGCGTTTTCTTTTATTTCTTAATAGAAGCTGTTGGCATCAAGATTTGAGCCCCCAAGGTCGAGCGAGGGGAGGCCACTCCCGGGAAATAGTAGAACCACTTTAGACTACGCCTCTGACCATGCACAGTCAGAGAGGGATCTCTCATTTGTCACCAAAGTCTACTCCACATAATATTTTCAATCTTGTGTGTCACCAGAGTCTACTCCACATAGGATTTTCAATCGGCATAATAAGGGGGCTAGGATCCTGAATGGGGAAAAGTATGTTGAGGAAAGGTGCATGGTGGGATTGTCGTGGGCAAGGGACCATGGGAAAACATAGTTGAAACCTACATAAGAAACGATTACAAAGGGAAAGAATGACGTGGGGTTGCAAAAAGAGGCAAGATAGCCGCTGATCTCCCAATCAAGAGATATTTAGAGGGCGATTAGAGGACAAGAAGGGATAGTCCATCGCCTGGAGCACCAGCAAGATGAATTCCATGTAACTTTAGAAGAACCATTGATAAATGTTTGGAACAACAACAGGAGCAAAACAAGTATGAATTCCTAACCGTTATACACTAAGTTGCAGACAAGAAAGAAATCAACAAACTGGAATGGAAATAGGAAACACATTTACACGTAAAGGAAAATACATATTGGGAAAAGCAACGACACATGAATCTCTGCCGTGAGAAACAGTTCTTTCACTGCAATTTATTCATACACAGGTATCAATTTTTTACAAATGGGGAGCCTTAGCCCGGGAATGTTTCCCAATCCAATTCACAACTCCTTTCTCCCTCTATTGGGAGTGTTTTTATACCATCCTATTACAGATGATGAATATGATGCCTCCTACTAGGCTTTGAGGTGTGTGCTTCCACCGTGTTCAAATGCATCTTTTCGCATGGGCACACATTGGTGAGGTAGTCAGCATCCTTCCCTAGTCTAGTAACATTCGCCACCTCCTTCCTCGCCTGGTAACACTATTATACGTGGGATTTGGAAGAAGTGCCACATTGCTTCTGGTTGAGATGAACCTGTGGGGTGGCTTGCCATTCTTGTACTTCTCACCTCTAATGAGGTGATCTCTCCCATAGGCACTAGGGTGCAGCGTATCTACACCAACACCACCACCCTTGGAAAGTGGACTTCACAAATAGGGCTGTTAGGGCTTTAAACCCCTGATGCTCCCATATGAACGAATGTTTTTATAGGGAACAGTCAATGGCTGTCCCCTTTTGCGGATGCTTTGGTGGGCGCGATGGTATTAGGGTTTCCTAGAAAAATACTTATGTGGAGTAAGTGTCCATGCCTCGCATCGTTGGAAATGCGGGTATCACGTCTAGGCCCCGATGGCTGGTGTCACCATTGGCATGCAAATACTGAGGCGACGAGTTATTGTGGAACCTTCTCAGCAACCATCAACACCCCCAGATGGATAAGCTTCTCAAACCAGATCTTCATCGTCAAACTATATCAGGCCTTTGCAGCTTCATGGAGAAGTAGAACTCGGGTTCTGGAGATATGTTAGTTCACTCTTGTTGAACTAAAATTAGTATTTATAAGAATTTGAGATCGATCTTCGCAAAGGTTGGTCAACATTCTTGCACACTTTGTCATCAAGTGTATCTGGTATCAATATGTGTGAAGGTGCAAGTAGAGTGATCTTCTACTTAATTGGGATCTAGTCACTTTGTTTCATCGATCATCGCGCTTCACCGTCGGCTGTGGGAAGGATTTCATGTACGCCATGTGGTGCAAATGAAGTCAAAAATAGAATGGCCTCCCACATCATAGTGGATTTTCCCTGTGTGAGTAGCATATTCGCCGGCTACTTTTCTTACTTCTGCAAGCCAGCTCACACAAAATATGCCTATCTCCAGGGAACATAATTATACCATAGGGATGGATCTCCTTGAATTAAACCATGTGCCACACTTGCGAACTGGGGAAAACAGTGCCGCTGGACAAGACTTCCACCTTAGTCATATCCCAAATGTTGTCGGAGGAATCAGCCAATCTGCAATGGGGCAAATTACACGCGTGAACGCATCCTCTGCTGTCACCTCCATACTGGATGGGAAACCTATAACCTGGGAGTCTTCTCAGTCATCCGATCAAAGGAATATTTTACATCCACCATCCATTTTCCATTCATCCTGCCACCAACTTTTCTCCTCTGAACAGGGCAGGCAGTTTTGGATTGAGACACGTTCTTAACCGCTGATCAAGACCGACCTTTCTTGTAGCCGTTGATTTGATTGGGCCCCACCATATTTTGCAATGAGAAACTTTGATATTTTTCCATGCTAGTTCGCATTGTGAAATGAACCGGATCCATATATTTATCTCCTTCTTCATCGTGGCTATTGATCTTCGCGACCTCTACCACCCTTTCGCAATTTGAGATTGTAGTTTTACCCGTACAAGTATGGATCACGAAATTAATTCAGGCCGTAGATATACCCCAGACCTCATCTCAGCTGTTGAAAGATTCTGATATTTAACACGTTTCACAATCTGGGACGGGAGCTTTGATTGTGCATGTTTGCACACGTGAAGCGGTTTGGAGCCGTTGATCCACTTCCAATCAATCACAGCCTTTGCTTATGACCTCTGCCCAATGTTAATAGTGCGCCTGCCACTTTCCTTGTTGAAGGGAACCCTTATGAGATTCGAAGGACTGGGATCCCTACCGAACCTCTGTTAAGCCCTTAGATCGATTGTTAAAACAGAGTGTTAACAACTAGATCCACGAGGGATGCTATCCTCCCAGTGAGGTATCAAAGAACCCCATAGACCAAGTGCCGAAACCATTGGGCCACCTTCATTCTTTCTTTGATATCTCAATTCTACTCCATGTTACTGCTTCAACGAATTTTTTCCACTCTTTGCAAATCATGCCGGTGACTGTAAACCTGTGCTGGTAACTGAAAATGAAAACAAACTGAAAACAGTAATGAAGGAAATGCTCTATAACTACTGAGCTTATTTTCTCCTACCTACTCTACCTAACTTTGTACACAAGTCCAATTAAGTGAAATCAGACTTCCAATGAAGCCAATCAAGCAACTTGCCTAATATTCTTGTTCTTGTATGGTGCTTGATGGACAGAAATGAAATAGATAATGGGAGAAGGAAATGATAAACAAACTGATCTTTAAGGCAGAGATGCGACCAATCATTGCCTTCACCTAGACATTCCATGTATTCGGCCATGGGGTCGTAGAAATCACGACAAGCTCCAGCACGTTTTGTCACCTGCTCATGGAAAAGATGTCCAGAGCTTCCTGCTTCTAGGGAGTCGTCAGGCTGACACTTGGAAGACTACAGATGAGGACCCACATAATCTGTCTCCAATGGAATATCCCTCTCTCTGCTCAAAATTTTTGTAACAAGGTCTTGATGCGCTTCGAGAGGGAGGTCTTCAGCTTCTCTAGTGGAACTGAGTAGGCATACTCCTCCTGTATGAGGTGGCATTCCTGAAGGTGGAGTATCAGAAAAAGTGTTTACTTGTAAGTTGTTGCATCCGTCTTCATTTCTGTACAAGTTCTTAGCCTGCACCACCTCCGCTTCTTTTTGCTTTTTCTTGGAGGCCTTAACCATGTGTCGTATTAACTCAAAATAGGCATAACACAAGGGTAGGCTATCACCTCTAGTGCCCTCATCATATTTTCCCGCTCTAACCTCCTGATTTTGCATTACACTTTGATTTATTTCATCAAAAGGCATTGTTTCAACAGCTGGCTCGTTAGGTACATTCTGTAGGTACCCTTCTTCATATTCATTGTACACAGGTGCATCAAACTCCTTCTTGAAATCATCCCTAGTTGACCAGGGACGGTACAGGTCGCCATCTTCAGACAATAATCCTGCAGGACTACCTGCTCCTACCTCAGGCTTGTCATCTTTCAGTACATCAAGAGAGAGATTTGACGGGCCAGAGACTTTCCCACTCTGCTTGTAGGGCCCAACCAATTTGAATGTATCTTTTATTTCACCACCACCGTCCTGATCTGATGATTTCTTGGACATATTAAGGTTTTCCTCAACCTCCAAATAATCAACGAACATATGATGCAAGGTGGTTGATTTTCTCTCCAAAAGAAGCAAGGACAGGTCAGGGAAAAAGGCGACCGTGTAATAGATCTTAGCAGCATTCTCAAGAGGTTGAACTTCCTTAGGCATGTTATAATAAAAGCTTGTGAATCTTCTATTAAAACTAGATATGGCCTCACCCTCATGCCTCCTTAGGTAATAAAACTCTAAAAGTATTTGCTCTAGTGGCCTTCTCCTACCCCAAAACCTCAAGAATGTGCAAGAAAGCTCTTCCCAAGTGTTGATGGACTTAGGTTGCAAGTGTTTAAACCAGACTTTGGCATCTCCTTGCAAGGATAGAGCGAACACCCGCATGCAGACATCGTCATGTTCTATCTCGAAAAAGGTCATAGAAATGCTCAAAGGCTTGTACATGTTTCTCAGCAATCAAGTTTTCAGATTCTCCGTCGAACTTGGGGAGGTACTTGTAATATTTCACAGCAAAATCATGGAGGATAGGAGGCAATTGAAGTGGTTTATATCAGCTTGGAGAAATGGGGGAGACAAGGTTAGGTACGATAGATAAGCTATCGTCCGAGGTTTCACAAATTTCACAAGGGTGTCCTTTGACATCGGGTGCCCCTAGATATAACTCTAGGCCATAATCAGATGTACAAGATGATGCAATGCTTTCAGTTCGTAAAGAAGGATAAATAGGAATATATTCATGGCTCTGCTCGGAATGAGTTGGGCCATAGAAGGTCGTTTTGATAAATCTAAGAAAATATAAGAGCAAACTTACAAGATAGGATAAGGCATCCTAGGAAAAATGTGGAATCGAGTGCTTGGACCTTCCACCATGCATTTCTAAGCTTTATGAGGGGTCCATTTTCCAGGTGGACTCTGCCAGCTCTCCTCGGTCATTTGATTTCTGGGTCACACCACCAGCGGAGTCGCTAAAGTCTGAATCCTTCAAGAGTAGAGTTTCCAGGTGCTCAACCTTCTTGATGTCTAGTCATTGTTTACCATCAATAACCAGATCTAAAACCATGTCATTTTTCGCAAGGATAATATTCAATTTCATCCCCGGCAATGGCGCCAGTTTGTTAGCACCGGGATTTGAGCCCCCAAGGTCGAGCGAGGGGAGGCCGCTCCCAGGCAATAGCAGAACTGATTTAGACTATGCCTCCAACCTTGCGTAGTCAAAGAGGGATCTCTCATTTGTCACTGGAGTCTACTCCACATAATATTTTCTATCTCATGTCTCACCAGAGTCTACTCCACATAGGATTTTCAATCAACATAATCAGGGGGCTAGGATCTTGAATGGGGCAAAGTATGTTGAGGAAAGGTGCATGGTGGGATTGTCGAGGGCAAGGGACCATGGGAAAATGGAGTATAAACCTATGTAAGAAACGATTACAAAGGGATAGAATGACGTGGGTTTGCAAACAGAGGAAAGATAGCCACTGATCTCCCAATCAGGAGATATTTAGTGGGCGATTAGAGGACAAGAAGGGACAGTCCATCGCATGGAGCACCAACAAGATGAATTCCATGCAACTTTAGAAGAACCATTGATAAATGCCTGGAACAATAGTAGGAGCATAGAAAGTATAAATTCCTAACCATTATACACTAAGTTGCAGACATGAAAGCAATCAACAAATTGGAATGGAAACAGGAAACACATTTACACGTAAAGGAAAATACATATTGGGAAAAGCAACGACACATGAATATTTTCCATGAGAAACAGTTCTTTCACTGCAATTTATTCATACACAGGTATCATTTTTTTACAAATGGGGAGCCTCAGCCCAGGAATGTTTCCCAATCCAATTCACTAACTCCTTTCTCCCTCTATCGGGAGCATTTTTATACCATCCTATTGCTAAGAATACCGAATTAAAAGTTGTTACAAGTTTCCATCAATCGTTAACAGTGCAAGGAGTGGACTATCACCACGTTTTACAAATATAAATAGACATTATGGTGCTAATGGCCGCATCTAGCCCAGGTAACAGTTTGACACACTCGGCTGCCATGACAGATGATGAATATGATGCCTCCTCCTAGGATTTGAGGTGTGTGCTTCCACTGTGTTCAAATGTAGCTTTCCACATGGGCACACACTGGTGAGGTAGTTAGGGTCCTTCCCTAGTCTAGTCACATCCACCACCTCCTTCCTCTCCTAGTAACACTATTATACATGGGATTTGGAAGAAGTGTCACATTGCTTCTGGTTGAGATAAACCTGTGGGGTGGCTTGTCATTCTTGTATTTCTCACCTCTAATGAGGTGAGCTCTCCCACATGCACTAGGGTGCAGCGTATCTGAACCAGCCCCACCACCCTTGGAAAGTGGACTTCAGAAATAGGGTTGTTAGGGTTTTAAACCCATGATTCTCCCATCCAAACGAATGCTTATACATGGAATAGTCGATGGCTATCCCCTTCTACGAAGGTTTTGGTGGGCGCGATGGTATCAGGGGTTCCTGGAAAAATACTTATGTGGAGTAAGTGTCCAGGTCTTGCATCATTAGAAATGTGGGTATCATGTCTAGGACTCAATGGTTGGTGTCACCATTGGCATTCAAATACCAAGGTGATGAGTGAGTGTGGAATTTTCTCACCAACCATCAACACCCTCACACGGATAAGCTTCTCAAACCAGATCTTCATCGTCAAACTATATCAGGCCTTTGTAGATATAGTTCACTCTTGGAGATATGTTAGTTCACTCTTGTTGAACTGAAAGCAGTATTTATAAGGCTTCGAGACTGATATTCACAAAGGTTGGTCAACATTCCTACACACTCTGTCATCAAGTGTATTTGGTATCAATATGTGTGAAGGTGCGAGCAGAGTGATATTCTACTTGATGGGGATCTAGTCACTTCGTTTCATCGATCGTGTCGCTTCACCATCGGCTGTGGGAAGGATTTCCTGTATGCCATCTGGTGCAAATGAAGTCTAAAACAAAATGGCCTCTCACATCATGGCGGCTTTTCCCCGTGTGAATAGAAAATTCGCCAGATACTTTTCTTGCTTCTACAGGCCAGCTCACAAAAAAGCTGCCTATCTCCAAGGAACATAATTCTGCCATAGGGATGGCTCTCCTTGAAGTAAACCATGTGCCACACTTGTGAACCAGGGAACACAGTGCCACTGGAGAATAATTCCACCTCAAGCATATCCCAAATGTCGTCGGAGGAATTGGCCAATCTGCAATGGGGCAGATTACACGCATGAACGCCTCCTCCACTGTCACCTCCATACTGGATGGGAAACCTGTACCTTGGGAGTCTTCTTAGCCGTCCGATCAAAGGAATATTTTACATCCACCATCCACGTTCCATTCATCCTGCCACCAACATTTCTCCTCTAAACACCGTAGGTAGTTCTGGATCGGGACACATTCTTAACCGCCGATCAAGACCGACCTTTCATGCAGCTGTCGATCCGAGTGGGCCCCACCATCTTTCGCAGTGAGAAACTTTGATATTAGTTTGTGCTAGTTCGCATTGCAAAATGAACTAGAGACGTAGATTTATATCCTTCTTCATTGTGGTCGTTGATCTTCACGACCTCTACCACCCTTTCACGATTTGAGATTGTAGTTTTAACCATACAAGTATGGATCATGAAATTAATTTAGGCCGTAGATCTGCCCCAGAACTCATCTCAGTCGTCGAGAGCTTCTGATCTTTAACACATTTCATAATTCAGGACGGGAGCTTTGATCATGCATGTTTTCTCACTCTAAGCAGTTTGGAGTCGTTGATCCACTTTCGATCAATCGCAGCCTTTGCTTATGACCCCTGCCGAATGCTAACATCGTGCCTATCGGTTTCCTCGTTGAAGGGCACCCTTATGAGATTCGAGGGACTGGGATCCCTACCGAACCTCTGTCAAGCCCTTATATCAACTATTATAATATAGTGTTAACAGAAGGATTAGCCATGTATTTTGAAGTGTTGTTAGCCTAGATGCATGTATGATTTAGACTGTGTGTTTGCGTAGAGATGATTTCGATGATTTACTGAACATCTGTGTATTTCGTTGAAAAGCTATTGATTCAAGTGTTAAATGGTTGCTTGAATGGTTGAAATAAAGTGTAGATGCATGCATGGGAGTGATAGGCTAAAGAATCGGGGAGATTGCAGGTTGGATTGATCATTCCATGATCAATCGGTGTAACCCGCAGATTCTACGTTATTAACAAGTTTTGCAGAGAATTACGGTGGATATTGAGTCCATAGATCAAGATCTCATCGTCCAGAAGAATCCTACAATGGAATTTGTGAGGAAGTTAACAGATCCGTAGAGATATGAGAGGTCTGCGTCAAGAAGAAGATCGACGGTTGGAGTGAAGGCCGAAAAGATATTGTTACGGAGAGAAACTTCCTATGGTTTTCGGTGTACCACAATAGACAGCTAGACCTGAGAAATAAATCCCTTCCCAATATGCAAGAGAAACTAACATCTAACACTAAAGGATCTTGAATCATACCTTATTCCAGACGTTTGAAGTAGATCCCCATTGAGATTTTTCCAATCCCGCTTGCGCTAGCAATTTGCTCTCAACAACAACAAACAAGACAAGCATGCTATATAATATGGTGTTAGATCTACTCTAGCATATATAATCAATAATGTATAAGCAATTAAACATATCCATGGATTAAATATTCATTCAAATGCACATTATTGGGTAGGAAAAGATATTTCTATTAATCAAATCAAAGATTACACAAGTGACAACCTCTGTCGGCACATCTGCGAACCAGAGAAACTGAGTCCTCCACCACCTCAATCCTCCATCTCTCGATAGAAAGCTCAAAATAAAAGGAAAGCTTGGGAAGAACACAAAGTGATCCAAAGGGACAAAGGGATGGAGACTCAAGTATATGCAAGCTATGACAACAATGGACTATAGTTTCCTTTCTCTTCAATTCCTCCTCTTCAATGTATCCAAGAGGTTCCTTATATAGCACTCCAAAGGGGTAATGGAGGGTCAAAACCAAGCGATCTCAAGGCATATGGAAGGACAAGAGTCAAGTGGTTCGGACACACATCAAGGAAAACTCCAAAAATATTTGGATTTATCCACACATCCCGATGTATGCGAGTTTGAGGTCAAAAGTCACGTATACACACGAGTATGGGATTAAAAGTTGCACACAACAATAAACATGTGTTTTTAGGGATGAACTTGGAAACATCAAAGGTACAATATCAGTCCATGGGGTCCAAACAGTCTGCAGAGGGACAGGGAAGGCCATAAATATGTGATCAACCATGTGTTGTAAAATCAGCTGTAACAGATGCCTTCTAATGTGTGAGGTCAGAGGGGTAACATGATGGTCGAAACACATTGTAAAATCCATCCCAGAAGTGGAGTGATGAAGAAGTAGGGGGAAGAACTAGCCATCCATCAATATAGTACAATAATCAATCTCTACATATGACTATAAATATATATAGCAGTCTCGGATACATACGATATACAAAATGTGACATGTGTGGTCATTGCCACGTACAATATATAATAGATTAGAATCTCCATGATGAAGATATACAAAGGATCAAGATCTCCATAGAAACTGAAGATATATAATGGATCAATATCTCCATAATGGTTGAAGATATCTGACATACATTGGAATCAAATCACGAGAGCTGAAATCTCATGAACATTGGCACAATCAAGGAGGTAGCATATGTGGAATGCCACCAAGCTGGAAATTCTTCTACATAAACCTCTACAAGTACATGTCCTACTATGTGAATAGAGGTGTCGAGGTCGAGCATAGTAGTCCATCGTCTGATTACCGGTCATTAATGTTATACCGTTAACAGACGCAAGATCACCCACCGATAATGAAAATGGGAATCAAGGTACTAGAGTGCAATCTAAAAAGTGTGAGTAAATGTGTTGAGGTCGAACACTTGGAATAATCCATCGATCAGGAGACATTGATGTATTCCCAAAATTGTCGATGGCGAGAGAACCTACCATTGATGACTGTAATTCTCAAGGCACTTAAATGACTCTAGAATCCTATCCCAGAATAAATGATTTGAAGTCGACGGGATGGAATTCGCTAGAAGGAGGGAATTAAGGAATCCCCCATCAACCAACACGTGGTACTCAACAACGCTGTATAATGTGGAAGAATTCGAACACGATGTGCATGAACCAATAACAGTACCGGCAATGGCTGATATGCAAAGTCAAGAAAACTGAGGAATGGCCAACTCATGCTTCAAATTCCTTCGAAAAAAGAGAATAAAGACAAATGGTGACTGAAGATAAGCAGTATGGACTCGATATGCAAACTGGGACATCTCTGTGACCTGGGTGGCATCAACAGAGGCTTCATAGGGACTGGAAGCTTAACCAGTTGGTGGAGATAAAATCAGAGTAATGAGTAGAACTCCTAAATTCAAACTAATAGCCCAACCAATGGATGTGATATACAGTTCTCTATTCGAAGGCGACACGACTCGTCTGCTGCCAAAGATAACATCTTTTCCTGTCCAGATTTTTTGGTTTTTTTTGGTTTTTTGGAAATTTTCAAATATTTTGAAAAGCTTGAAAAAGAATAAAAGTGCTTTCTAGTTACAAATATAGGAGGATATGAGTGTCAAGGGTCAAACAAGCTAGTTCCAAGTAGCGGAACATACCTATGCTCAATGCAAGCAAACATGTGCAAGATAACGACACTCGGGGGAAAGTCCCCTTCCGGTAAAAAATAGGGGATTAAGATGCAAAATATATGTAAAAAGGTTATGCTTGGCTTAGAGATGAGACAATCTCAGGCTATATGGCTGATAATCAAAGTCAAGGAAGCCAGCATAAGGCTCAAGAAGGCAATAAAAACTCATGATAATGCAATTACATCTTGACATATACAAGGGAGTCCCAGGGGAAAGGCCAACATAAAGTTCAAGAGGAGTATGAAGCTCTTATTCAAAGTTATGGCGATACTATACAAAGGACTCCCACACCCTAAAGGAGGAATGCCGACATGGGCACCAAATGAAAAACAGGATCTAACTAGGGTACCCATGTATGGGAAAGCTCTACTATTCACATCATGTCACTTCTAAAAAGTAGTAAGAAGGTTTCATGACACGATAGAATGGATTCATACCTAAGGTTAAGATGAAATGGTCATAAGGTTATGCCAAATGCAAGTGGATGTGAAAAACTAACCTATATGCCAGTTTAGACATAATACTTGAAATAGGCATGAACGGGTCAAAGAAATGGTCAAACCACACTCAAAACGGGCTCCTACAACATCAATTTAGTTCAAATGGTCCAAAACGGTCAAAAACGGTAAAAAAATATAGAAAGTGGGTAAAAATTTCAAATTTTTTCTATAAAATAGTGAAAAATTTAAAATTTTCATACCATTTTGAATTTTTACCCACCATAGTGCATTTGAGATCAGAACTTTAGAAGTGAATTTTGGGAACATTATCTGGCAGAATCGCTCCACGTTTGATCCAGGTAAATTCCCTTGTCCCTTTTTCATTTTGATATCAAAATTTTCAATTTTCATGGTCAATTTAATTTTTTGGTCCATCCCAACTTGGGTGTTTTGTCCCACATAAAAATCGAGCATTTTTCTGTGTATAGGGATCACCATACATAGAAAATGCCATGAAACCCGCGTACATATGCAGCTATTTTGAAAATAGTCGCGTAGATACACAGCTGAGGGATTTCATGGGAAAATAATGATCAAAAATTTTGTTTTTTGTGTAGGATGGTACTAGAGTGGAGAGAGAGGGAACATGGTGATGTTAAGGAAGTTGTTCAAGCTGATCTCATGGCTTAAAAAACATTACAGGCATGTGGCTTATACAAGTTTTGGTGTCTTAGCAGCTTGAGGGCAAAGCCAAGACTACTCCAGCTGCTGGTAGATTATTGGGATCCAGAGTCTGAAACTTTTCAGATAGATGGGATGTCACTCAACATTGAGGTTGAGGATGTATATTTCATCACAAGTTTGTTTCAATGAGGGGATTGTGTGAACCTATGATCTCGTGGGCCAGGAGGTGGGATGACCATACAGAGAAGGTTGGGAGTCAAATCCTGACAAAATCGATTCAGATTCTGGGGCTGAAAGCCATACTCTTGGCCTTAGGTAAGATTGGAGGTTTGGATTCACTCCACCAGGCCTCACGACCAATGATGTTCTATACGGTAGAGTGTATGTGGCCTACAATATATGACTAGAGTACTACGCTACTGAGCAACATGAAACAATAGCTCAATGACTGCATGATGGGAAGGGTGCAGAAATTCAGGTTTGGAAGCATGTTGAGCACATTCTTCTTTGAGTGGATGCCAGGGTTAAGCCCTAGAGTAGAAATTTCTCTACATGGAGTCCGGGATCCAGCTTAGCGACGCAAGGCTAATGTCATGCGTAGACTGGGTGGTGGAAGGGTGGATAAAACCTACCCAATAGAGTTCTTTCCATGGTGGTATAGATAGTTCATTGCCATATATGACTATCCCTATGCAGGGATTGACTTCCGGGGTGATCCAGACATGCCCCTACCACTGGGAGCAGCTTATGGAGACATAGGTAATGAATCCCAAACCCACTTTTAATTTTTGAATTATTTAATTTTTTGTATTTTTTGATATATGAAATCAGAAGACATGTTTTTGGTGTGATGACACATAGTGACACTCTATCATGTATATGCAGATGTAGGACCACGATGACTAGATTCATTTCCTCATCATCGACAGAGGGGAAGAGGTGATGAGATCATGGGTGCAGATGCTCTAGAGAATTCACACGAACTTTGTTCGATTGACATAGAGAGTACCCATGGAGCAAGTTGAGGACTTGCCTGAGGCCATGCAGCGCCAAGTGCTTGGAGTACCATGGGCATGGGTTCGATTATTTCTTCGTCTATCTAGAGTCATAGTTTTCTACCATGATCAACACCCTCCTACACCTCAGGATTAGAGACTTGGGTGTATATTTTTTGTATGACCGTGTGGTATATTTTGGTGGCTCGGAAGCCAAAATTTTGTATATGACACTTAAGTATCATGACGTCACTTTTTGAACTTAATGAATTTTTTTTATGATGATCGATAATTATTCTATTTACATGTGTAAAATGTGTTTGTGATATGCTTATGGTCTGTGAAAAAAATGCCGATATAACACATAGTTAGCATATGAATCAACAACTTGATTAAAATTTCTTGGAACATGAATGTATTTTATACTCTCAAATTGTCATTCTAGAAATCTAACCCGCAAGAATCTTCGTAATAATGTCAGATCCCTAATATGATACAAGCCATTAAGTTGTGAAACCACTAACTACAAATCAATACGTACCTCAAGAGAATGAGCACCATACAAAATGGCATCACACACTAACTCAATAACGACACTATATTCAGCAACATTGTTTGACGAAGGCCGTAAACATACGCCTCCTGAAGACAATACTTGACCCATAGGAGTATAGATCACTCAAGTAGCCGAAGCTGAGTTTTGAGTGTGGCGGCTAGTACCATCAGTGAATCCTATGTAAATGAAAGACTCCATCGACATTTTCCATAACAAATGAAAGCTAATTAACAAACCTGATCACCATAAGAAAACCTAACGATGCAATGTAAAAATGTACACTAATATACAAAAATCAGCCCTGGCTGAAGATCATGCATAGTATTTTTTGAGATGGAGCCCATTTCTAGGCTTTGCCAAGGATGTCCCTTCATAATCAACAAGCTCATAGGTGCCTTTCTCTAAGACATGCTTAACCACGTAAGGACCATGCCACATGGGATTAAACTTTCCTGCCCCCAAGGGTTCCTTAGCTTGATCCCATAAAAGGACCAAGTCACCTTCACTAAAACTCCTAGGACGGATAGAATTATCATACTGAAAATTAATGCAATGCTTGTTAACCTCTAGAGCCACTAAGGCATCTTGAAATTGCTCATTAAGCTGCTCTAAGTGGACCAAATGCTATTCCAATGTGGAAGTTTCTAGTAAAATCTCCACAACTAGCTTCAAAGAAGCGATTTCACATTCAACCAGTAATACTGACTCCACCCCATGCACAAGATGATAGGGAGAAAGACCGGTGGAAATCTTAACCACAGTTCTATAGGCCCACAAAGCAGGATACAACATGATTTGCCAATTATTCTTGCTCTGTGCAATGGTTCGTTGGAGAATGGACTTAAGTGACTTGTTCACTGCTTCAACCTGTCCATTCACTTGAGGGTAATAAGAAGAGGAGTGCTCTTGCTTATATCCTAACTTGGAAGCCAACTCTTCCATCATTTTGTTTTGAAAGTTCCTACCATGGTCAGTGACAAGTTCTTTCAGAATGCTAAACTGGGTGATAATTTGGTTAAATAGGAAATGCACGACTGTCTCACCGTCGAATTTAACTGTGGGCATAGCCTCTGCCCATTTCGTGAAGTAATCGACAACCAAAATAATATGATGGTGCCCCCCAGCTGAAGTGGGGTTTAAATCCATAAAATCAAGCCCCCACTTGGTGAAGGGACCGACGGTGACAATAGGATGCAGAGGGGCTGGACGCCAGCCATATTATGTGCAAACAACTGGTAAGGGTGGCACTTCTTGACCGCATTAAATCAATCTTTAAAGATAGATGACTAAAAATAGCCCTTTCTCAAGATTTTTTAGGCTGTAGAAAGCCCAGATAAATGACCACCACACACCCCTCCGTGGAAATCAAGCATGACCTCAGTCTCATCATGAGTTAAACAACGACGTAAAATGGAATCCACCCTATGGCAGTACAAAGTATCATCCACTATGAGGTAGTTTTTTGCTACGTGACGTAGTCATCACCACTCATCCTGTGAGAGGTGAGTAGGGATTTTCAATGTTTGGAAATACACAATAATATCCCCGTACCAAGGGTCCACAGTTGAGATGAGGAATATATGCTTATCGCCAAAAGAATCCTCATAAACCTCCTCTTCCTCCAAATTTGGGAAATATGATATGATCTCATCAAAGATTAACGATTTCTTTGATTTCACTGAAACGAACTCGAGATCAAACTCTTGCAAAATCACAATCCATTTATTATATTTTCCCCCAATCATCCTGTTAGGGTGTTTTCTACTATCTTAAATACACCTAATATTTAATTATCGACTGGGGTTGGTAGGCTTAGAGTTGATACAAAATATATGCGAAGGTAAAAAGGCTCCTAGGGTGTCATGGAGATATTTTAATAAACAAAAGATCGAAAGATATTTCAAAATGAAAAACCGAGTCAAACTCCTAGGACTATCCGAATAATCGGATTGGACTGGAGCATCAAATTTTAAACAGCTACTAAAAGAAAGATATAAACAATAATACTTATAACTTCAGACACTAACTCATACATAAAAGGAATTATAACAACTGAACTGAAAAATAACCAACTAACTACTCCTTAAGTGGAAGGCTGGGGTAAAAATACAACTTATCTTACAAAAAATAGAAAACTGAAAAAGTGAGTAGAAAACTTAATAAATAAAACTTTGAAAGAAGCAAGTAGAAAATTTAATAAAGATAATAAACAGAAGTAAGTAGAAAACTTAATAAAGATATTTAAACTCTATTCTTCAATAAATACATACCAAAAACAAGAATGATTCCTATGATTACAAATAATCTAACTTCCTCTTAAAAATAAATCTAACCCTAAACTCTATATGAAAACAAAGATAACCATGATGTAAAACAACAGTAAAATGAAATCAGTGTTTAATATTCAAGAAATAAGAACAACTTAATCCATATTTAATATAAGGTGAAAAGAAAATAAAAGAAGAATAATAAAACCTTAATCAATAACCTAAAACAATCAAACTTTAATTGTAATGCTTAAATAAAACTACCAACTACAAACATAATCCAAATATTGACAAAACAAAACTATAAACAATCTTAAAATACATAAAAAACACTAAAAACATAACTGAGGGTTAAATGATAGACTGAACAATAGGTCTGTAAGGCGTGGCTGAACGGCAGACTGGACAGACGGTTCGAATAGCAGTCTGTACAGTTGAAAATGGTAAAAACTAACGTAAATGAACTAATTCTTTAGCTGAAGTTATGCAGATATAAACCTAATGCATGGAATCAATAAACAAACCTATTTAATCAGCAAATTAAGTTCAAACTAACTCTTAAACAAAAAGAAAGCATTGCATATTAAACTAGTTAGTAAGCTAGAAATTAATTTAAATAGACTGGAATTAACTTAAGCAAGTTCATGGCAGGAAATAAATAAACAAAACTAAATCTAAATGAAAGCAAACTATTTCATATTAGCAAATTCATAATAGGAAATAAATAAACAAGACTGAATTCAAATGGAAGCAAACTATTTTATATGTTTGGAAATAAAGACTGAAAGCAATACTGGAATGAAATGACTGTAAATAAAATAACTGAAAGCAAATAACCGAAAGCAAATGACTGGAAACAAATGACCGAAAGCAAAGCTATGTGCGCATCTACTTGTTTAACTGCTGAAATAAAACTAAGCTAATACAATACAAGAAATAAAATAACATTTACTATTATCTAATGAAAACAAAATGGAAATTAAACTAGACTAGCTAAAACAAAAAAGACAAAACTGGATTAAACAAAGAAATGAACCTCTGGTTGATGAGGGTCCCTCTCAACAATCAGGGGTGATGTCTGCTAACTCCTACTCAAACACAATCTTAAACAACAATGCATACAACTCTTTATTCAAATTCAGAAACAAAATTACAATGTTTATGAAAACTATGAACTGCTTAACAAAATACTTCTCTAACTCTCTCCTGACTAACTCTGCTCTTTATTCAGAGACTGATATATATAGTTTACATGAGAGATGAGCAAGTCAACCCTCAAAGGTCGACTGCTCTCTAATTTTAGTCAATGTTTAAAGGCACATAATTGATTTCAGCAACCAACGCATGGACGTCTTCCTTCTTCAGCGCGAGTGTGACCTCTACAGCGTGAACGTGGTGTGATGTTCCTCCTTTCACATGGGCAGATATTCTTTAACATGGAATCAATCCCTTCCTTAGCATGGTTGATAAGCTGGTGTTGAACACATGCATTGTACACAGCAGTATGTTTCTAGAATGAAGGTCCCTCATCAGCGCGAGTGTGTGGACTGGTGGTGTTGTGGAGAGTGAGGGTAGCGACACGGTCAGTCTTCTAGAATGCAGGCCATTCTATCCCTTTGAATCACGTGGATAGTGAGCAGTTAGGTGGCGATCCTTCTCGAGCATGAGTTAAATGCATTGGTCCAACACATAAATGGTTGATGTGGTGGTGAGCGAACGAGATTGCAATATGGTGTGCTATCCAGAACATGGCTTTATTACCCAAATGCGTGGATGATTGGTTTGGTTGTAGGATGTTTCATGTTTAAATGCCCAAAACCAGTTATGGACAGCGCACAGGCTGATGGGCGAGTTCAACGACGAGCTGAATGAAACACTGAGCCATGAGCTAGATATATTGTGCATCGATCTAGGGAAAACATGGCAAACCACCAGTGAATTTCATGCGACGGCTAGATGACGAGCTGAATGCCAAGATGGATCGTGAGCTGGACATATTGTGCGATAGGCAGGCTGAATGCGTTTTGGTGTTAATTTTCCCAAACAAACTATAAAATCTGCCAACGAATATACATGTCAAATAATACATTAAATATGCTTTAAAAAATATAATTTTGAGTTAATAAAATCATAAAAATGATATTAATAACAAAATTTGTAATAACATCAAATTTGTTCTTACCTTGTGTTGAAATAACGATATGCATGATATAAAATATACTAAAGATAGTAAAAAATGCGTTTAAATGTGTTATTTAATTGCCAAAAATGATAATAAAATGAGGCTCAACACATCCTTCTAGTGATGACAAACTAAAACAGATTGATGCGAGCTACGACCAAAGTTTGGCAAAGGAGAATGTAATGTCTCAAACGTTGAACCACATGAACGGTGGCTAAGGATTGCTTCTCCACATGGGAATAATGAAGTTCTGCATCAATAAGGTTTCAGCTCAAATAATATATGACATGCTCATGGATCTCCTCATCCTCTTGAACCAATACCATACCAACCGTCTCTTGAGACGGGGCCACATAAATAAAAAAGTCACGGCTATAGTCTGGTGGACTAAGCATGGGGGGCGTTGCTAAGGATTTCTTAAGAGCATTGAAATACTCATGGGATCACTCATCCCAGTAAAAACGAGTGTCTTTCTTCAACAAACGCATGAAGCCTTTAGTCAAGTTGGAAAAATTGACCACGAATGTAACACCCCAGTTTTGACCCCGTTGCATTAGATGTATATGATGTATATATTGTAAATGATCATGGTGTGGAGCTAAAGGACAAGGCCCCACCATTGATCGGTTATGCTATGTCTTGGATTTAAATTTGTCACTGATGGTATATCGGGGCATGTGACATATATTATGTTGGTCATCATGTAAATATGCATCTATAAGTAATTAAATGAACCCGACCAGCTACGATCACGGCAACTAAATTGAAAGGGGCATGATTTTCACAAGGATAAGGATGTGGGGGAAATTGTCAACCTTGGCCAATGAGAGAAAAACCCATGTGTCTTCTTCCTTTGTTTTATTCCAACCACTTTCATTAAGAAAGGCTACTGGTGGTTGAGGCAGTTAATTGTTTTGGGGAGTGGGGTGGCAGGACTACCAGTCCTCACCCACACGCACACTCCATCACAGAGTTTGACTTCACAATGGCAGGGGAAAAACTTTCACGCTCTCTCCAATTTTGGGACCTCACAATTTTTATTGTTCATCCCTCACGCAGACATTTTTTTCTTGGCTCCATGATTTTGCTGAACACCCACGCACTGAAATTCCGCGTCCTCCCTGTAGTTGTTCACCTTCACGCACTTCCAATTGTATGCTCATCGTTTTTACGCACAGGAATTTTCCTGGTCTCACTCACACAGTTTTTCCTCTGCGAATTTGAGAATGGTGTGGCTCCGTCCTTTGCTCAGGGGCTGATTGGTGGGTTCTGCATTGTGATTGTTCATGCACTGGTCTAGATACTGGAAATTCATTCCCAAGTGTGGTCTGCGTACGTTTTTCCTCAGCGGCCTTGATTGTGAAAAACGGACTGATGTCTCCCCATGTATGTTGGTAATGTACGCTGATTACATTTCAGAAATGTTGTTTCCCCCCCCCCCCATGTTGTAAATTGGGGCACTGATACGTTCAATGGGATTGTATAATCGCTTGGGAGCCGTTTTTCCCTGTTTAAGCCGTGACAGCTAAATTAATTTCCTGAGTGCAATGGTTGGTCTTTGGACTGTGAGAGGAGCAGGGATGTTGGCTTAGATTGGCTTGATAAACCTGGTGGCTGGAAACCACATAGGCAAAGCTAGAGGGTTGGCCTTCTTCTCCATCACCCCTGAATAGCACTGGAAGGGAATGCAGGGCCTGAGGGACTGTGTAGCAGAGAAGGGACTGATTCCTTGTGTTGGGTGTGTTTGGGTGTCTTAGAGGTTAGGCTAGTTCTGGTGTAGGTGTTCTTGGCTCTGTAATGAGCTCACCAGCTTAGCAATTTTCCTTCTCCAGCTCCTTGATGGCCTGATAAAGCCAACTGTGTTGGCTTGGCTGTGTTTGTATATTCTTGGCTATGTGTAAGCCTGTTGTTCCCTTATTCCTTGGAAAATCATGCCCAGCTTGGGGGTGGCAGCGCTGCTAAGAGATTAAGGAGCACGCTGGCCTATGGTTGGGTGGAACGTTGCAGCGACGTAGCTTGTTGCGGAACAAGTTCTTCATAAGATAAGTGATCTTGTCCATTTCTACTTCTGCAACCATAATTTACTGTTAATGATGTGATGAACAAGTTGAATGAATGCTTGTTTGAAGGTATGATGTTTCCGCTGAGTTTGATAGATGATTGCATCTGTGCATGATAAATATTCATGTGAGCATACTCTAGTTCAATATACAAGTTTAAGCATTCTGTTTCAACAATTTTATGCCTGTACATGTTCATGGGGCTCTTAGCCCGCTGTGATTGAAGCTTGGGTCGCGTCCTCTACGCTGGTCGGAGGCATGGGGATGTGACAACGAACCTTCGCAAGAAGTTCACCATACCTTGTAAACATTGAAGGTGTCAAATGTTACGTAGGGGATAGAATTGAAGTATTTCCCCAAAATTCAAGGTATTGACTCTAATACCCTCCTTGGATATGATGAATCCTAGTAAACGACCAAATTTCATGCAAAATATGCACTTATGAGGATTTAAATGAACATGATAATGACAACATATTTCGAATACTAATTGAAAATGGTAAGGATGACACACTCTCAAACAAGAGTAAGTAGTGAGATCATCCAAATATACTTCAATAATCGTTTTAAGATCATGAAAGATTAAGGTCATGGCTTGCTGAAACACAGCTCCGACGTTTTTAAGGCCGAAGGGCATCTTCCAATATGCAAAAGTTCCCCAAGGACAAATAAATGCAGTCTTGTGTTGATCCTCGGGCTTAATTTGTATCTGATTATATTGAAAAAATCCATCCATAAAATAAAATACCTCACTTCCCACACACTCATCCAAAATTTGATCAATAAATGGTGTAGGGAAATTATCTTTAGGACAAGCTCGATTTAAATCATGGAAACCAGTGCATATTTGGATCGTTCCCTGCTTCTTATCCAACGGAATGAGATTTGAAACCGACTCCATCAAGGGAATGAGATAGAAAGAACCATCTTTGAGCAGTTTCTCTATCTCAGCTTTAATGGTAGGTGCTTTCATAGGATTCACGACACGCAAGCATTGTCGAACAGGTTTTGCATCTAGACAGGTTTTTATTTCATGTTTGACAATACGAGGGTCTATACCTGGCATTTCTTCGTATGACCAAGCGAAAATATCACTAAAATCCTTAAAAAACTTGGTATACTCTTTAATCTCATTGGGGGAAGAATCCGCCCCAATGCAGACATTCTCAATCTTACCAAGATCACAAGAAATATTGATAGGAATCGTTGGTGATAGGTTAGCCATGTTCCCTTCAGCCATCTAACTAGGAGAGATTAATGGGACCACGGGGCTACCAAATTTCTCACTAAGAATCACCCTAAAGTCATCACACTCTAAATGATCAAGCTAAGGAAGGAAATACGATCTATGGTGCAACTCTTCCCAAGGTTGCTCAATCCCAGACATGGCCTCAATAATAGCTTCATCTGATAGAAAAAAATCATCAAGGAAATCATGAGTGTGAGATGACTCTAATGCCCATGCAGGAAACACATAAAGGTCCTCCCTCATTCGCAAAGAGGAAGGACTAGGCTCTAAAACATGATCAAGATTCGCTTGATACGCCACCATTGTTGTAGGTAACGACACATCTGTCTTGACAGGCACACTCGAAATACTCGATGAAGGAAAAATCCAAGGATCTTCCATATGGGTAGTGCGAAAGGATACCAAATTCAATGAGGATGAGGCCCCACCAAGACTAGACCCAATCATAAGAATGGGTGCAGGACAACTAAAGGTTCCCATGAGAGAAGGATACATACCCACACCCACATTCTTAGTTGCTGGCTGAGAATGATCGATAATCAGGATAGAAGCTCCCGATGATGCATTGGCACTCGAATTATAGAACGAATTTTGATCAATAGTAATGATCTTCCCATTAAACAGAAAGAAAACCACTTGAAATAGGGAAGAATCTACAACTTGCATATTGTACATCCAATTCCTACCCAGTAAAATATTGTAGTCAAGGGGCACATCAACCACCTCAACTTTGATCACGACATTATTTCCTCCCAATTGGACCTCTAGAGAAGGAATCATAACGTGTAGCTGAAACAACCTTCCATCAAAAGCGGTAAACATATTGGTAGACTGAGACAACGTGGGAGAGCCTAAACCCTTCCAACAAGACAAATACATCATGGAAGCGGCAACGCCTTCATCAATGATAGTACACATGATGGTGTTGTTGAGATGCTCTACATGAATAAAGAGAGACACGTAGTAAGGCAAGTGAGGCTGGATTCCATGAGTTTCAAATTTGATAATGGAAGAAGAGATATCATCACTAACCCCAAGAGCAGACAACAAGGAATTTCTCTACAAAGGACAAGTCTGAAGCGTTTCTAATGAGGACATCGCACTAGGAGTATTCCCCAAATCCTCGAAAACCAAATAGTTCTAGGCATCTCGAGCATTAGGATTGTGCCCCAAGCGCTTCAATAATTCCTTAGGAATGTGAGGAAGAACTTCAGGTTTATCCATAGGTTTTTCAATTCGCAAAGAGCTCTCAGGTGGATAAGGTTCTTTCCCAAGGTCTGGTTGTGATGAACCATAATCTTTCACATGCGTCACAACTTTGGTAGCTCTCACCATGTTGATGCAACCTGTTGATGTATTTGTAACTTCTAAATGTATTCACTTGTATTTCTTATGTATTGTACCCCGATGTTTATTCAGGGAAGTGCTTGTAATGTAATTGATTCATGTCATGCCTCAATGTTCCGGTTGGGAGTTTCTATAATGTAAACAAGTCATGTCAAGTCATTGTGGGTAACCCTCCTATTGGTCAAGGGTTAAAGTCCCCACAGTTGTGGGGCCATAGGGTTATTAGACTATCCTAGAGAAGTCGAACCTAGGTGAGTCATTGTAAGTTGGAGAAATAGTCCCCACTGTTGTGTTAAGGATAACCCTCCTTGTTGGTCGGAGGAGGCAAAGTCCCCATAAGTTGTGGGGCACTAGGGTTATTAGACACTCCTAGAGATGTCAGCTATAGTAAGTAATTGTTAAGTGAGGCCGACATGTTGGAGTGGGATTCAAGTGAATGAAAGAATATAAATAGAGAGTGTGCCTCTCTATTTATCACACACACACTCACTCATTGGGGCGCATGAGTGAAAGAGAATTTGCGATCAAAGAGAGAGAATACTGCTATCGGGAGATCATCTTTATGTTTTTGGGTTTTACTTTTGGTGTTGATTCTATCTCTGAGGAAATTGCGGGGTTTTCTCCTTTATGGTTTCCCCGAGGAAATTTTTTGAGTCTCTTATCTCTTGTGTCTTATTGCTATGCATGTTATTCTCTCAATTAAAGATCCTAAGATCATAATGCTAGCTTCAATGATAAAAATATAACATGGTATCAGAGCTAACCTGAGAAGAAGACATTGTGCAGCTGCAGAAGCTAGGGCTTCTTACTTTTTGGGTATCTCTCCACAATCCATCAGCAAAAGTATGCTAGGATGACTCTCCATTGAAGGGCGCATCTTTCTATCGAAGTAGAATTCAAAGTTCGAGCATTTTCAGTTTTCGGTGCGGGAAATTAGGGCTTTCTACACAAGAAGAATTTTTGAGTGAGCCCAGCATAGGATTGCTCTCATCATCAAAATTGAATTTTAGAGACCTAGGTCAATATTTTGGGTTGGGTGAAACTACAGAAAAGTCAAACCCTAGTTTTACCTCGAGCTAGAAAAACCCTAAAATACTAAAACTGATAAGTTTTGGTACATTCGCTATATATATGGATTGGAGAAGGATCAGGAGCTGACACTTTCACAAGACGAAGCTAATATTGATTTACACTATGTCAAATATTTAGCCTTAGATTCACTATATTCTGGGAGATATGATCCTTCCAAGTTAGGGTTCCAGCCTCTTCCAGGATTCATCCCTAAAAACGACACCTGGGGAGAATTGCTATAGCTCAGGATACAAAGGTCCAAATGAAATTTCAGAAGATGTTCCAGAAAGGGAATAGAATTTAATTTTGGTGGTCCGAGTTTCAGACCCAGAAGATGAAACAATGACACGTGGAAGTTCATACAACCTCACTATTCTGAATAGTCCTGAAACAAGTCACCTTGGGAAAAAGATCATAATTCCCAATTGGTGAAACGAATTCTGATGAAACCTATGGTGTTAGAAAGAGGACAGGTGAGGATATCTCAATGCAAAGTTTTAGACATAGAGAAGCCATAATTGCAGAGATATTGTAGAAATAGTATCAGGAATTTCTGTAGAATAAATTGGAAAACTAAGGCTTCCTGTTCCAGGAGCTTCCCTCCACTGTTTTCAGAAAAGGAGTACATCGGACAGCTCGACTTGAAGAGAGCTATATTTCTATCCAATCATATCTGAAAGATTCCAAATTTTGAAAATTAGGGTTTCTCTCAAAAACCCTAGATCAACCATCTCCAGAACCAGGACAGATACCTCAAATCGATAAGATCTAATCTTTTGCTATTTTCATTTGAGGTTCTCATTTCAAAGTGATATATCACATCATCTTGAAGATAAGCTTGGTGAAGTTGAAAAATTCCAAGCATGGAAGTATATGATCTCTCTAAAGAAAATGAATTGGACACCTACATGAGTAGAGAGGTTCCAGTTCTAGAGGCTCAAAGCCTTACATAAGAAGAACTTGGTCAAGGCCAAGAAAATCATTGTTCATTCAGTCATGGATCAACTTGAACCACAAGTGGATTCCCTAAAGACACCGAAAGAGATGTTTGATTCCTTGACCAAGCTATTTGAAGGGAAGAACATAAATCGAAATATGACTTTGAGAAAACAGTTGAAGAATGTGAAGATCCAGAATGCAGAGACTATACAGTCATACTTTACGGGGGTCTCTCAAATCAAAGAACAAATTGTAGCAGTAGAAGAAGAAGTGGAGAATGAAGAAGTTGTGATAACCATCTTGAATGACCTCTAGGATCATGGGATTCATTCATTCAAGGAATGTATGCCAGAAGGAAGTGATTACTTTCAGAAAGATTCCGAGAAGAGCACACACAAGAAGATGCTCAACTCATAGTAAGAGAAAAGAAGATGGGAAGATCAAGCTCTCACCATCCAAAGAAGATCCTTTAAGCGACGAGGAATATGAAGAACTCAAATCTTGAAGAACCTCTTATCCATATTAGCATTTGGATAAGAAACGATGTTATTATTAATGAAGAAGATGATGAAGCTGAAGGCTCAAGAAGGAGTCTACCCATGAAACAAATAAAGATAAGTATTCAATTGTCATTTCATGATATTGTTTTGTTATGCATTTGTTTATATTCAGTTGATGTATTATGCATGATAGAATGTTTGCATTAATGACAGTATACTACTAATATGCATGTGATGGGTAAGTAGATCATGGTTCTATACAACTCTCCATTGCTACTTATCTAGAATGAAACCTCTTTGCTGACATATTGGATTAGTGCACAATCTCAATTTTGTCCTGGTAGAGATGGAAGGCATCTAGAAAATTTTCGGTGAGATATGGATGAATGTTGTATTGGATAAAATAGTTGCATGATCATATATTTATGCATAAGAATTTTCCATTATGAATATGTCTTATGAAATGCTTCTAACCATACAACTAATGCATTTGACTTGTAGGAAAGATCGCATACATAATCGCCTACAAGAAAAGAAGGATGAGACTTGTTCCAAAGAACTAGTGACGACAGTTCAAGATGAAGAATAATATGACAAATGCAGCGAAATCATTGATGCAGAACCTTCAAGCTATGAAAAAGTAACCAATAAGAAAGGGAAGACTAGTTTAAGAAGAAGATGTCTAGGATGCAGTATCGATATGTGAAGGGAAGTTCGTAGTTCCATCATGTAGTATATGGAAACATCGTGGGATACAAGGCAATATTTGTAGCACGAGGCTTCTCATGAAAATAAGGAATATACTACAAAGAGACATTTGCAGCCAGTGGGAGTTGAGACACATGACAGGAAGAATCATATGCGCAAAGGCCTTGTACAAGTTCAGAAGACACCCATGTGATAACACATACATGAGGAGCTTGATGAATATCCGAACCTTTTCCATAAGGTTGATAAAGGATGACAAGCTCACAAATGGGTGCGAGAAGAAATTTTGAAAAATTTCAAGATAGAGGATCTTGGTATCCAGTGATCCTAGATGGATACATAGAATATTAGTAGCAGAGGAAGCTACTTGTCACTCTGGTATAGAATGTTTCAGTTCATAAAGTATGGAAGACAAAGGGAGTATGATGCTTCAGAGGGAGTGATTGCAGAAGATCCTGAAGTTCGACATGGTATGATAGGATGGATAGAATAATAATGACTCTAGGCTTTACTGAGAGTAAAATGGATTCCAACCTTTGCTTCAAGGTTGAAGGCGGAAGACCAGTGATGCTCTTGTTATGTGTCGATGCACTATTTTTTAGGCATGGAGGTGTAGCAGAATGCAGATGGAATCTTTCTCGGACAAGGGAAGTATGCAGTAGAGATCCCGAAAAAGTTCAGGATGAAGAACTGCAAGGCCATGACCACACCTATGGCATCGAACATGAAGCTATTGAGTGATGTTTAATCAGAGACAATTGATGCCACGATGTATCATCAGATGATTTGTTTCTTGATGTACCTGACAAATACAAGACCGGATATTTGCTTTGTTGTGAACACATTGAGACATGTTCACCTGATGGTTGCAAAGCATGCAGTGAGGTACCTGAGGGGTACAATTGATTATGGGGTCAAGTATGAGGTGAATCAAAAGATTAACCTGGAGGGTTATGTTGATTCAGATTGGGCAGGTAGTTCCATCGATAGGAAGAGCACTTCAGGGTGTTTCTTTAGTATGGGATTAGGTGTGATCTCTTGGTTTAGCATGAAGCAGTCCTGTGTAGCATTGTGTATAGCTAAAGCAGAGTATGTCGCAGCTTGTTCAATTAGTTGTGAGGCGGTATGGCTAAGGAAGCTACTGTTTGATTTATTTGATCTCTAGTTGGATGCTACTTGTATGTATTGTGACAACCAAAGTTGTGTGAAGTTGTCAGAGAACCTGGTGTTCCATGAAAAGTCGAAGCATATCGAGATCAAATATCACTATATCAGGGATATGGTGCAGAGAGGAGTAGTGAAGCTCCAGTATGTTGTGATGGACGAAGAGATAGCTGATGTGTTGACAAAGCCATTAGCCATCGTGAAGTTTGAGTACTTCAGGGAGAAGCTTGGTGTTCTCCAGATTGAGGTTCCTTCCAAGGGGAAGTGATGAGTCAGTGAGCCATTCTAAGATGGTGAGAGGATTGGTTCCTTCTATGGTCAGATGTAAGAGCTGAGCCATTCTGTCATGGTGAGAGGATTGGTTCCTTCCATGTCAGATGTGAGTGCTGATCCATTATGATGTGACTATAGGATTGGTTCCTACATGATCAGATATAAGGGCTATTGCCATTCTTTGAATGGAGGTACCTGGTCAGTTACCAGGAAAACTCAATCTGGCACTGAGGGCCATTCTGATATGATTGTGGGATGTTTTCTCACATGATCAAATATGAGTGCATGGCCATTCTAATGTGATTGAGGGATGTGTTCCCACTTGATAAGATATAAGGGATGTTTCCATTCTATGGGAGAATGGAGGCACCTGGTCAGTTACCAGGAATCCTTAGTCTGGTACTGAGAGCCATTCTGATGTGATTATGGTATTGGTTCCCACATGATCAGATGTAAGTGCAAATCCTTTCCACAGATGATAGTAGGTGTGTCCTATCATACTGGTGGATGTGAGTGTTGGCCTTTCCACAGATGATAGTAGGTGTGTCCTATCATGCTGGTGGATGTGAGTGCTGTGCCTTTTCGCAGATGGTAGTAAGTGTGTCCTACCATGCTGGTGATTGTAAGTGTTGTGCCTTTCCACAGATGGTAGTAGGCGTGTCCTACCATGCTGGTGGATGTGAGTGTTGTGCCTTTCCACATATGGTAGTAGGTGTGTCCTACCATGCTGGTGGATGTAAGTGTTGAGCCTTTCCATAGATGATAGTAGGTGTGTCCTATCATGCTGGTGGATGTGAGTGTTGTGCCTTTTCACAAATGATAGTAAGTGTGTCCTATCATGCTGGTGAATGTAAGTGTTGGACCTTTCTGACAGGGTTATGGGATGTGTTCCTTCATGGTTAGATGTGAGTGCTGGGCGTGCCTTTCTGACATGGTGTTGGATGTGTTCCTCTCATGGTCATATGTAAGTGTTGGGCAGGCCATTTTGACTTAGGATCAGATATAAGCGCTGAAGAATACCTACATGGAGGCTAGGCCTACAACCAACATGAAAAAGGGCTGGCTCTGTAGAACTTCCTGTGATGAGAAGAATCATGAGATAGCACCCGTGATGATGATCCAGTGATGATGATCCAACAGTGATGATCCAGATCGAGTGATGATCCAGATCCAGTGATGATGATCCAGTAGTGATGATCCAAATCTAGTGATGATGTTCCAGTGACAATCCAGATCGAGTGATGATCTAGATCCAGTGATGATCTAGATTGAGAGATGATACAGGTCTGATGATGAAGATGACTTGAAGATGAAGATAACTTGAAGATGAAGATGAATTGAAGATGAATATGACGAGGACTCAATGATGATCCAGATGATATAGAGAAGAAGACTTGTGCTGATAAATTGTGTCGAGAGAATACCTTCCTATTTAAGAGGGAGTGTTGATGTATTTGTAACTTCAGAATGTATTCACTTGTATTTATTATGTATTGTACCCCGATGTTTATTTCGGGAAGATTTTGTAATGTAATTCAGTCATGTCATTCCCCGATGTTCTGATTGGGAGTTTCTATAATGTAAATAGGTCATGTCAAGTCATCGTGGGTAACCGTCCTATTAGTCAAGGGTTAAAGTCCCCACAGTTGTGGGGCCCTAGGGTTATTAGAATATCCTAGAGAAGTATACCCTAGGTAATTCATTTTAAGTCGAGGCAATAGTCCCCACTGTTGTGTTAAGGATAACCCTCCTTGTTGGTCGGAGGAGGCAAAGTACCCATAATATGTGGGGCACTAGGGTTATTAGACACTCTTAGAGATGTCGGCTCTAGTAAGTAATTGTTAAGTGAGGCCGACATGTTGGAGTGGGCTTCAAATGAATGAAAGAATATAAATAGAGAGTGAGACTCTCTATTTATCACACACAAACTCACTCATTGGGGCGCATGAGTGAAAGATAAGTTTCTAGGATCAGAGAGAGAGACTACTGCTGTCAGGAGATCATCTTTATGTTTTTGGGTTTTACTTTTGGTGCTGATTCTATCTCTGAGGAAGTTGCGGGGTTTTCTCCTTTATGGTTTCCTCGAGGAAAATTATTTGTGTCTCTTGTCTCTTGTGTTTTATTGTTGTGCATGTTATTCTCTCAGTCAAAGATCCTAAGATCATAATGCTAGCTTGAATGATAAAAATCTAACACAACCGTGACCACTAGCGGCCTCCGGCGGGTTTTGAGTTCCACCAAATGCACAACCAAGATCAATGGTCTTCGAGTTCATATTTTGATTATTAGGTAAAGTATTAGTAAACACAACTGGGCCCTGTGCTAAGAACTTCGAGGCATCCTCTATAAGAGGGCACAAGTGAGTGAGGTGATATTCCTTACACAAATTACAAGGAAAATTCACCTTATGCTTAGGCTGCTTGTCCCCTCTAGCATTGTTCGTGTTCTTGTCATTATTATTACCATTTTCATTTTTATTCCCACCCTTATGATTATTTTTTCCTTTCTTTTTATTCCTTCTAGGCTATTGATTGCCTTTTGGGTTCGACGTTTGCAATGAAAGTAGACTCATCGATTGGGTAAGTTGAGACGAAGTCGTGGCTTGTCCTGACCAGGCTGGTTAATCCATAACTGGCTCACTTGTTTCGTAACCGAGTCTACAGGCTTGGCACTTGTGGAGCCAACATACCATCAGCATGTGGCCCAGGGTTAATCTTGGGGTCGAAATTGGATCTTGGAGCATTCAGGATAATCTCATACAAGATTCTAGATTGAGCATAGATAAAATCCAACTCTTGAGCCCTAGAGATAGCTTGGTCCTCATTTTGAAATCCAGATGTAGAAACATCCTTCGCGATGTAACGTAACAATGAATTGAGGAAACACTCTAGAAGAAACTATAGTGGTATAAAGGCTTTAATTAATCGTTTCTGTCTATGCCATTCTTGAATATGATCTAAAATATGCGTGGATTTGTCTTGACGAAAGGTCGACAAGAGTGCAGTACCGACGTCGTAATGTATGGGTAGCTAGAAATGATTAAGAAAATTCATGGAAAGGTCATCAAACTTAGTATAGGTCCCCCCCAATAAATTTATATACCATTTCACCACAGGACCCGTGAGGGTGCATTGAAATAGCCTCAAACGGATGGAATCATCGTGTAAGGAATTGGAAGAGAACCAATGGTGGAAGATTGTGACATGCTCACCAGGATCTTCACCATCCTTACCTTCAAAATTGGGAATGTCCGAAGGAATCTTGGTAGGGACTGCTGGCCATGCTGATTTATGAGACATAAGATCATTTGTCAATCTTGACAAATCAGGTAGGTTCAGGGTCACAAGGAAAGGGAGCCTAGGTTGAGTCAGTCGATGCCGTGTTCTATGGTAGGACTGATTGATGTAAGGTTGATTGCTATACACACCATGGCCTTGGCCAATGGGATAATAACCTCCTCCCATATGACCCATGTAGGGCTGCATGGAAGCATTGTAATGCGGAGTACCTTGATTATGAGGTGCTACAAAGCCATAGTTAGAAGCGTAAGTAGGTAGTTGATACCTATACCCATATGGTTGATAGTTTTGTCCATATTATGGTCCATAAGAATGTACATGGGAAGCTCCATAAGATGCACCATAAGATGGCCCATGGGATGATCCATAAGATGTCCCATGAGATGTTCCATAAGATGGTCCATAAGAAGGTATGTGGGAATCTCCATGAGTTGGACCATGAGATGATCCATGAGGTATTCCATGAGACGATCCATAAATAGGTACATGACCTGTTGACATAATAAGAGGCACTTGGCTTTGTGACACTACAGTGTTAGCAATCACAGGACGAACATGGCTTGTAGTCGAACACTGACCCGAAGGACCACTAGAGTTAGGAAGAGGATGCGTCAAAAAGGAATTCAAAGGAATAGGTTGAGAAGACGATGGAATATGTGAAGGAATTTAACTTGTACCCCCAATACTCACATGTCTCGGCTAAGGTTCCCGAAGAGGAACACTAGTGCTAGGTCTGGGCTATGTGTGTGAAGGAATTGCCACCACTGGAGTGGATGGCACAATGTGACTACTATTACCAAACTTCTCTACATGGAAAGGAGTAGAAGTGACCTTAGGCGCAGTACTAGAGTCACCAACCGGCTCGACATGAGGTGTCGGACTGAGATCGGGAATATTAGGCATGCCATATCTAATGCGGCTTATGCTGGTGGGTTCATGGGGAGTCTCTTAACCCAGATAGTATAACCAATATCGGGGATCGGAGCTAATGTAATCAGGAAACCGTGATAAATCATGTTGTGATGGTTTAGTCCCATTAGGACCAGACTCAGGTGGAGTTCCATATGTGCTTGAAGGATCAAATTCCGTCGCTGGGGTCGGGGAAGGTGGAAGCTCTGGGACCTTAAGCTCATGACGACTCATGGAAATATCTCTGTGTGAATAAAAGTGATGAATAGTCTGCCCAAACTGTTTGGATCTCTCTCCAAAGGGAGGAGGAGACGTAGAAGGTAGAAGACCTACTAAACGATGAGAGTGAGGAGGAGCCACACTTGGATCCACAATGACTCAACAAAAACAAAATACTCGATCTATCTACGCAACCCTAAGCAGACTAGTGTGCACAGAGCATACACCTAAGAAAATATAAATCCAAACAACAAGCAAACCAAGGTTAGGATAAGTGAGCTCCCGAATGAAGCAGGTATGTCTCGCCTCGAAGAGGCTTGAGACTCCCATACCCAACAAGTGGAGGTTCGTAACCAATTAAAGTGGCCCTCATCTTCAACACATAAATTGACTATGTTGTCTGACCCCTACCTGGCTAGAATATTTGCATAATATACCTCTGCAAATACCCCCTCGATAACCTAGGTAAGGCAACTAAGGTCACCTCAATATAACCAATGCTTAGGTGGAAATTCGTAGGTGGGATTGATCGTATGGGTAGGGTATCAAAGCTCGAAGCCTGAAAGCACAAATGGTACCCCAGGGGTGCACCAGTCAATACCTCAAAGACCCCCAGATACGAATATGATCCTGGAAATATCTCTGGTGCTCACAAAAAGTAACCAAGGTATGACCATATGGTGGACAGTCACAGGCAGGATTGACCGTATGGGTAGGGTAGCAAAGCCCGAAGCCTGAAAGCACAAATGTTACCCCAAGGGTGCACCAGTCAATACCTCAAAGACCCCCAGATATGAATACAATCCTGGAAATATCTTCAGTGCTCATAGAAAGTAACCAAGGGTCATCCCAGTCACAATCGCATGCACTGCCTCCTGCTTAACTCCCATGTAAGAGGAGCATCATGAGAATCGCTAATTATACCAAGGGTTTCACACTCTCACCTGGACAGACACCTAATTGTTTTGTTTAGTTGTCTTGGAGAATTAACTTATAATGAACTATTCCAAGACCCTAAAACCTAATCTTGTTGATGCACCCTAGAAAAGAAAAGAGTGTAATTTATTTTATTAAGCGTTGATTTTAATTGGCTGTTATTACTCAAAGGGTAATGGTCATGCAACTTATGGTGTTATGACACAACATGAAGCAAAATGCACACCTAACAATCAATGAAAATGCACTGTGTAGAATGAAAAATAGGGTATGCTACTATGTGAAGTGAAAAATGTTTCCTTCAAATGTAAGTGCAATCATTCCTATATGAAAATCTGACTAAAATTCACCAAGCAAACCTAATGCAAGTACCATGCTAATGCAAAATGCAAGCAATGCATAACTATGCAAAAAGCAAAATATTTTTGTATTTTTGAATTAAATGAGATATAAAAGCAGAAGAGATGACTCTACAACCCTCAGACTCTGCAACAACTCACAAAAAATAGCCAAGCAAAGCACCAAGGTAAAAGAGACCTAATGCACTAATCTCAAAACAAAAAGTAGAAAATGAATGACAAGAACATTTCCAAAAATCAAGATAAAAAGAGTCTCTGGTCATAAACAGAGGGTAGATACAGACTCCAAAAGCATCCAAGAAGACTCAGCAATCATCCAAACTCACCCAGCAACACAATCCTCCCAACAAAGCTCAAAATCAAGGCATACATGACTATTCTAAGTAAACCAGTGTACATACGTGACTATTCAAGGAAAACCCGTGTGTATACATGACTATGAAAGCTAAACCTACGTACAGGAATAAAAATGAAGAAAAATAGGGAAAACAGACAAAATGAGACAAAATTTACTCCTTCAGGACCCTACTGGGAAAACATGCCCCCAGACCCGACACAGAAACAGAGAAATCAGAGAAATTCAAGCACATTGAATAACGAAAACCCCCAAAGAGAAACAATTAGGAATCTCCCCAGTGTGGTCACCAATTCTGTTATGGAGAGAAACTTCCTATGGCTTGGGATATACCACAACAGAAAGCTAGACCTGAGAAATCAATCCCTTCCCAACATGCAAGAGAAACCAAACATCTAAAACTAAATGATATCGAATCATACCTTATTCTGGACGGTTGAAGTAGATCCCCGTTGAGCTTTTTCCAATCCCGCTTGCGCTAGCAATTTGCTCTCAACAATAGAAAACAAGATAAGCATGCTATATAATATGGTGTTAGATCTAATCTAGCATATATAATCAACAATGTATAAGCAATTAAACATATCCATGGATTCAATATTCATTCAAATGCACATTATTGGATAGTAAAATATATTTCTATTAATCAAATCATATATTACACAAGTGAAAACCTCTGTTGGCACATCTACGAACTAGAGAAACTGAGTCCCCCACTTGGGCCTCCACCACCGCAATCCTCCATCTCTCGATATCAAGCTCACAAGAAAAGGAAATCTTGGGAAGAACACAAAGTGCTCCAAAGGGACAAAGGGATGCAGACTCAAGTATATGCAAGCTACGACAACAATGGACTATAGTTTCCTTGCTATTCAATTCCTCCTCTTCAATGTATCCAAGAGGTTCCTTATATAGCAATCCAAAGGGGTAATGGAGGGTCAAATTTGAGCAATCTCGAGGTATATGGAAGGCCGAGAGTCAAGTGGTTCAGACACACATCAAGGAAAAATCCAAAAAAAATTGGATTTATGTACACATCCTGATGTACGCATGTTTGAGGTCAAAAGTCATGTATTCATGCGAGTATGCGATTAAAAGTAGCGTACAACAATAAACAGATGTTTTTAGGGATGAACTTGGAAACATAAAAGGTACAATATCAGTCCATGGGGTCCAAAGAGTCTGCAGAGGGACAGGGAAGGCCATAAATATGTGATCAACCATGTGTGGTAAAATTCGCTGTAATAGATTTGACGACTATGAAAGTTGCGGGGAAAGAATTTTTCCGAAGGAAGTTTCGGGGGAGAAACTTTGGGAAGTTGGCATCCCTCATCTTGCATCCCAAAACCCAATTTCGGGAAGGCCGTTGTGGTACGCGACTTTGGGTGTTTTGAGATCCCGCATCCGACAACTTGACAATGAAAATTTGTTGCAAAAACATAGTGTTAGAATGACGATTGTGAGGCGGTAATATTTGGAGCAGAATTTGGCCATTAGGCTAAGTTGGGTAGTCCTGCTAAGTGTAGGAGCCCCTACATCCTAGAAGTGTTGGTTGGGGTTGGCTGCGGTCTACCTCCTTGCACCACACTCCCCCTGAGGTGGAGCATCATCCTCCCTATGCATTTTGTACTCTATGTATCGAGACACTCTGTACATGAGTGACATGTAGCATCCTCTACTGTTGATCTTCTATGTATCCATCTCAGGTCACTAGATACCAAGATCCTTTATCTTGAAATTCATTGAAAAGTTCCTCTTGCACCCATATGTGAGCTTGTTGTCTTTTATAGGCTTCCATCTTCAACCTTGTAGAAAAGGTTAATGTATTCATCACTCTAGGTGATATTCAAGCTCATTATGTAACTAGATGTGCTTATCTATGGGTTCCTTTTAAGCTAGTACAAATATTATTCTGCACATGCTGTTATTTTCTCAATATATACTTCTACTTCACTGGAGAAGTATGTCTGGTCAATGGAGTATTTCATTCCATAGACTACTCCCTCTTTCTAAGAGAAGCCACTAACCTTTGTTTGTATACTTGTTCTTGTAGTTCCACATGGAAGACACTACGGAATTCCCTTCAGGTCTCGGAACCATATCCTAGACATCATTCTCCATGATCAAATGGTACTCTTTGATTATAGTTTCTTCCATTTCTCCTTGGCTACTTCTTCATAGCTAGAAGGGTCTGCATCAATGATGTCACGCAACTATGCCACATAACTAGAGTGTATCTGGGGCCTCTTAATTTAGTTGGAAGCATTGTCATACTTTTCTTCATATTGAATTATCTCTCATGCCCAAGGTGGTCTTCATCTCTCGAGGTGGATATACCACTCTCTTATATTCTTCTGAATCTCTTTCTTCTATCACGGTGTCTCTAACCCTGGGAGCTTCAAGTTCATCTTCATGTATGTTTATTGGAGTGAATCTTGAACTGTCATCACTTGTTCTTTGGAACAAGTCTCATTCTTCTTTTCTTGTAGGTGATTATACGCGATCTTTCCTACAAGTCAAATGCACCAGTTTCATGGTTAGAAATATTTCACAAGACATATTCATAATGGAAAATTCTTATGCATATAGATATAATCATGCAACTATTTTAGCCAATACAACATTCATCCATATCCCGTATACACACGAAAAATTTCCAAATGCCTTCCATCTCTACCATAACATTATTGAGATTGTGCACTAATCCCAATATGTCAGCAAAGAGGTTTCATACTATATAAGCAGCGATGGAGTGTTGTATAGCACCATAGGATACTTACCCATAACATGCATATTAGTAGTATATTGTTCATTAATGCAAACACTCTATCATGCATAATACATTTCATAGATATGACATACTCCATTGACCAGACACACTTCTCAAGTGAAGTAGAAGTATATATTGAGCAAAGAACCTGTCATGTCCCCACATTTTGGACCAACAAAAGTGTGGACCATGCTAAACACCTAGGGGGACTAAGTGGAATTAATTAAGTTGCCTAGAGAAATTTTTCTTAATAAACATTATTGAGGCATGTATTTGATTTTTTTATTTATCATTATTATTTATTATGCAATTTAATTATGTGGAAATGAGCTTGCCATGTCAGGGGGCGCATTGGGAAATTCAACTTGCCAAGGTGAAAGAAGTGGAAACTCTATGACAAAAACAGTCAGAGAGAAAAATGAAAGTTCTTAAAAGCCACATAAAAGTAGCTAGAGACAAAATCAAGAAATTTTTGGCAAAGGAGGGCGTGGTTTCCTTTTGGAGACTCAGAAAAGCTGTTAGAACAAAATCATGAATTTTTTGGCAAAGGAGGATTCAGTTTCCTTTTGGAGACTTAGTCTCAAAATCAAAGAAAGGCATAAAGCTGTCAGGGATAAAAGAAACAACTCTTTGACTAAGGAAGGCACAGTTGCTAAATCAGATGGATGACTTGGACAAGGAAACATCTCCATATGGCCCCTACATTCCAATTTGCTCAAGGAGGGTCTAATTGGCTAGGGTTAGGGATTTAGGTGTTGAATTGCTCTCACAGGTCACCTATTGCCTCTACTTGTTAAGCAAGTGACCCAAATATTTATTAAAGAACAATTTGAGTTCATTCACACAGTTTGGTTGATGAATTAATTGATTGCTATTTATGTGAGCATAGTCTTCTGAGTGATGTACCTCAGATCTTTGGGAGATGAGCCCCCAAATATTTCATTCCCTGCTCCTCCATTCCCACTCCCTTATCTTTACAGGTATGGAGTGCATGATTTTCATCCAATGAGCACATATCAGTCATATTTTTTAGCCTCCATCTCAGTCAAGTTGAGATTTAGTGAATCCCAAGCTTCACCTATGCTCTCAGTCTTTCTCATGTCTAATTTTGGGCCTACTGCCCATCATTCCGAGTCCTCTGATGCAATGGTCGGTCAATATATTTATTTATAATGTGTATCAGCTGATAACATATATCATTTATCTCTTTCACATTGCAATAATTCTGTCCATTAAGTTAGCATACTCAGTTTTCCATGTATAAGCTTAACTTGCCATTGAAATGGTGGAATTTGGTCATTCTAGTTTAATAATGAGTAAGCAAGGGTTGTGGGAATGAGTTTGAAAGGTGTTATATGTTCATTGAAGCTACATTAATATCTATAAGATTTCATTTTTCATACTGAAAACCATTATTCTATGAAATTCATGCTTAATTATGCACCTTATCTAGATTACTAGTTATAATTAACTGGTTTTACAGTTTCTGCAATTAAAAGAGTTCAACCCACTCATTTTTTATTATTCAAGATGGTACAGGTCAATGAAATACCCTTTTATCGATACCTCCTTCGATATTTCATATTTTTTGAGGCCATATAGTGATTTGGTAACCTCCATTGCACAGGACTTCACTAGTCCAAAATTGCCAAAAAAATCCCAATTCACTCCCAAACTCCCCAATATGCTCCAGAACCATTTTGAACTGTCCCAAACATTTTTTTCAGATATATAAATGTCATACAAAACCTATGTGTATTTCCCCAATCCCCTAGTCGAAAGGACTGAATAAACCTTCCTAGTTCCATGGTTGGGTGACCCAGAAGCGAGGGATTAAGTTTACGCATAGGACTATGAAACCTGAATAGTCCATGACATAAATGTGTTAGTGAATGTGAATTCACTTATCTAAAACTTACCCTGGTTTCTTTCCCCTTCCATGTCCCTTTCATACAAATTTCTCTGCAAAATACCTTCATTTCCCTAGTTAGAAATTTACTGAGTGTTTGCAAGTGTCATATCAGAATTTTTATTTAATTCACAACAATAGTTAGTGATATGATTTGAATATAAGAATTCAGATCACTACAATGGTATCAGATCACTTTCCTCCACCTCTATGGAAAGTAATCTCTCAATGTAGAAAATTTTGCAGATCACCAATTCAAGTTGTAACCATGAGGATTGTACCAATAGTTGAAGATGATGACTTTGATAAGTTTGTTGAAGAAGAAGAGGTGATAAATGCTATGATGGGTTGCGAATTTCAAGGGACAAGGATGGTTACTTTTTTTACTATATGGATTATGAATAAATCAATGTTGAAATACCCATGGCTAATCTTAACAAGGATTTAGTAAAGATCATAGATGCAATTGAAAACTTGCCCCACCACTACGAAGAGTATCTTGGCTTGGGGGAAGATATTTGTAAATCCATTCCTTTCAAAGAGTATTTTTATTATAGATTTGGAATTGAGCCCAATAATGTATATGATTACTCTTTCAATAGCAGCAAATTATCCATAGAGGAACCAACTTGTTCCACCTCTTTGAGGAATGAGGAGGAAGAAGGAACCAAAAGTGAAGAGTCATCAAATCCATCAGCATATTCAAGCATTCTGAGATTCTTTGTTTTTTATTCAAGAAGATTCTCCACAAGTAATGATCATAGTACTATTCAAGAAGGATAAACCTCAAGTTGCTTGAAAGAATATGCTCCAGAAGATCTTGCTTGTTTCCCATTACTCCAAGAAGAGAATGAAGATAAATGCACTTCAAGTTTCCTTGTGAGTGATCTTCGGACCACTGCTAAGGATGTAGGTTCATTTGGTGGTGGAAATACATATTTTGGATCAGATCCAAAATAATAATAAAAATAAGAGTTACAGTCACCTCAGGAGCCACATAAGGAACAAGAAGACAAGGCCACACCACTTGGGTGTGAACCAAAACATTTGGTGGAGGAGCAGGCCACCAAAGTATCTGTATAGAAAGATGGGAAGGTGAAGAACACAGATAACAAAGGTTCTGATTTTTGAAGCAGCCATGTACACTTGTAACCATCTGATCCATGGAAAGATAAAAATTCTTCACTTGCATCTAAGGACTGCAAAAGGAAGGCCAATTGCGAGGGAGATAAATCCACTCCTAGTTTCCCTGTTGGTGATCACACAATCAGTGCATCAAAGAGTGAGGGTGTCAATGGTGATAATATGGTTAATGAATCTTCTGGATCATATCCAAAAGAAGAATAAATATCATATATGAATTCATCATTGGAATTTCCTAATGAAGTAGAAGACAAGCCCCCACCAGCTGGGTGTGAATGAGGAAAATTGAAGGAGAAAAATATGATGCAGAAAGATGAACACAATTCATATTTTTGCACTCTCTTGCAGCAAGATGAAGTTACATCCACATTAGGAGTGAGGCTTGACAATGGTAAGACTTCCAATCCCCCTATCATCAGTGAGGAGGTCCAAGAACCACCTAGTATTGCAACCAGGAAGGCTGAAATAAGGATTCATGAAGAGAAGCACAAGTTACTACAAGGTATTTGCAGTGAAGGATAAGGAGAAGTGTCCCATGGGAATAAAGTGAAATATGTTCCAGACATGAAAGACACAATTGAAATTCTCACTGGTGAATATTGTGCAAGAAAGGAGCAGAGTGTTCATTGAATTGACGCTACCATGAGTGATGTAGAAAAACAATCCAGAGGGATGAGAAACACTATGTTCATGGTTGAAAGAGTGCCTACTGAAAGGTGCTCAAATTTCACCAAGACATCTACTGAGGGATGTCCATCTCTCTATGTTGGTAACATAGAGATTTTACTTGAAGAAAAGGTTCCAAAATAAACTTCCACTTCACCACTATAGTTCCATGAAGTTGATTCCAGAGAGAGGGAAGAAGAAGAGGTTCATCTGCAAGAACCTCATTTTCTTGTAGGGTTACTGAAGATGAGTGAGTGAAAAATCAAAGAGGCCCTGCACACTCTCCATAGAACCTATACATTGATGATAAATATATGTTGGAATTTGGAGGATAAATATTCTGTTGAATACATGGAGAAGTTTCTGAAGGTCGCGACCATCACCAAAGGTAATTTTCTGCAGTTGCTTTCTAATAGAGACAGACTGCTTGAGCTTGTGGAGTTATTGTATGGAGCATACTTGAAGGATGAATAAGAGATCTGAAAGCTCACATAAGAATTTTTTACCAACCAATATTCCTTGAAGAGAACTTAAGGTGCACTCCAAGAATCCAAGATGGAGATAGAGCAACTTCATGAGAAGTTGCAAAGATATCACCTACCCTCCTACACACCATTCAACCATATTCACAAGGTTAATTGCATTCTTGAACATATGGAGGAATATCATGAGATGGTGGATCATGAGATGCACTTGGTATTGCATGTGCTTGATAATTGTGCAAACAAGCCTGATTAGAACCAAGCACTTGACCTTTCCTAGAGAAAACTGGAGTTGTTTTTTGGAGAGAGTTTCTTCTCCATGGAAGAGACAGATGAGCTCACCTCAGTTGGATCAACCATTGAGGAAGAAGATGAAACCATAAGTTGGGTGGATAATTATTGAAAATATCTGATTCATATTTCTACCCACACTTCTATTTCAACCTCATCAAGTGAGAATGAAAATTGGGAGAAGGAATTTTCCTTGTTGGTGCAATAGGAGGAGCAAGAGGTTTTCCTAGGTGTTCATGATGACTTGCTGAATGCACCATCACCCTCCCAACATATACATAGGCACAAATTTATGTCACTTGATGCCATTAAACCACATATGGATTGGGTGGAAGATTACATGTCACACATGGAGTCTTGTTGCAGAAAAATTTCTGCATATGATCAATGGAAGGTAGATAAGCAAGCAAACTGCCAAGAGAAGTTGTTTAGGAAAATATCTAGCATAAGGTGGTATTTGTGGAGAAAATACACATAGTTGGATACATGCTTGCATCCTTTGACTAGTGGCAGAGATTTTAGCCATTAGAATTGTTCACATGGAACTTTTGGTAGGAGTGTCAGTACTTTCTCAGGTTGGATGAGGGGACACTTACTAGTATTTCTTGTTTGCATTCTAGGAGAAAATTGTGATACACCATCTCATTGTGAGCATTTTGGGAATCCTTGTTGGTTGGATAATGTCTATACTCATTGGGGTTGGACATGTGACTCACACATATGTCATTACAATAACAAAACTGTGAGATTCAGTGCTAGTGTGCATCAAGCACATAGAGAACTTTATGTTGGGTGGGGAAGTCTCACAAATTTTCGATTTTGCATTGAGAGTCTCAATTTTTTAGTGCAGTGGTATGATTTCCACATCATGAATCTAATTTCCTGTGATGACAAATTTTTATGGTGGATACTAATGTTTGGATACTTACAGTTGAGGAAATGCGATCTTGACATATTTTTTTCTGATAATTTGTGTGGGAAAGGCATCTCACTGAAGGGGGTGCAATGGAGGCAATGAGACCCTCACATTGCTTGTTTTGGAGAAACTTTACATGATGGCTTGATGGATCAAGTCAACCTTTTTTTGCACATGAGTTCATTATCCAATTCTCCTACATGGTGGACAAATTTATAGCACTCTTGAGTGCTTCTGCTTGAGGAAAAGCAGATTTAGGAGGGGAGGACTATCATGTCCCCACATTTTGGACCAAAAAAAGTGTGGACCATGCTAAACACCTAGGGGGACTAAGTGGAATTAATTAAGTTTATGAGGGAAATTTTTCTTAATAAACATTATTGATGCATGTATTTTTATTTATTTATTTATCATTATTATTTATTATGCAATTTAATTATGTCGAAATGAGCTTGCCATGTTAGGGGGTCAAATTGCCAAGGTGAAAGAAGTGGAAAATCTATGACAAAAGCAATCAGAGAGAAAAGGAAAAGTGCCTAAAAGCCACATAAAAGAAGCCAGAGACAAAAGCATGAAATTTTTGGAAAATGAGGGCACAATTTCCTTTTGGAGACTTAGAAAAGTTGTCAAAACAAAAGCAGGAAAGTTTTGACAAAGGAGGGCACAGTTTCCTTTTCGAGATTGAGTCTCAAAAGCAAGGAAAAACATAAAGCTGTCAGGGATAAAAGCAACAAATATTTGACTAAATAAGGCGCAGTTGCTAAGTTAGATGGAGGAGTTGGACAGGGAAACATCTCCACATGGCCCCTACATTCCAATTTTCTCAAGGAGGGCCCATGACTTGGCTAGGGTTAGGGATTTAGGTGTTGACTTGCTCTCATAGGTCACCTATTGCCTCTAATTGCTAAACAGGTCACCCAAAGATTTATTAAATAACAATTTTATCTCATTCACATAGTTTGGTTGATGAATTAATTGATTGATGCTTATGTGAGCACAATCTTCTGAGTGATGTACCTCAGATCTTTGGGAGATGAGCCCCAAATATTTCCTTCCCTACTCCTCCATTCCCATTCCCTTGTATTTACAAGTATGGAGCACATGATGTTCAACTAGTGAACAAATATCAATCATCATTTGTAGCCTCCATCGCATTCAAGTCAATCTCCATTGAATCCCAAGCTTCACCTATGCTCTCAGTCTTTTTTCATGTTTGATTTTGGGCCTTCTGCCCATTATTCTGAGTCCTCTGATGTAATGGTAAGTCAATATATTTATTTCTCATGTGTATAAACTGATTAAAACTATCATTTATCTCTGTCATTCTCTATTAATTCTGTCCATTAAGTTTGCATACTCAATTTTCCTTGTATAAGCTTAACTTGTCATTGAAATGGGGGAATTTGATCAATCTAGTGTAATAATGAGTAAGAAAGGGTTGTGGGAATAAGTTTGAAAGGTGTTATATGTTAATTGAAGCTATAATAGTCTCTTTCAGATATAATTTTCTGTACTGAAACCATTCTGCTATGAAATTCATGCTTAATTCTCCACTCTAGCTAGATCACTAATTATAATTAACTAGTTTTACAGTTTCTACAATTAAAAGAGTTCCACCCACTCATTTTTTATTCTAAAAGATGATATGGGTCACTTAAATACCCCTATATCCATAAATCCTTCCATATTTCATATTCGTTGAGTTCGTATAGTGATTTGGTAGCCTCCATTGCACAAGACTTCACTAGTCCAAAATTGCCAAAAATTCCCAATTCACTCCCAAACTCCCCAATCTTCTCCAGAACTGTTTTGAACCGTTCAAAACATTATTTTCAGATATATAAATGTTATAAAAAACTTCTGTGCCTTTCCCTAATCCCCTGGTCAAAAGGATTGAATAAACCTTCCTAGTTTCACGGTTGGGTGACCCAGAAGCGGGGGATTAAGTTTCTGCATAGCGGACTTTGAAACCTGAATGGTCCCTGATCTAAATGTGTTAGGGAAGGTGAATTCATTGTTATTAAACTTAACCTAGTTTATTTCCCCTTCCATATCCCTAGCATAAAAATTTCTCTGCAAAATATCTTCATTTCCCTAGTCATAAATTTACTGAGTCTTTGTAACTGTCATATCAATTATTTTATTTAATTTGCAGCAATAGTTAGTGATCTGATCTGAATATTAGATTTCATATCACTACAGACTAATATACTACTAATATGCATATTAATATAGTGTGATATGATATGCATGCAAGCTCTTAGTGAATAAAATTTTGCAAATCACTAAATCTAGTTGCAGCTATGAGGTTGCTACTAATGATTGAAGAAGACTTCAATGAGCAGTATGAAGAATGCTGCAGGAGATATGAAGAAGAAAAAAACCTTGAGTAGTTGAAAGAGGAAGGCTATGAAGATCCCTCATGCAGTACCTCAGGTAGAGGTAGTAGGAACTATGTTGATGCTTTCTGGCTCTTTGGCAAAAATATACAAGCATCCATGGTCAAATGTTCAATGGAAGGAACTCTAAGGAACCCTTCCATTATTCCATGGAATATTGTGCCTTGAAAGAAGATATAAGGGAGGTTTTATCTTTTCGATATTTCTGTACTCTAGAGATACATAAGATATTTAGAGATCCTCACTGTGGGGAAAACATACAAAATATTGTGCACATGGTTGATGAAGTGTGCCAGAAAGTGGAGACTAGTGGTTTACCACCTGGAGCAAAGAAGGAAGATTCTTTAAATCCATTTGCTTTCCCAAGCATTAGGAGAATGTTTGGTTTTTCTTCTAACAAAGTGTCCAAGAGTTGTGAGTTGAGGACCACTCAAGATGAAGAAGCCTCAAGTTCCTTGAAAGAAGATGAAGAGAATCCATGTGCAAATGAAGACCCAACAGTAAAAAATCTGGTTGTTGGTAGTGTGGAGAATGAATGCAATTCCAATTTCTTTGTGGATGATATCTAGATCATTGATAGATATGTTGGATTATGTATGGGTGGAGAGACGCCTTTTGGATCAGATCCAAAGGGAGGTTACGAATCAGAATTAGAGTCACCTTTGGAGCCACATAAGGAAGAAGAAAACAAGGCCACACCACTTGGGTGTGAACCATAAAATTTGGTGGAGGAGCAAAACAACTTAGTATCACTTCAGGAAGATGATAATATGAAGAACATGGATGATAATGTCTCTAATTTTTGCAACAGCCATGATCATTTGCAGAAATATGATTCATGGGAGATTGAAAAGTCTTCACTTGCATCTGAGGACTACAAAAGGAAGGCCAATGACGAGGGAGATAAATTCACTCATAGTTTCCATGTTGGTGATCACACAATCAGTGCAAAGAAGGGTGAGGGTGTCAATAGTGATAATATGGTGAAGGAATATTTTGGATCATATCCAAAAGAAGAAGAAATATAAGATCTGAATTCATCATTTGCATTTCCTAATGAAGTGGAGGACAAGCCCCCAACAGCTGGGTGTGAACTAGGAAATCTTCGAGGAGAAAAATCTGGTGCAAAGGGATGCACAGTTCTGATTTTTGGACTCTCTTGCAGCATGATGAAGTGGCAACCACATTAGAGGATAGACTTGAACTCAGTGAGAATCTGAATCCCACTATCACCATTGTGGAGAGCTATGATCCATCTAGTCTTGCAGGTGGGAAAGCATGAATAAATATTCCTGAAGAGGAGTGCAAGTTACTGCAAGGTGTTTGCAGTGATGGATAAAGTCAAGTTTTTCATGATCATAATGATAAAGATGTTACAGCAATGGAATACATAATTGAAATCCTTATTGGAGAGGATTTTGCAACAAAAGAGCAGCGTGTCCATTCGCTTGATCCTACCATCAGTGATGTAGAAAAACAATCAAGAGGGATAAGAAGCACTATGACTCTTTTGGATAGGCCAAAAATAAGAATAAAAAGAATCATAATATTCATGATTGTGCTAGTACCTCTATGATGCTTGCCAAAAATACATCCTTCACAAACTCCCTTTGGTTTTGCGATCAATGGCAATCCTTTCACTATATTATTTGTGTGTAGTAGCTCCATCCCACCAAAATTTAGATGTCCAAATCTAAAATGCCACAGCCAGGACTCATCTTAAACTTCTGATTGAAATATTGCTTGAATTCTAGCGCTATCATTTTATTTCTTGTCGCAGTGCTTGTCTTCTTCTTTGCTTTCTACCTTAAATGCAGCTCTTGTATTTTCCTTTCCTTTAATGTCTGGAATTATCTTCAAAGGAAACAAGTGCTTGCTTATCATTGGTATTTTTTCTATCAATTAGTTGTAGCTTGGATGATTTTATTTAATCACACAATAATTATCTTCCATGTAGACTCTGCAACCTTTCTGTATAAACTGTCCAATGCTCAACAAATTGTGTTTCAGTCCTTCGACATAATAAACATCAGGCATGTTCTTTCACTCCCCCTGTTTGGTTAGAATACCAACAATAAATTTTTCCAAAACAATGACTTGGATATTATTTCCAAGTCTGACATCAGTTTGAACTGATTTATCTATATTAGAAAATCAACTTCAATTACCAGTCATATGATTGCTATAGCCTAAATCTAAATACCATATGTCACGTAATATTTCTTGGACAAAATTGCATTCAAGTGGGGATGCACATGCCAACAATATTGTACTTGATGAAGTGTTGGTGTTGGTCGACTGTTTTTGGCTTTCCCTTCCTTGGTCATACTGTTTCTTCATGCATTCATATGCATAATGACTAAATTTCTTGTAGTAATGACATTGAATTTTTTATTTATCAAACCTGTGACCACTTGGTTGACTGGAATTCTGATTTTGTCCTCTACCCGCAACATTCATGGGACTGTTGTTGTGTCCTCCTCTAGAAAAACTTCTTCCTTTTCCTCTAGAGTTATATCCCCCCTTCCTCCTCCATGACTTATGGATGATTTTGTTGCTAATGCACCTTCCACTAATGTATTTGATCTATTGATTCTATGTTCATGATTGATGAGTGAGGCTTGTAACTCATCAATGGTAAACTGTGACATGTCTTTGTTTTCTTCCAAGGTCACGGCCAAGGATTCAAATTTATGGGAAAGGCTTCTAAGAATTTTTTCAACAACCCTTATGTATTCTATATTATCTCTCTTCTTAGAATCTACAACTTAGAAGTATTTACCTTGTCTAAGCCTTGATAGGTAGTTTCCAATGTATCACATGTCTTCTTAGTGGTATTTTCTACTCCTGCTCTTAGGGGTATGTTTTCATGTATGGCTTGGTGTATGTCACAATAGAGCCTTTCCATCTTTCTTCCTTTGTTCCCTCAGGGCATCTTTCTCAGCTTGTGTGAGATTATTATATGTCGTTTGATCTATTGGTTATGTATAGCCATTTTGGACTATCTCCCATGCATCTTGACCTCTGAACAAAGCCTTCATTGTTAGAGACCAATATTCATAATTCTTTTCTGTGAAGATTAGAGTTTGCAAACTCGACATGTGTGCACCAGAAGTGGAAGCCATACTTTTAATTTTCCTTAGATAAATATTTTTTTTAAGACAAGGTTTTTTTTCTAAACCCGCTCTGATACCAGATCTTGAGGAAAAACACCATGCATTAAGAATTCCTGACACACTACGTTAGGAAACTAGACCTTATTTTTTTTACTCAAGTTAATCTTCCACCAAATTATTTCGAAGGATTAATCTTAAACCAATACTTAGACGGGTAGGGTTAATCTTAGACCAAAATATTTGGACATGTTAAAGTACTTTTGGTGGGGTTAATATTGGACCAAAAGACTACTTTTGGTGGAGACACTTTTTACTGACTTTTGAATCGATACCCTTTTAGCTCCCACTTGACTTCGATAAGCTTTTACCTCAACAAGATTTACCTTGGACACACTTTTGGTTGTCACGACCTCCCACTTCCACCTGACCACTTTTAGTCCAACTTTTATAAAAAGAAAGACTTGTGTTAAGCACTCTATCCTAAAAATGGTGAAATATTTATGGATTCTTTGTGTCTTTCAGTAAACTGTAAAATGTAAACAATTTACTCAAGTAATTCTGGAGAAAATGTGTGGATAAGTAAAACATGCATTCAACCATAAAATATGGAATTTTATAGATAATGTGGCCACATATCAAAGCACTATAGCCTCAAATACAGACTTGGAAATTTACAAAAGTGTGTCACCCTTTTACAAAGCTTAAACTCTCAAACACCTTTCAAAAACATAGAGCTTGAGCTCTTTAACTCACTTCTCTCCTCTTTATTTACAAAGCTTCTTCAGTTACATGTATATAGACTAAAACTCTTCTCTACTTGAGCAGCGGGTGAATGTTACACCGCTCACAACATCAAACTTCACATTAACGGCTTCAAACAATGGGCCTTCTTTCAACACGTGGGCTCCTTGAATGCAAGATTGGCGGCTCACTACTAGCACACAGGCTCCTTCATTGCATAGTAATACTTGCCTCTACGGATCCCACGGACTACACGTCCTCACAGCCCAGCTGCAGCTTTCTTCAGAACAACCTGGTGTGACTTCCTAGCAGCGATTTGAGATGAACACCTTTCTTTTTTACTTTATTTTCTTAAAAGTGACATATATATTATGATAAACTTTGTTGCCTCTCATAATAATTTCGTCTTTAAAGATTTTTTTTTTTTATATTTTTTTATAACCGATTTTGCCTTTAACTAAACAAAAAATCTTCATATTGTTGATTGTACATATAGATTTTACTGGTTATATTTTACAATTCTAATTTTTTTGTCCTTGAAATATTGTTTTTAAGATTTATTACCATTCAAGCTTCAATGCTTTTTATTGATACTTTATGCATAAGTTATTCAAATTATGGCAAATCTTATGTTCAACAAAATTTATATTATATTAAATCAACATTCTTTGAACTTGGATTCCATAAAAACTTTCTTTAAATTATTGATTGATAGCTAATCTAATCAACTACAATTTTGAACTTGGATTACACAAAACTTTCTTTAAACCAGCATAGATCCAAATCCTAGGTTCTATCAAGCGCCAAGAGGGATGAAATCTCCAGAGATGCAAACCTCTTCTCAGGTATGAGCCCTTACTTAAGATTTGGATCCAAGCTGGTTTTAACATATCTAGAAATAATATTAAAAAGTAAAATATAGCACTATCCAAAAACGTTCTCAATACTATTCCGCAAACCAGATAATAGCTGGAAAATTCCTTTCCAATGGTATGGAATTCAGTTTATAAGGTAATGGAAAATAATTTTTATTGACTATTTGAATTTTTTTTCATTATATGAATTTGACTTACTCATGAATAAATGCAAAGTATACAATTTTATTTTTCTTTGATATAATAAATTTTAAGTTTTTAATAAATGTTATAAGTATCCCTATCTACAAAGATGGTCAAAATCTATTTTACAAGAGGGTTATAAATAGATGAAAATTCTTTTAAATAACGATAAATGGAAGACGAAACAGAACTTTTGGTCTAATTATATAAAACCTCGTCTCTTCAATATTAAGCTAATAATATGATAAATTAAATTAAGAAACAGTCGAGGGAAGGAGCCAACTCTGTTCGTTGTCTTTTATAAGGATGAACACTCGAGCTATTCACTAAAAAATGAATGAACTTACAAGGAAGGACCCCCAGTTCGTCATAGTTAAGAATTGCAGCCTATCGGTGGGCGGGTAATATTTTGCCGGTCCGTTTATATAGACACAAAAAATAAATACACTGAGTTTTTTATGAATACAATTCCAAGCTACTTGCCTGCTCGAATTGAACTCGGTTGAGGTAGCGGGAAGGCTGCCAGCGGAGGTGTGCCTAAGGGATATAATTTGCAGGTTCCAGTTCAATTGTTCGGTAGGTTCTAAATATATCATTTTTGTAAGTATGGTTGGAATTGATAGTTCGAGTATGGGCTTAAGGTCCACTCAATATATGGGTTTTAACTATGTTATTTCTCCTGCAGATATCGGACTCAACAATCAATCTTTCACCTCAAGCGAGGTGGATCTCTATGGGCTTGAGTGTTGTGTGTTTTCGGGCTTTTCCAGGACAGATCTAATGTTGCATGAAGCTGTTGCATGTGCTTCAGGGGTTGTGGTTGTGGGAACTGCAGAGTTGGCTCAGCCTTCCGCTGCTCGTAACACGTTAGGCGAGTGGATTTTTTGCTCGTGTTCTGTAAGCACGATATTTCCTTTCCTGTGTTGATATTCTAGTTCAATGCCGTGAATGTTGGTGCAAATTCTCACGCTTTACAGGAGTTGTTTGGTGCAAACTTTTTCCCATTATTATTGCTTGTCTAGGTTTGTTGTCTGTGACTTGGTCAAAGGTCAAGTACTGGGTTTTCTAGTATCCTGTACCAGGTAATTCATTTGGACGCATTAAGTAACATTGATTGTTCTTTTTGAGAATACTAGTTCATTGAATATATAAAAATTGTGTGTTGAAGAAACGTTTCAATATATCCATATTTCTTACTATTTTGTTCTTTCCCATTCTAAAATTGAAACAAAAGTATCACATATAGCATCCAACTTGACCTGAAAATCCATGGCATGAAAATCTAGGATTAGGGTCTGCAGATCTGTCAATCTCCATTAAACAACCAAACAACTAATCTGAATTGTGCAAATCTACTATTCATATTATGGCGTAGATTCTCCTCTTCGGGTCTTCTGCTGCTGCCGCCACCGGTGTTAGGATGAACTTGCGGGAAGTGAACCCTGGCGAGTCCGGCCGCCCGATTCCGGCAAAATGAAGCAGTAGTGTCGGCGTGAGCGCAACGTTACATCACGTGACAAGATCTCCCCATACTGGGCTGTAGAGCGCCTCTCGGCGCAATTATTGATTGAGACCTGACCTAATCTAATTAATTACAATTTTTTTTAGTTTAGATTTTCACATTGTGTTGGTTTGTTCATAGTTTTGGACTTTACTGTGTTTAAGGATAATTTATAACGTCCACAAGTTATCCTTGAACATATTGATTTCTGAAACTATGAGTAAACTAAGCGTTTGCTCAAATACCATGTTTAAATTTTAGAAATACCAAAAATAATAAAAAATAAAAAATAATAATAATGAGATTACACAAAAATCTAATTTTAAAGATCAAAATTATCTCTCTATTTTAACTAGCATAAAAATAAAGATAGACATAGCAAAATTAAGAACAAACTTTCATGAGTTGTATAGTGAAACACAAGGTTAGATTTTTCTTAAAACTCTATGGGCTAAAAGGGTTTCTCATATTTGTGAGACTATGAGTGTTGAGAATGAAATCACTTAGTCTTAGATTTCTCTACTTACACCCACATAAGATCTCGGTTTCAAAACTTTTTATACAATACCAACCTACCGAACCTTGTATCTCATCACAATTAGTAATTTAAGAATGCTCATCTCCAAGCTTTTTGAGCACAAAATACAACTCTAAAGCAAACCAAGTATTTCCTTACTTTTGTTCCTTAAGATTAGATAGACCAAATTGTTTTGACATTAAGTATCATCATCATCATCATAAAAAATCAATTAAATGCTCTTTTTCCAAAATTCTTTTCAAACATTTTGTATTTAAAATCTAATAAAATATGATTTTGTCATAACCCTAAAAATACTAAAAATATATATATATTAATTGCATAACTATAAAATTCATTTTAGTTTATTATACTTACTCTCTATTCCTTCAATTCCTTCAATTCTAACCTTTAGAGATACATTGCTTACTGGCAGCGAAAACAATCTTGGTGCTTTTGGTCCTTACTCAACCAAGGTAAAGCCTATAGTTTTCATTAAAGAGTCTCTAGAGAGTTTAATACTATGTTTTGAAATTAAGTCTATAAGGTTTAGGGCCTAAGGTTTTAACCTTATCCCTAAACTTGGGTCATAGCACTTCATTGGTTGATTGTTTTAGCATGAAGGTGTTACTGGATTAAGGTTATAAGTAGTGTTTATTTTGATATCCATGATAGTGCTATGATAAAATACCTTTACAAAGGTTTTTGGTTTACGTTATGGTTCTATGGTTAGGAATATGCCAATCCATATGATACTTATGAACTATGGCAATGTGATTATATGAATACCATGTGTTAAAAATAAAATGTTGAGTCAAGATGGCATGAGGCATGGAGATCCTGTGGTAAGGTTTTTGGACATCAATGCACTTTACAGAAACTAAGCCAATGATTTTAATTCTTGTACTTTTGGCTCGACCCGTGGCTTGCGAGTTGACATCGCAGCCAGGGTGGTTGATTTCTTTTCTTGTAGAGCAATAACTGTATGTCAGATTTCAGATTGTGTGGGTGAAGTTGTGGCCCCCCATGTGTTCATACACTCTCTCAGAGTCGTTGGATGAGCGTTTCTTGGTTTTTGTTGTGATTTGGGAAATGTGACATTTACCCTATCAAGTTTTTTATTAGTTTAAATTAGCATTCAATCACTTCCTCATGCATAGATGGTTGAGGGTTCCTTGCTCTGTACTGTATTGATCCATGACACTCATACAAGCTCTGCATTAGTGTTTCAGGGATTTTAAAACATATTTTAAAGAGATGGGATGGGATATTGTCACTTTACTGATTCCACGATTTCTCAGTTATTTTTCTCAGTTATAGTGTACAGTTCATAGGAGTTGAAGTTTGAATTGTTTTGTTGAAGAATTTAATTTGGAAAATAACTTAGTTGTTGATTTATCAACAACTGTAATAAACTGTTAGTCCATCGATTAGACTCTTGTTTTCTCATTGTGACTATATGTATGCCAATTTTATTTGATCCCTTGGTTCATATTATTGTTTTTGAATTATTTACAGTTTAATATAAAATGTTTATCTCTGTCCATAACGACATATCCATTGTTTAACAGATAATTTTTTTGTATCTATAAATTAAATATGAAGCCTCTTGGCTCTAATGCTTCTTCTATGATTCCTTATTCGATTTCACAATTATAATTTATAGATATTTAAATTTAAAATTACTATGTTAGGGTTTGTCTATCATGATGATGATTCAATATATAAAAAGAAAATTGACATTTCTACTAGCTAAAATATTATGTGCATGAGAAGCCTATAAAAGAAAAGAATAACAACAAGAATCTAAGAATTTAATGAATAACTTCTGCGTATAAAATATTTTAGGATTTCAGCAAGGTCATTAATCCATTTCCACAATATAAATAACAAGACTAATACGGTGGGTTATGGGAAAACGAAACTGAGGTTGTCATTCCTCCCAACCAGCTCCTATAAAAGCCAAGTTACTTTCTCTAGAACCCCGGATCCTATTTGTTGAACCACAAGGACAAAGACTGATCAATGCTCACTCTCTCTGCATAAGCTATATCATTTCCCCTCCATCACAAGCCTTCTACTTATTCGATGGGATCAATACTTATAGTATTTTACTTAGGAATTGGTCATTTATGGGCCACTTGCTCATTATTTATCCACAATAAGTCTCAACCTGATTTTAGGGAAGGTGCCTCCTACATCACTTGAGTTCTCATTCAACAGTTTTTCCCATTTTTCATTCTTGCTTGTGAGTCAAAAATCACTCTTTAACAGATACTTCAGTTTTGTTTTCTCTCAGTTTTTCAATTATTAAATAATAAAAATTCTTTTACATTTCTTTTGACCTCACTTGGTAAAAAATCTCAAGAAAAATAATAATTTAAAGTCTTTAACAATTAATAAATATTCGGTGTGTTACATACACCTCCCCTTTAAAATTAACATCATCCTCAGTGTTACCTTTTAAAATCCTTCTAAATCAATTTGAAATGGATTTGGATATGCTGCTCGCATATTGCTTTCCAATTCCCAAGTAGAATCTTCTGGACTAAGGTGCTTCCATTGCACCTTGACTTGTCTGCACCTTGACTTGTCTGATGGTACAGTTTCAGAGTAAAATTTCTCTCATGTCAAGAATACGTTCCGGTTCCACCTGAAATTATCCTTTAGGTTCCACATGTATAAAATTCCAGTCAATCACATGAGTAGCATCATGAACATAATTTTTTTAAATCGAAACATGAAAAACATTATGTACTTTTATAGCAGGTGTTAATTCTAGTTGATATGCCACTGGTCCAACCTTTGTTAATATTTCAAAAAGTCCACAATACTTGGGTTCCAATTTTGCATATTTTCCCAATCTTAGTGGGAACTTTTCCTGGGTTTCACTTTCACATAAGAAAGATATCCTACCTGGAACTATCGTGGAGTTATTTTTAAGTCGGAATATTTTTTTTCTTATCTTGGGATACTTTCAAGTTATGTTGTACCTATTTCACTATTAGTTCCATATCTTTCAATACTTCAGTTCCTAACATTAATATATCAATTGGACTTCTCCAAGAAATTGGAGTATTACATTTTCATCCATACAATATTTTTCAAATGGACTTAATTTAGCTGAAACTTGAAAATGGTTATTATATGCGAACTCTACAAGATGTAAATAATCTTCTCATTTACCCGATTTATCCATTATGTACATTCTAAGCATCTCTTCTAAAACCTTATTTACCCTTCCGGTTTGACCATTTGTCTAAGGATGATATGCAGTACTAAAATTTAATTTCCTACCTAAATATTTAAATAAATATTTCCATAAATTTCCTGTAAACTTGGCATATCTATCAGAAATTACTATTTTGGGTACACCATGCAATCTGAAAATTTCCTTCATAAAAATATCAGCAATATTAATAGCTTTATATGTAGACTTGTAATAAAGTGGCCTATTTTACTGAGCTTATCCACCACAACCATAATGGAATCGTTTTGTTTAACATTTTTAGGTAACCTGGTTGTGAAATCCATACTGATAATCTCTCATTTCCCTTCTGAAATAGGTAATGGCTGTAACAATCCTCCTGGATGTTGATGTTTATATTTCACTTGCTAACATTCAATACATTTAGCTAAATATTCTGCCACTTTATTTTTCATGTTAAGCCAAAAAAATATTTTCTTATCCTTATAATCATTTTCTAATATCCAAGATGTCCTGAATATGGTCTTTTATGTAATTCACTCATAAGAATTTGTTTAATTTAGGCTGAGCTAGGTATATATAGACTTCTTTTATGTAATAATAATCTTTTTTTTTTCAAACCGAATTCTATTTTTACATGTCTTTTTTCATTTTCTGTTGTCTTTTCTTTTAATTTTTTATAATCTTTATCAAACTTTGTTGTATTTTCAATTTTATCCTCTAAATCTGTCTCATATCTGCTACTTGTAGTTACATATAACACATTTGCATGACGACTTAAAGTGCTTGCCATTTTATTTTATTTTCCTTTGATATGTTTTATCTCAAAATCGTATTCGCCCAAGAAATATAACCACATAACCCGTCTAGCATTAAGGTTTTGTTGGTCAAATAAATATTTTAGACTAATATTATCATACATTAACAAAAATCTTCTTCCTATGAGATAATGTCATTACATATTAAGTGCATGAATGATAACAGCTAATTCTAGAGCATGAGTAGCATAATTATTTTCGTGTTCTTTAATCTTTTTTCACTCATATGCTATAACATAGTTTTCCTGAATTAATACTCCTCCTAAGCCTTCCTTGCATGCATCCGTACACACGACAAAATATTTGTATGGATCGACAATGTTTAGGATAGGAGTTGTTGTTATTAAGTGTTTTAGTTTATTAAAACTTTCTTCACATTTTTCATTCCAATCGAATTTATTACATTTATTTTGTGATAAAGTTATAGGATATGCAATCTTACAAAATCCTTCAATGAGTTTACTATAATAGCCAGTAATCCCCATAAAATATCTTATATCGGATACATTTTTGGGAATAGACCATTTTGTGATAGCTTTAATTTTGTCAGGATCTACTAATATCCCTTCTTTAGACACCAAATGTCATAAATATTGAATTTTATTTTTGAAAAAGTCACACTTGCTAAACTTGGCAAATAATTGTTGTTCTCTTAACACTTGTAAGATTATTTTAAAGTGTTCCTCGTGTTCTTGTTTATTATTAGAATAGATTAACATGTCATTGATAAAGACAAGTGAAAATTTATCAAAATACTTACTTAGTATATTGTTCATTAGACACATAAAGGATGTCGATGCATTTATCAACCCAAAGGGCATTATGACAAATTCATAATGACTGTATCTGGTTCTAAAAGTTGTTTTGAAGATATCTTCATCTTTAATTCGTACTTCATGATATCGAGATGTCAAGTATATTTGAGAAAATATTGTTTCTCCTCAAAACTGATCAAATAGATTGTCGATATGAGGTAGAGGATATTAGTTTTTAATTGTCATTTTATTTAGCTATCTATAATCTATACTTAACTGTAAAGTACCATCATTTTTCTTTACAAACAGTATTGGTGCTCCCCATGGGGAAACACTTGGTTGAATGTAATTTTTATCAATCAATTCTTGTATATGTGATTTTAACTCATTAAGTTCCAGAATGTTCATATGATATGGAGCTTTCGATGTTGGTACCACCCCTGGTACCAAATCAATTCTAAAGTCTATATCTCTTTTAGGAGGTAATCCTGGAATTTCTTCTGGAAATACATCTTCAAAATACTTTAGAATTGGTATGTATTCTAGTTTATCTTGACTATTTTTCTTTGTATCATCTATTATGTGAACTGCAAATGCCTTGCAACCTTTACGAACAGACCTTTTTATCTGTAAAGTTGAAATTTCTCTTATAATGATTTTCCTTGGAATTCCTTTTATGACAATAGTATTGCTTTCATCATCTAAACATGAAAATGTTTTATCATAGCAGTTTAAAATAACTTTATGTTTCTCTAACCAATCCATTCCTATCAATAAATCATAAGATCCTAAGGGTAGAATATTTATATCAGCTTGCTTCTTTAAACCATGCTTGCCTATTCTTCAATGTTTCACTGATTCTGGGCATGCTCCTTCCTATATCTCCCATGGTAGTATCTTCTTGAATTGTATGATCTAGTAAAACTATATAGTAATTCTCTCAACACTTCTTATTTTTTTTCCTATCCAACAGAGAGAACTTATACACTATGCCAAGTGTCCAATATTTTGAATCTAACCCTAAAAATGTACCACATATATAATGGGAAGTCTTATAATTTGATGCAATAGGTCTCTCTCAATTTGGATATTGGATGCTCTGGATAACAATTTTCCCTAGAACATCTTTTTCAAACCTTGATTGGAAGACTATTTTAGGGAAGACTTGAAACTAATATAAAATTGGAATTTAAACTCCTCTAGTTCTGAAAATTTGGCTGTTTTATCCTGATGTGTGCACTTTCTGATGCTGTAAGTCTAACCTAGTTTGGTTGTGCCAATTTTTTTTTAATTGTAAATCTCCCAAAAGGTTTTACTTTTGGACTATCCAGAAGAGATAACTTGTATGGTATGTCACATGCCCAATATTTTGTTTCTATAGCTGAAGATACTACCATAGATACCATGGTCCGTCTTCTTTCAGATGCAATGGGTATCACTCGATTTGGATTTCAAATGCCTCAAATATGACCCTTTTCCCTGGAACACCTATTTCAAACCCTAATTGGAAGACTGTTTTAGGGTTGAGTTGTAATTGAGATAAAATTTGAATTTCGACTCCTCTGGGTATGAAACTTCGACTTGTGGTACCTAGATGTGTCCTCTCTCTAATGTCATAGTTCTGACCTAATTTGGATGTGTCCTCTTTCTAATGTGCCAAAAGAAATTTATTGCAAATATACTAACGCTTCTTATTTTTGTCATATCCAAAAGATTGAACTTGTACGGTATTCCACGTGCCTAATATTTTGTTTCTATAGCTGAAAATTATACCACATATACATTGGTCCATCTTATTTCATATGCAAGTTATCTCACTCAATTTGGATCTTGGATGCCTCCGTATGAACTTTCTCCTTAGAATGCCTATTTTAGGCTAGGTTTTGGACTAGTAAAAAACCCTATATGCCTATGTAATTATCTCCGAAACTGTAATGGATGAAGACTTAATTTCACAATGGATATTGTTCATCTTGTTATGGAAGTGGTTTTTTAACCTCAATCTCCGAATCCTTGTATAAAAAGAGTTGTAGCAAAAATTCCAATATGACTTGTTTTGTAGAAGAGAGTCCCAAGGAGAGAGATATGATACCAAATGTTATGAAACCAAGTCCCATAAATAGCATAAAAAGATCAGAAATAGACAAGAAGAGAGTAATCCATGCCTTAATAATGAAGAATAGAGATAAATAACAATCCTCTTTGAGGTGTTGAAATAATGTAACTTCGAAGAATATTCTATTGTATTTTATTACTGTAATTTATTCAGAGATGTTTTATTCCTCTCTCGGGATGTTGTTATTGTATTTGGTCATCATAGAGTTATGAGGTAAAACCTCCATTGTAATTCAGGTTGATTGAAACCTCTAGAAAATAATATTATATTGTTTGAGTCTTCCTAGGTAAGTCGCCCCAGTTAAGTTTCTTGGGGCCGAGATAGTTAGGAAAAACTATCAAGTGGAAGATAAAGTATAAATAGGCGTGATGTGCTCCTCATTTGGACACACACACACACTCACTTGTGTAATGTGTATAAGAGAGGGAGGGAGAGAGAGAGAGAGATGCAAGAAGAAGGAGCACTTGTTTGGTATTTGTCTTTGTACTTTTGATTATCTATAATGAGGAAGTTTTGCTGGGTTTTCTTCCCCTAGAGGGTTTCCCAAGATAAATCAGAGTGTATCATATGATTGTGTTTCTTTCAGTGATTAGGTATATGCTCTTGTTGTGAAAGTGAACTGAATACTAATGTTATCTATATTAGCATATGAAATCTTAACATGGTATCATAGCTAGCCTGAATAGGACAACTTTCACAAGGTGAAACTCTATCTCTTCTCCCTTCGACAAGAAATTAGGGTTTTTGTCAAAGTTGGAATTTTTGAAATCTGATTGCATAGAAAGTTGTGTCTCCATAGGGTGCATCTATTGAGCCCTAGAATTTTTGATTGGGTAGATCTCCGAAAAATTTAGACACTAGTTTGAATTTGGACCAGAAAACTGTAGAAAACCAAAAAACTCCAGAAACTGCGGATCCAAATTTCGCAAGTCAATTTTGAGAGGTGAATATTTGGAATCTCTAGAAACCAAGTGTATCAGTCAATTCAACTCAGTTAAACGCATCTCCTAGTAAGTTCAGTTTTTCATTTTGAGAAATTTCATTTTTTGGTGACTTCCTGGATAAGATCGCCCCAAGCACTAAGATTGAAGATAAGCTAGAAGGCATAGAAAATTTCAGAGCATGGAAATATAGGATTGGACTCATTCTTAGAGAGAATGATCTTTCCAAATACATCAAGGAAGAAATTTCATAACCTAAAGAGGATGAAACTAAGGACACGCACAAGAAGGACCTAATTAGGGCAATGAGGATCATTACTGATTCTATTGAAGACCACTTGATTCCTCAAGTGTCATCCAAGGAGACCCTGAAGGAGATGTATGATTCCATAGACATAATGTATGAAGGAAGGAACATTAATATAACGATGAAATAATATCAAGAATCCGTTTACAAAGAGTGAGACAAAGAATAAAGGTATGTTGGAATTAATCCCCTCATATGTATGTGGTCCAATGCCTTCCACATCTTTGAGTGTTTATGAATATTATGTTACATTTATTGATGTCTATTCAAGAAATACATTGATATATTTCTTGAAAACAAAGGATTAAGTCATTGGAAAATTCAAGGAATTCAAAGCCTTGATAGAGAATAATTCAGAAAGAAGAATCAAGACACTCAAAACATACAATGGCGGAGAATATACTTCAAAAGGTTTTGAAGCCTTTTGTAAAGAAGCTGGAATCAAGAGGGAACTAACTAATCCCTACAATCCTTAACAGAATGGTGTTGCAGAAAGAAATAATAGAACCATTGTGGAAGCAATGAACACAATGATACATGATCAAGATCATCCAATGCATCTATGGGTTGAAGCAACAATGACGACAATTATGTACATAATATATTATCCCATAGTGCCCTTGGATTCAAGACTCCAGGAGAAATGTTCACAGGAAAGAAGCCTAAAGTGAGCCACCTCAAGATATTTGGTTGTGCAGTATATGTTCACATACCAAAAGAAAAGAGAACCAAGTTGGACCCTTCCGAAAATAAGGGAATATTTGTTGGATATTGTGAAGTCTCCAAAGTCTTCAGAATATACATTCCAGGATTCCATCACATGGAGATTAGTAGAGATGTAACATTTTATGAAGAAGCATCTCTTAATAGATCTAGAAAGTGCCAACATGAAGAAGTATATGATGAATATGTACCTCCCAGATATATAAAAGCTGCACCCTCTCCATGGATAATTTTAGGGGCGAAAATTTAGCCCATGGGCTATTTTTAGGGGGTTTTCTTGAAAAAAAAAGATTTGCCATTTTGCAATTTTTGAAGCCCTGTTTCGCCCAACTTTGACGGCGTAAACTTTTTTCACCCTAAAAATTGCCAAATTATTATATAAATGATATAAAATCCTTGGAAATTAAAATGTTTTTTGAAAAATATGGCCAAGCATTTTGTAGTTGGTGTTTTAAAAATTTGTAAGATTCACCAACATTTATACATTTTTAAATAAGTATGGTTCCTTAAAATCATCCTTGACCCTCTCCCAAAGATGAAACATCAAAAGACCATGATATGCTAGAACCTCAAGAACCTCCTACTATGAATATGTCAGGAAAGAGAAATCCTACTTGGGTAAGAGAAATTGTACAAGAAGCAGATAAGTATGGAGCTCCCGAAGGCTCAACAAGAGTAAGCAAGAATTTGAAGCGATTTTCCAGTTATATGGATTTGGTGTGTGATCTCGTAGATTAACAACCTACCAGTTATGAAGAAGCTATACATAAGAAAGAATGGGTAGAAGCAATAACGGAAGAATACCAATCAATAATGAAGAATGATGTTTGAGATATAGTTCCCAAACCAAAAGGAAAAATAGTGCTATTTTGCAAGTGGATATATGAGATAAAGAATGCAACTGATGGAAGTATTGAGAAATACAAGGTAAGGTTTGTAGCTATAGGATTCTCTTAGAAAGAGGGGATTGATTATGAAGAGACATTTGTGCCAGTAGCAAGGCTCACTTCCATTAGAATCATCATGGAACTTGCATCCATGATGAAATGGAGTTTACACTAGATGGACGTGAAGACAACTTTTCTGAATGGTGTTATTGAGGAAGAAGTGTACATAGAACAACCATAGGAATTTGAAGTTGAATACAGGAAGACTCATGTATACAAGTTGAGGAAGGATTTGTATGGATTGAAGCAAGCTCCTAGAGCTTGGTATGGAAGGATAGATATATTTTTGACAAGCTTGGGATTTACCAAAAGTAAACTCGACCCTGACCTTTACTTCAAGGTTATAGATGATGAACCTATCATATTATTGTTGTATGTGGATGATTTATTTCTGATAGGAAACGGGAAACAGATTGTAGAGTGCAAGAAGAATCTCTCTGAAGAATTTGAGATGAAAGACCTTGGATTGATGCACTAATTTCTAGGTCTGGAAGTATGGCATAACCCAAAAGGAATATTTCTCAACCAGGGAATGTATGATGTGGAAATCCTAAAAAGATTTGATATGTTGGAATGTAAATCCATGGCCACACCCATTGATACCAACCTAAATCTGTTAGCTGATGAATCGTCAAAGTTAGTGGATGTGACTTAGTACAGACATATTATTGGGTCGTTGATGTATCTGACTAATACCAGGCCGGGTATATGCTTTCATGTGAACAACTTGAGTAGGTATCTAGTTAAGCCTAGATATTTTCACCTTGTAGTTGCAAAGCATGTGATGAGCTACCTAAAAGGGATGATAGAATTTGGTCTATACTATGTTGGATATCTTGACTACGGATTGTATGGTTATGCATGTGCATATTGGGATAGAAGTGTAGATCAGATAGGAAGATCACATCAGGTGGATGTTATTGTCTAGTATCCGCCATGATCTCATGGTTTAGTAGGAAGCAGTCCAGTGTTAGTCTCAGCACATCCGAAGCAAAGTATATACCAGCTTGTTTTTCTAGTTATGAAGCCATATGGATTCGAAGATTGATGTCAGGTCTATTTGACCTAGAGTTGGATACCACAGTGATTTTACATGTCAACTAGAGTTGTATAAATATGACGGAGAACCCAGTGTTACATGAAAAGTCAAAGCACATATAAATCTGGTATTTTTACATATGAGATATGGTACAGAAGGGATCTATAAAGCTCCAGTATGTGAGCACTGATGAGAAAGTTGCTGATGTGTTGACTAAGCCTCTATCTCGAGTAAAGTTTGAATAATTTTGTGACAAGCTTGGTGTGGTTTCAAAGGACATTCCTCGAAAGGGGGAGCAGTGATGATGATGTTGCAGTGGGATTGAATCATTTGTGGACATTAGTCCTAAAGTGATCCATATACTTTTGTCTCCATGATGTGGTTGGGATTCTATTATCACTGGACATTAGTCCTAAAGTGATTTGCATAGTTTTGTCTCTATGATGTGGTTGGGATTGTATCATCCTTGGACGTTAGTCTAAATTTATCCACATACTTTTGTCTCCATGATGATGATGTTGCAGTGGGATTGTATCATTGTATCATCCCTGGACATTAGTCCGAAAGTGACCCGCAGAATTTTTTCTCTGTGATGATGATGTTGCAGTAGGATTGTATCATCCCTGGACATTAGTACTAAAGAGATCCTCAGACTTTTTTCTCAGTGATGTGGTTAGGATTGCATCATCCTTGGACTTATGTCCTAAAGTGAGAGGGATTGATCATCCTGTAATTGGATCATGTGTGTTGTAAGTTATTTTGTTGTAGATGATGTTGTTACTGATCGAAAGAGCAAGTGTTGTTGTAGATGATGTTGTTGCTGATCAAAAGATCAAGTGTTGTTGCAGATGATTTTGTTATTGATTGAAAGATCAAGTGTTGCTGTAGATGATGTTGCTGTTGATCGAAAGATCAAGTGTTGCTGTAGATGATGTTGTTGTTGATCGAGTGATCGAGCGCTGCAGAAGATGAAGATCAAAGCTGAAGACTCAATGCTTTAGAATATGATTCTCCAATACTGAAGATATTGAAGATGTTCCAGTAATTGTTCCAGTTGCTGATGTTGTTGAAAACTTCCATTGATTTATAGATGTATCACCTTGATGTTATTGTTGATGCTCTCTCTCCTTGATCCTACTATTGATGATGCTCTCTATCCTTTCTCCTATAGTTGGAGCTGCTGATGTTAGTAGAATACCCTTCTCGTTAAGGGGAAGTGATGAAATATTGTAGCTTCGAAGAATATTCTATTGTAATTTATTATTGTAATTTATTCAGAGATGTTTTATTCCTTCGTTGAGATGTTGTTATTGTATTTGGTCACCAGACAGTCATGAGGTAAAACCTTCATTGTAATTCGGGTTGATAGAACCCTACAGAAAATAATATTATATTGTTTTGAGTCTTCCTAGGTAAGTGAAACAAGTTAAAAGTTTGTTGGGGCCGACCTAGTTATGTAAAAAGTCAAGTGGAAGATAAAGTATAAATAGGAGTGATGTGCTCCTCATTTGGACACACACACTCACTTGTGTAATGCACATAGGAGAGAGAGAGAGAGATATATGCAAAGAGAAGGAGCACTTGTTTGGGATTTGTCTTTGTACTTTTGATAATCTATATTGAGGAAGTTGTGCTAGGTTTTCTTCCCCTAGAGGGCTTCCCAAGATAAATCAGTGTCTACCTTGTGATTGTGTTTCTTTCAGTGATACTGTATATGCTATTGTTTTGAAATTGAATTGAATACTAATGTTATCTATCTTAGCATATGAAATCTTAACACGAGGGAGGAACATCCTTACACAATGTAATGTGTCTACCTTGTGATTGTGTTTCTTTCAGTGATCCTGTATATGCTATTGTTTTGAAATTGAATTGAATACTAATGTTATCTATCGTAGCATATGAAATCTTAACATGAGGGAGGAACATCCTTACACAATGTAATGTGTGCCCAAGCCAAGATAATATACAATGCTTACAGAAATGAAAATATCTCCTTCCTATATATAGGAGACAAAGGTGTACAATAAAAACTAATAGACCTACTAATAGACCCAATCCTATATTAATAATATGTAATACACCACCATATAGGCGGTAAAGTTCCACATTATAGGGGGAACTGGTGGACAACAATTAGGGCTTAACATTCTCGAAGTTGGTTGGGAGGAAGAACAACCTTCAGAATTGATCCTCTTTGTTTTCAGGTTCTATCTTATTTTTATCTTATTGTGGAGTGTTAGATTTTAGGAAATTTGCAAGAATGTATTGTAACCGTTAATTATATTTCATTTAATATTTTATGTTCACGTTTTGAATTCATATATATAAGATTTTAAATGTTTTAATGCATCTTTTCATATATAGATCAGATTATGTAATTATTACTAGGATTGATTTTGAGGCGCATATATATATATAAAACAAAGCTAGGAAGTTTGAAGATTGTAAATGAAATAATCTGAGTAGAACTGATATAGTTAAAACATACAGATTTATTAATAGATCCAAGACATTCTTACAAAGTCTATAAACTATATCAAATCCAATAAACTTAGGTTTACTACCCAAAGCCAAGAGGTTTTTTCAACACAAATCAATCAATTTAAATAGAACCGGTGAATTTCTAACCAATATTCATTTATAATAGATCCGAGAGGATTGTTTGAAATGTCAGCTCTGTATATTCAAATGTTTGCACTGGTATATATACATGTATCTTGTTTCATTTATGGGAAAGTGATGCTCGATTATAATGTAAAACTTCTTGGCATCGTCTCTATTGCTCTTGAGTAAATTACTTGGCCTATCGACTCTGCACATTTTATTTTGATTTATAACAGATCCGAGAGGATTCTCACAAATCTAACAATTTAAATAGAGTCGTAAAGACTAGTCTAAACCCTTACGAAGAAATGAATCAAAATTTCTATAAACTATAAAATGTGCAGAGCCAATAGGCCAAGTAATTTACTCAAGAGCAATAGAGATGATGCCAAGAAGTTTTACATTATAACCGAGCATCCTTTTCCCATAAATACAATAGGATATATATATATACACGCTAGTCCAAATATTTCAATATACAAAGCTAAATCTTTAACTAAGTGAAGCCAAAGAGTCATTTAGCCGGAAACCACAATTATGTTATCAAAACCACAAGAATATAGAAGCAATGAACACCGTAATATATATCTATATTATCAAAAACTGTAAGAGTCTTCAGACGAAGAGTACAACGAAGAGTTTTTAAACCCAACTTAAATACTAAAAAAAACCACAACATGCCAAGAGGCTGACTCAAGCCATTATTTTTCGGTCACAATACCCTTTAAATGATGAAGAGTCAAGACACAACATATCTTTTCAGCAAGAAAACAAATGTTTTGCATACCTAATTAATTGTAAAATCCACGCCGTTTAGCATAAACACCCAAACACAACCTTCGAGTAAGCAACCTTGGGTAAACAAAAAACCTTAAAAACACTTGAACACTAGTAGAGTTAGGATAAATAAACTAACTAGTTTGAATTTTAACTAAGCCGAGAGAATGTATGATGGTTTTAGGAAGAAATCTCGTAACCTTAACTAGCACACTTAGGCACACTTATCTTACCAAGGGGCCTAACAAGCCTTAATTACAATCACATGGCCATAACCTTAAAACCATGGCCGCACTGTCAAAGTAACATGTGTCAATTATCAAACTAAACCAAGGTATAAAACTTAGGTTTTTGTTTAATCCATAACCACATCTTAAATCTTTTTAATGTCACAAAGTTACACTAGAAATTGTTACAAGGGTTTAAAATGATACATATACCTTGGTTGGATTAAGATCCAAGGGATAGATCCAAGCGCCTCTAAGTGACCAAACCAAAATATTTAGAGTCATTTTGTAATTGGAAGTTTGCGAATGCTACCAAAACTAAGATGTAGACACTTTCGGTTTGAAAGAAAATATAATCATAAACATTGTGCATAGTCACGAAGATCCATTATATCAGATCCTAAATACTTAAGCATTTTTGTTGTTGTTGTAAAAATAGGTTTGTGATAAACATCAATTCCTTTAGATCAAAATCTGAATTTATATAGTGATGATGAAACTAAAGAAACAAATGTTACCTTATATCCTCAGTTGGTGGGAATCCTGAACTATCTCACTACTACCAGGACCGACATATCATATGCAGTTATCATTCTTAGACAATTTACGACTAAGCCTTGTGAAAGTCACTGGAAAGCTGCAAAGAAAGTCCTCATATATTTGAAAGGAATAATAATATTTAGTCTTATGTATACTTATGAATTTGATGCTGAGCTGGCAGGTTTTTTTTAATTAAGATTTGGATGGATATCCCGACGATGGAAGATCTATCTCAGGTTATGCTTTCAACATAGGATCAGGGGTCATTTAATGGAGTAATAAGAAACAACCAACTGTTTCTTTATCATCAACATAATCTAAGTCCAAATCCATGTATAGTGCTACTTGTGAAGCAATTTGGTTAAGGCAAATTCTTGAAGATGTTGGAGCAAAACAAGAAGGACCTACATGAATCCATTATGATAATCAAAGTGTAATTAAATTGGCACATAACACAGTATATCATGCAAAGTAAACCATACTGAGCTACAACACCATTTTGTGAGAGAGAATATTTCATCAAAAGAAATTGATTTAATCTATTGTCATACAAGTGACAATGTAGCTGATATATTTACTAAGCATGTTGGTAGGATTCACTTTGCCAAGTTCTTAGAAAGAAGTTAGGTGTTGTAGAAAATCCATTTCTCCATTAAGGGGTAATGTTGGAGTAATATTGAAATTGCAAGATTTGCATTAGGTGATTGGGTTGTTGTGAATCTCACGAGATTAGGATGAGTGGTTTGAGATCCAATATTTTAGGATCTTAGTCTTGGTTTGTTGATGTAACAAATCCAAAAATCCATAATTAAAAAAAAATTGTCACTTAGGGCCTATCCTAGGTTACAACATAGCTCATAAGGAAAATATAGTAAACTTCTACATTCAACACTATTCTAAGATTTATCTCCTAAATAGAACTTGACCATTTGATTTATGACAACACAAATTCAACACTGTCTTCACGAAAAAACCATTCCTGAAAACATAACACTACTAGATTACAGTTTTTACTTGGTTCAAGGTTCTTATGTGTTGTGTCTGTTTGTAGTCTTAAACTTGTTTACCATAGGAATGGATTCGTCATGCTTTTTATATTGTTTAGGCCCTCTTCCTACATACCCTGCTTCGATACAAGGGTTACAAGGCCAATGGTTATTACTTAGCTTATTTAAGATAAAGCATTTCTTTTACTTTGTGATTATGTAGATGTTAATCTTGCTGAAGGATTTGTTCCTTGTAAATCCTATACAACTAAGAGCCAAAGGTAAGGTTACAAAGGGGACCCTAACATGGCTAGGAGATGTGCAAGAAAGATTGGAACATGATACTACCACATAACTATGCAATGTTAATGTATACTAGTAATAGTTTAAAGTATTTGCATAACATCGAAAACTGATTATAAAACTATAGGCGGATGTATAAATATTTACATCAATGTGGAGGTAGGTGGGGTTTTCAAAGAGACCACGTGAAGGTATTTTAGTGTCATCTAGTTGGCCATCGAAGGTAAAACCCTAGCTTGAAAGTCCAAAGGGCTTTGTTACTTTACATTGTTGAGAAGTGTGAAGAGGCAAGGGCTCTCGACCCTCTTGGTCTTGTTTGTCCCTGTTAGCATTTGGATGAGTGCATTTGGCCCCCATGATTGTTATCCACATTGCCTTTGCTTCTCTTGGATGCGGTCATGGTCTCGACCCACCTTCAAAACTCTCACAAAGTCGTTGACTGAGGTAAGGATATTCCTTCGAGTTTTTAATTATTTTCAGTTACTCTAAGTTTTGGTTTGTGCTACGTTTTGACCTCTATCTTGATTGTACTGGGAAGTGATAACCAAAACTGTATGGAGGATCTCGGCTTGTGGGTGGTTGGCTCTACGGGATTTGGTAAGACCCTACGGCCTTGACCCTATGATCCTTTCTAATGTGCAAAAATGGAAAGGATTCTCCATTCCATTTTTATTTTCGATGGTGGTTATGGCTTTGCTCAGTCCCTTCATGTTGGGTAAACATATATTATTTTAGCAGAGATACGATGTTTTTTTTGGAAAGCCTTTGGGATTTGTACAATGTTAAAGTTTATACCTCTATTTTATAAACATGCTATGAGCCTGCGTGGAGAATGTATCAAGTTGTTTTTAATTAAATGTGAAGACGATACTGTAATTTCCTTATAGACTCTGTTTTTTTCACTTGGTTTGAACTGGTTATGCCTCGGCTCTACCAAGTAATCGATATACTTGTTTTTAATACTTGGTATACTTGTTATTTTGTTCCACTACTCTGGAAAAGATGTATAAACATTATCCTGTAAATTATTAAGCATGTATTCTAAATTCTGTTTTATGTAGGGTATAATTGGACTGGCCACAACATTTCTTACTGTATAATTTAGTTATTATTTAGTGAAGAATATTCCCCTACGGGTTTTGAACCCTTGACTTGCACTCATTTTTTAGATAACTATTGTAAAAGAATGAGTTTATTCCCTGTTTTATCAGTATAGGTTGAATATATGATTTATGACTCATTTTTTAGATAACTATTGTAAAAGAATGAGTTTATTCCCTGTTTTATCAGTATAGGTTGAATATATGATTTATGACCAAATATTTACTGTAGATTATGACTTGGAAATAAATTTATATTTCCTGCAATGTCATATGCTGCTTAGATTTTTAATTGATTTTAATTGGTTTTCTCTGCATGGTTTAGTGAATAAAAATTCTTCTTGAAAAACTAACCCGTGACGGTATTAAACTCTCGGCTTGGTTATAAATACATGCAATTTTATTTATCTAAACTACTATATCTTTAAAGAAAAACGTTTAAACCCTATCTGTTTTGAAATGATAAGTATAAGCCTTTTAGCTGTGTAGTATTGATGTTAACTTCTATATATATATATATATATATATATTTTATGGTTTTGAATTCTTGACTTGGATGTCATAGTGATTCGAACTAGATTATTTATCTAGCAAGTTCAACTTGGAAATTAAGGGATCTATTGTCTTTACTAAAACAAACCCTAACTATCCAGAGAGGACAAAAAAGCTCTGTAAATAAGCTGAAAGATAAACCTCTAGGATACATTCTGTAAATACTAAATAAAAGGAAATACTAAAATTTTCTAAAAGGTATATTACACATTAATATTAAGTAAAACTACCTATATATATTATGTTAATTTTTAGATAATGTATCATTTCTGCTGCAAAATTCTATGTGAGCACTAGCCTTCATTTACTGATAATATACATGAATTAAAAATATTTTTTCCTACTTTATGAAAGAATCATATAATAAATAATTCTGGAGACTTCTTTAGAATATCATATTAAGAATTTAAGATAAATAATCCATAACATTATAAACATGTTAACTGTCAAAGTGGAAAAACACCCAAAGAAGACTGTTCCTACCAGCAGTCTCCTGAAAACAACCAAGATCACTTTCTTTAGGACCCCCGAGCCTATTCACTAAACCATCAGGATGAATATGTTGTGTAGAATCCTACATGGTACTTTATAACTTAGCAATCACACTTGCAGAATTAATTCTTAACAATTCACTCTAGCTTTCCCCCTCATCAAAATCCACTTGTGTGCCTAACTTTTCAGTTTCCAGAAAACCACAAGGCTCTAATCACTTAGAATGTAGTAAGCCTCTTGCTCATTCGATGGTATATATAATAATCTTGCCTAGGTCTTTGGGTTAGTTTTTCAATTAAATGATCCACCTGCTAGGTTCCTCTTTCCAGAGAACATGGCCACAATTATTTAGGGATGTTTCCTCCTGCAACAACTAGAAACTGAATTCTATTTTCGCCACTTGTAATTTTGACATTCTACATCATATCATTCCTCCTAGTGGGTTAGTGATCAGTCTTCAACAGTCTTCTTTGGATAGGTGGCTCTTCTTTTTCATTATTAAATAATAAAATAGTTCAATTACTGTCATCTTTGACCATCCTTGGTCAACAACATAAAGCTTTACACTAACTTTTAAAGTAATGTTTTCATTTCTAGGTGAGTTACAGTTGAGAATTGTAACACATCTAGGACTAAAAAATAATTATTTTTATTGATTCGATAAAACATTATGTTAAATTTATTGTAAAGTTTTTATGACCAAGTGGGTCAAGGATGACTATAATTGAATATTTATTTATTTAAAATAATAAAATAGAAGAGACACCTATCCAAAGGAGACCATTGAAAGAGTGTTCACTGACCCATTAGGAGGAATGAGCAGCTCTAGAATGCTGGATGACAAGTGGTAGCACTAGCATTTCACTTTCTAGCTGTTGCAGGAAGCAAAATCCCTAAAATTGTGGTCATGTTCCCTGAGAGGGGGAACTGAGAAGGTGTCTCATTTAATTCCAAAACTGACCCAAATACCTAGGAAATATTATAAATACCATTAAATTGAGCATGCAGTTCACTACATTCTATTTCCAAGTGAATGAACCTTGTGAATGCTGCAAAACTAAAAAGTGAGGCACACAAGGAATTTTGATGAGGGGATAGTCAAAGTGGAATTGTTGAGTTATGTCTACTATTGAGTGATAAATTGCATCAACTTCTGTGTGTACTTGTTATCCAGTGATCTTTGTCCTAATGGTTCAGTGAACAGGATCGGGGGTCCTAAGCAAGTAATTTTGGATACTTCGGGATACGGTTGGGTGGAATGTTCTCCTTTGGGCATTTCTCCCCCTTCTGCAAGTTATCCAGGTTCTAACTATATTTTCTATTTGTGATTTAATTTCTATATCTGTATTTCGTTCATAAAGTGCGTTTGGTATCCAAAGAATTTAGTAGTAACTGTTTGTAATATATTTTCTCTGCAAAAAGAAGAGCTATAGTTTTCTTATCGTCATATTATACACAATTTTCTGTTGTTTATTACTTGCGATGATTAGGATAATTGTTGATGAACAACCAATGCTTTTATTTCCTTTTTACCAGTACTAGCTACATATATCTAATCTAATTGAGTAGTTTAAGTTTCACATTAATTATTATATTCTACATATTTTCTTTTCTCCCTAGCTTCCCATTTTCTTTCTAAGTAAGCTTAAGTTCTAAGGTAGACTAGTCATGTAGAAAAGTAAGCTTTGTACAGAAGTTAAGTTAGGGTTTATAAATCAAAACAAGATCTTCACAACATTAGTATAGACTTCCAATGTTTATATATACCAGCGTAGATCCAAATTCTAGGCTCTATCAAGCGCCGAGATGGATCAAATCTCTCGAGCTGCAAACCTCTTCTTAGGTATCCATTGATTTGATTCAAACCAAAAGACACATCTTTTTATTTAAGGTGTGATATAATTTTATTGTTATTAATATTTAATATTATTTATGGCCAACATATAATATTAAATATAATGTTACGAATGAACATTGCATCATTTCCTCGCACATGGTTTTAAAACCATATGCAAGGCCCTCCTACAATCATGGGTTGTTTAGGAGGCCTTGCACATGGTCTTAAAACCATTTTCAAGGCCCTCCTAAACCATGTACAATAAAACCATAGGTTGTTTAGGAGGCCTTGCACATGGTTTAAAAACCATGTGCAAAGCCTCCTAAACTATGTACAATAAAACCATGGGTTGTTTAGAATGCATTGCACATGGTTTAAAACCATGTGCAAGGCCAACATTTTTTTGCCAATAATTCAATTTTGTGTTTTTTTCTTGACCCACATATTTTTTTTTACGGATAATTAAATTTTTACTTTTTTATTGTTTTGTTAGGTAGGAAGATTACAACATCTCCCCTATATTAGATTGTTTTTGTCACCGACATTTATTTTGGCCTATTAGAATTTTTTTTTATTATTAATAAAATAACTTTACGAAAGTGATATTATTTTTTTATTTTGTGTTACAAAATCTCTCCCATAATATTCACTATCACTATTATTTTTTGCCGACATGTTACAAACGTTACATCACATTACAAGATCTCTCCCATAATATTCACTATCACTATTTGTTTTTGTCGACACATTAATAATGTTACATCACGTTACAAGATCTCCCCCATACTGGGCTGTAGAGCGCCTCTCGGCACAAATATATATTAGAGTCACATATTAACCTACAATACTACCTTAAAGGTTATAAATCACAAAATTTTATACATCTAATAAGTATACTAACAAAACAATCTCTTTATAGCCATTAAAACCTGTATGTTAAAAAGGTTAAGCTTTAGATAAATCTATAACAACTCCATCATCTAAACCCTAAATAGAATAAGGTTAAAATAGGTCACGGGTTCAAAATATGATAGAAAAACCTTACAGTCAAAACAAGAAAGACTAAATCCACTTATATGTATTTGGTCGAAAATCAAAACATTCTGCTAATTACCAGTACAAAACATTGCTCTATAATTAAAATAAAATAATATCATAAAAAAATGAAATGGCCTTTCGACCTTATCATTATATTCTAACTATTGTATGATCCAGGTTTGGCCTCACAACCTTATTTTGAAAATAAACTACAGAATTATAACAGAAAAAACAACATCCAAGAAACCAATCAATGATGTAACTACACTACGAAATCCTTACGAGAAGTTTTACATGTATAACAAATCATTTCACTAAGGAGAAAAAGGACTATGCTCTTAAATATTTAAACAAGAGTTTGAAACCAAAAATCCATCCATTATTGACACAAATGCTTATGGCACTAGGTAAAATATACTCAATTGTTTTTTCCAGACAGAGCTATGCTCTTGGAGTTTAAAATCAAAATGTTAAAACAAAGTAAAAGGTATCATGACCCTAAATTCATAAATTTCAGACTACTAGTTTAACCATGTGTTGGAAATTCTTAAAACCGGCCTTACGCCCTACACAAGTTTTTCACTGACCAACGAAACAAGGAAATGGCCTCTCAGCCATAAATAGTATTTATAGAAAACAAAACTACAATACTGTAAAAAAATACGATTAAGTCAATACATCAACAATAGCCTCATGGGCCTCCTTGTTAGGAAAACAAACATTTACATTTTGGATAAAATCGTAAACCCTATTGTTATCCATACTAAGCAAACTTTGCATAGTCATTTCGACTCCACGGTCGAAGAGTTTTTCTTTACTTTTCAAATACAAATGCCTCACAACTTTACCTAAGGAAATTACCACTTTCATGTCACAAAAGTTAAATGTGGGGATGGATTCCCAGTCCACGCCATGAAAATGCAGGTCAAGTCACGGTGCCACAAGTCACTAAGCCACAAATAAGAAAGGTAATAGGTATTACCTGGACTGTAACTATTTATCCTTATAACGTCCACCCCAAAAGCTAAGTATAACAACCCGTCCATGGGAGTCTCTGCACATAAACATAACATAGATCATTTTTTTGAAATATAAAGGCTTTTGACAGAAGAAGAATGATAAATTTTCACACTAGTGAAAGAACATACCTTTGATAAGTTTATCAAGCCTAAAATTCGTATCAAGAAGCTAGTCACCAATGAATAACTAGAGCCAGGAAAATGAGCATCAATTGTGCAGACAAGGATGAAGGGTGTCGAGGGCCGAGCACCTCAGTTCCTCCACCAGTGATTACACCATAAAAATATATACACCAAATACAGAAAGAGGTCAATCGAAATCAAGCAAGGAAAGAAAAGAACAATGCATATGCTGAATAACCACGATAAGATCAACATCATTTTCGAGGCTCATTAAACCATAGGGTTTATGAGCTCGACAAGTAATTGTTCATAGCTGTAATCCGTAACACTATCATGTGATCCCCTTTATTACAGCGTAGGTCAAATCTTACCACTATACCATAATTCCACTTCCTTTCCTTGCACAAGATATTAAACACCTTAGGTTATGCTTGCTTATCGAATTTTAAGTTTAAGGGAAGCTTGTGTTATTATGATAAAGTACATATTCTTTTCTTAAAAGTGAGGGGTTACCTAACTTAGGTTTCTTGCTTATCTAGGTGGTTGTAGGATATTCAAAATCAACACCCGCAACAAGGAAACATAGGTTTTGCATTACCGTAAAGCTAAGTAATACCTATGACCCCCTTTCCCTAGCATATAGGTAGGGTCAACATAAACAACATTCACAACAAATTCAACTGAAAGAATTTAAAAGTTACATTAATGACAAGAAAGCAGTGACATGTATAACCTAACGTTGCATCGTAAATACTATTGCAAAAGGACCTTTTTTTACTAAGAATAGTTGAAGGTCATATGAGTCTAATTTTATCTTCCATTTCTTGAAATTCGATTAAAGACACTTTTCTATGGTTGTCACAAATGTTAACATAAAACATAACATCTTATGGGTTATCTTCCTAGGAAAATTACATATTAACTTATAATATTTTTTTTTTCGTAATTTTGGAGATGTTACATGTGGTATCAGAGCAAGTTTCCAAACACTAGGCCCAATTGGCTCACTCACATACAAAGAAAAACAAAATATATTGATAATGTTTTAAATTTATTTCTTACAAAAATATAAAATTTTGTTTTCCAGGAAAATGGAAGGGGTTGAAGCATTTGCTGAGAATGGATCCCATCACAATATTCCAAACAACATTTATGTGGCACTAAATAATCAACCTTTAGAGTTACTGCAAACAATGAAAGAGTTAAAGGATGAACTACAAACTGTGAAAATAGATAACGAAATAATTTTGGAACTAAATCAAAATTTACTAGAAAAAATACACGACAAAGGTAAAGATTAAAGAAATGCATATGAAACTAATTCTAAAATAGTGTCATACAAACACAAGGGTAAGAAATCAAAATTCTCTAGTAGTGAATCTTCTTCAAGAGTTAATAAAAGGTTGCATAGAGGAAGGTATAAATACACAAGTGAAGTAGTGAAAGTGACCAGAAACCTAGGAAAAGGAAGTATAAACCTTATGAAGAAATCTCAGGAGAATTTAAAAAGATAAAACCTCCCATGTTCAATGGGGAAGTAAAAAAGGGTGAAGAAGTCGAGGCTAGGTTATCGAGAATGAAAATGTACTTCCAGATTTATAACTACTTCGATAGACTGAAAGCTCGGATGGCTATATACAACCTAACCGAAGAAGATGACATTTGGTGGCAGGACATAAAAAGAGTCAAAAACCTTAAGGAAAAGTATTTAATCTCGAGAGTCTTTAAAAAGTACTTTAAAAGGAAGTTTTTGTCAGAACAATATTATGAAGAAAGATCTAAAGAGTTTTATGAACTAAAACTGGGATCAATGTCAATGAAAGAGTTAAGTAGCAAATTTTTGAGTCTACTAAGATATGTACTTTGTATAATTGATGAAAAGCCTAAAATACAAAGATTTTTAAGCTGTCTGCCCACTAGCATCAAGGATAGAATTGAATTTGATAATTAAATTAAATTGCAACTCAAAATGGGCCTCCTAAAGAAAATAATAAAATAATAGTTAAAATAATAAATAATATTTATTAATTTTGGAGGAAGAAAAGAAAAAACTATTTTTTTGTTCGTATTTTCGACATATCTCCCTCTGTTTCTGCTCAAATTTCGATCGAGAGAGCTCATTGGATGTAGAATTAAATTATGCATCCAACGAGTACCCACAATGCATAATTTTGATGGACCCCTCTACCCCAAAAATAAGAAATACTTGAAAAAATGTGATGATGACATCATCATCACGTTGTTTCAGGTATTTCTTATTTTTGGGGTAGCGTAGTCCGTGAAAAGTATGCACTATGGGTACTCATTGGATGCGGAATTTAATTTTTCATATAGGGAGCTCTCTCGCTCGAAATTTAAGTAAAAACATGGGGAGATATGTTGAAAGTACGAACAAAAAAAGTAGTTTTTTTATGATACCTATCCCCAAATTTATATTAAAAATTTATTTAAGACCTATACGATATTTCAAATTTAAATCAATTTCATTGGCTAACACATGATGACATGGAGTTTTAATTAGGGTTGAAAGTCCCATTTTGAGTTGAAATTTCCTTCAATGAATCCAAAGACTCTTGAAGAGGCAATGAGGAAAGCTAGCTTCTGTTACGAACACAGTTAAAAAAGAGAAAGCATACCTAACTAGAAGAATAAGAGAACAATTAACTTACATCAGAAGAGAAAATGTTTTAAGTCTAATAAAAGTTTTGGAAATAATTCTTGGAATTTCTCTAAGAATAATTATCAAGAAACGTATTTTAAAAGTAAAACACAACAAAATACTACAACACCAAATGGTAGAGATACGCCTAACAATTATGTTAACAATAATGAACATAAGGAACCTGTAAAGTGCTGCGAATGTCAAAGACCGCATTATGCCAAGTATTGTCCGAACATGAAGGAGAACTTCATCAATATGCATATCATTCAGGAAGAGGAAATAGTTGGAGATGTAGCAAATGAAATGCACATACTAAATTCAGCCTTGGAGTATCGACAGGCTGACCATCAAACTTCGATGGTGGAAGTACAAGGTATGATACAAAACCAATTTGTTTCTATTCCAATTGACCTGGATGCTAGTTTAAGCTATGTGTCACCTAGCATAGTGGAAAAATGCAAATTATCTTTGAAAAAGTTTGAAAAGACTTGGTTGGTCCAGTTAGCTACAAGGACTAAAAGGAAAGTAGTTAATTATGTTGAAGACTGTGATTTGTTTATGACTCAATTCAAAACTCAAGTCAAGTTAAATGTATTACCATTAGAATCTTATGATGTTTTAATAGGTATGGATTGGCTGGAAAAACATCGAGTAATTTTAATTTTTTTCAGAAAACATTTACTTGTTTAAATGATAAAGGAGAAAGGATTACAATCAAAGGAATACCTAGGAAAGTCTCTGTTCGACAAATCTCAGCCTTACAAATGAAAATGGTTGTAAGAAAAGGTTGTAAAGTCTTTGATGTACACATAATAAATAACAAACAAATGGATAAATAAGATAAGATGAAATTCGATGATATTCCAATCCTACAATATTTCTCGGATGTTTTCCTGAAAGAAATTCTAGGATTACCTCCAAAGAGAGATATGGATTTTACGATTGAATTAGTACCAAGATATGTACCTAATTCAAAGGATCCTTATCGAATGAACATTTTAGAATTAAAAGAATTAAAATTACAATTTCAAGAACTGATAGACAAAAATTATGTAAGACCAAGTCTATCCCCTTGGGGAGCACATGTCTTATTCGTTAAAAAGAAAGACAATACATTATGTTTATGTATAGACTACCGTCAACTGAAAAAAATGACAATTAAAAATAGATATCCTCTGCCCTGCATTGATGATCTGTTTGATCAGACACGCAAAGTGATAATATTTTCAAAAATGGATTTGATATCCAAATATCATCAAGTTAGAATTAAAGATGAAGATATTTTTAAGACTGCTTTCATAACTAGATACGGGCACTATGAGTTTGTGGTTATGCCCTTTGGGCTAACAAATGCTCCAACAACTTTTATGTGCTTAATGAACATTGTATTAAGCAAATACTTAGAGAATTTTGCAGTCATCTTCATAGATGACATATTAATTTATTATAAAACGAAAGAAGAACATGATGAACACTTGCATATAATACTACATGTTTTAAGAGAACATAAATTGTATTCTAAATTCAGTGAATGCGAATTTTATAAAGATAAGATACAGTATCTAAAACATGTGATATCCGAAGAAGGGATATCAGTATACCCGGAAAAGATAAAATCAATAATTGATTGGTATGTTCCCAAAGATGTAACTGATGTACAATCATTCATGGGAATAACAGGTTATTACAGAAAATTTATAGAAGGATTCTCAAAAATCGTGAATCCCATAACATCATTACAGAAAAAGGGAAAAAGATTTGTGTGGGATCAAAAGTGCGAAGAAATTCATTAGAGGAAATTTCAACTCAAAATGGGCCTTCTAAAATGAACTAATAAAATAATAGTTAAAATAATAAAATAATATTTATTAATTTTGGAGGAAGAAAAGAAAAAAACTACTTTTTTGTTTGTATTTTTGACATATCTCCCCGTGTTTTTACTCAAATTTCGATCAGGAGAGCTCGTTGGATGCGGAATTAAATTCTGCATCCAACAATGAGTACCCACTCGGCATACTTTTGATGAACCCCGCTACCCCAAAAACAAGAAATACCTAAAAAAATGGAATGATGACATCATCATTCCATTTTTTCAGGTATTTCTTGTTTTTGGGGTAGCGGGGTCCGTCAAAAGTATGCCGAGTGGGTACTCGTTGTTGGATGCGGAATTTAATTCTGCATCCAACGTCATCATTCCATTTTTTTCAGGTATTTCTTGTTTCTGGGGTAGCGGGGTCCATCAAAAGTATTCCGAGTGGGTAATCGTTGGATGCGGAATTTAATTTTGCATCCAACGAGCTCTCCCGATCAAAATTTGAGTAAAAACACGGAGAGATATGTCAAAAATACAAACAAAAAAAGTAGTTTTTTTTATGACACCTATCCCCAAATTTATATTAAAAAAGTGTTTAAGACCTATATGGTATTTCAAATTTAAAGCAATTTCATTGGCTAACACATGATGACATGGAATTTGAATAAAAGTTAAAAGGCCCATTTTGAGTTGAAATTTCCTCTAATGTTTAATAGATTAAAAGAAATGTTAACTACTGCACCCATATTGAAAATAGAAAATCTAGACAAAGATTTCGTTGTGTGCACAGATGCATGCAATGAAGGCTTGGGTGGAGTATTGACACAAGAGGGTCACGTAATTGCTTATGAATCAAGGAAGTTAAAAAACACATGAAAATAATTATGCCACTTATGACTTAGAGTCGGATACTATCATTCATGCTCTAAAAATATGGCACCATCATCTAATGTGTAAAAGATTTTTGTTAATATCTGATAACATAAGATTGAAGTATTTGTTTGACCAACAAAATCTAAACACAAGGAAAGATAGATGGTTAGCTTTCCTTAGTGAATATGATTTTGAAATAAAAAATATCAAAGGAAAGAAAAATAAAGTGGCTGATGCCTTAAGCAAAAATGCAATAACAAATTTTATAGCTGCTCTTAGTGCCATAAATTGTTTTGAGACTACTAGAAGAACAAGCCAACACAATCTCAAAATTAAAATTAAATAAAATAGGTTTTAGGTTTTTGTTCTGAATATCTATACACAAGAAGGTAATGAATAGAAACAAGCCAATTCTGTAACTAAATCATGAACAAGTTTAAGATCTGGGGATCAAACACTATGAATAAACCATATACATTACACAAGAAATATTGTTTTCATCCACAAAACCACAAGCATTTTCATGAATAGAACTTTCACAAGAAATGAAATTGTAGAATGAGTAACCAAACAGATTAGAAATGAAAACAATATAAGAGTAAAATAGGGCTTATTAGCATATATATGATCAATTAGAGTCTTAAACTTACATAAGAGTACAATAGTCTTAGCTTGAAATGTATGAGCTTCAAAAATACTCTCCTTGAACTAAACTTCGAACCCTACTCCCATCTAATTTCTTTCTTTTATCCTTTTTACATCCCAAAAATAGTTACTTAACTAACTAACTAACTTTTAGGTCAAGTTCTCGAAACTGCTACTAAAATGATTGTTTTTCAAAATAAACTATTAACTTTACAAAAATTAACCATAAGACACCTATTAGTAATGATCTTTAAAGACTTTTGGCTGCCTCATCCAGAATATCTATCCCTTCCAAAGCTTGTGATTTCCTTCTGGTTCTTTGTTGTTATGCTTCCAAGTCTTCAACTTTCCTTGACAGTTCTTGATTCTGCTGAGTCAAATCCTAGATTTTCTGGTTCAACTCAATTTTTTCTTGAGTCTTCCTCTTCCTTTTTAAATATTCCTTTGAAACCACAATCAACTCCTGGTAATGTGTGTTAATATCTTCAACATCCTCCCTTAATATCTTTTTTCCCTGACCAAACCCTCATTGGTTTCATTCAGAAAATTGATTTGATACTTATACTGTTTAACAATCTTCTGAATATTTTCATTTTCTGAGTCTATGAATTTTCCTTCTTGAAATGAGGAAGCTTTCTCTGATAACCAGGGGATATTCAATTTCTTGAAAATTGCATCATCATCTTCTTCATACTTGAATACTTCTGACACTACAGGAATCTCTGGGGATCCAACCCCTTCAATGTTACAATCCATTGACTGCTCTGCAATTTTATTTTTACTTGTAGATGATTCCAACATCACTGAATGATGTTTCCTAATATGAGCCTGTTGAGGACTAAGACTCTCCTTTTTTCCATATCTTCTTGGGATGATGAATCTTCGATCTCAGTAATTTTGTCCTTCATCAATATAGGGTTTAATTTTTTTTCATGTTAAGTCTTAACTTATTCTTTGCTCTTGTTTTGAGTCTCTAATTTTATTCTCCTATCATTGCATAAGACTTCCCACGAAACTTTATACTGGAAATTTGTACACCTTCATTCTTTAGTTCAACCACTGACTTTCCTTTGAGTTTTTTACTTGGAATTTGTATGTTCTCAGCTTTAATATTGGCTGGAACAAAAACATCTGTTATGTTTTCTTGAATATCAGTGAAATATTTATCATGGTCAACTGATTTCCTTTCTTCTTCCTATTTCAAAACTGCTGCCTGGACTTCTTCTACATTTTCAGAAACTTCTATCTGATTACCCTCATAAATCTTTGCTCTTCACATAGAAGTTCTTCGAGCTTTTGAGCTGAAGACTCCTCTTGAACATTTTCTTCTACTCACTCAGCAATGAATTCCTTCTTTAATATTTTAACTAGGCTGTAATTTTTGTTCATTTGTCTCTTCCTGGGATGGTTCTCTTGCTGAGTCTGGATACCTGACTAGAACAAAAAGTGCTCCCAGGTTCTACCTTTCTTTTGTAGGACTGTGCTAATAATCAATTTAATGAGTCCATGGTGAAAAATAGACTGTTGAGTGTGATCTTTATGGATTTTTACCTTATCTAACATTTTTTGCAGACTCTTTAAAAAGAAGAAGGCTAAATTCATTTTGGAGTCCTGATATGGTATTTGAAGACTAAGGAAAATCTTCCTTCACAAGTGATATAACTCTGTAAAATTCTGATAGCCTCCCTCCACTTAGGTTTGAAATTTTGTACATGTACACCTTTTCCCCAATCTGCTTCAACCTCATGCAATAGGAAATCCTTTGAATTGAAGGTGAATGGTACTTTCTTAAACCAAAGTTCTCCAGCAGCAGTTATACCTATGGATTCCTCTATTAACTCTCTAGTGAGTTTGAATTTGAGAGTCTCAATGGAAAATGTGTTCTTGTCTAAACCCTGAGAAAATCTATATGATAATTCTAGATTAAAACCATCGATTTTCTAGAAGAACTCAAACCATCTAGCCCCTTCAAAAATTGCAACACACTTAGGAAACTCTTTTGCCCAACTGGAATCCATGGTCTCAACCCTATTTGTTTTACCACTATTTTTCATTTTTTACTGTGAAACCCTAAACCGTGAATTTCTTTCTAAAATAGTAGAAAAATATTTCAAAAATGTTTCACTACAGCAATAAAACTAGTAGCTGAGTAAAATCGGGACCATGAACTCACAATTTCTTAATTTCCCCTATCAAAACTAACCCTCTGTCAATGCAAATCATGAATTAGTTAATGATTTCTGTATCTAGTTACATACATGTCACAATGATGATTTAAAATGATGAATATGCACTCTCATGTCCTCATACATGTTGGAGAAACCTCCATAGTTCTGTCTTCAATGACCATGATTACACCCTGTTACTTTAATAATTTTGTCAAATTAGAAACAAAGGTGAACCCATGATATTCGATAATCTTGGCAACTTCTTGTTCACCTGTCGTTATGATTAAATGGATTCATAGCACACACTATCATATGTGTTCAAAACATTCCACTTAATCATATTTCCTATAGCCACAGTTCTCCTCCATAACCCTTTCCTCCTTTCATACACATGTCACCATGATTACTAAGCTCTAAACACACATCACTCCATCTTCACAGGTGTAAAACAAGTCCTTATGCTTTCGATTACACAACAAAACCATATTTGCCACGATTTCAAAAAACGAGATTCTTGTGGTGCTACCCTTCTTTGACCATCGCTCCTGTGCTACAAGAATATTTTTAAATATAAGGCTTCAAAAAGAAGGTTAGTAACCAAGCATAAAACTCAAAATCCTCTTTATTATAAGGTTAAAAATATTAAAGATATATATACATGACTAATAAGCCAAAAAAAGAACCTTAAAACCCAAAAACATAAATAAACCTAAATCATCAAAATTATGTAAAATCTAAAATCAGAAATCAAAATGTATTTAAGACTGAAATCTTCACAAACAACTAAAAATATAAAATTATAGTAAATCAAAATTTGAAAATTAGAACAAAAAGAACCAATAAACTAAAAACAAGATCTATTTATAACATCTGGCTCCTGTTGCGAGATGAAGTCCTCCTTGTGAGGCTTCAAGAACCTGTAGATCCATGCCTTCTTCCATTTAACTGAAACTATCTGCTACGCTGCAAAACATCCATTGAGCTATGGAGTATTTATTCAATCTTTCACTCACCGATATATACAATGAATGAAAAATTCCCTTCCTTCAAAAGATGTAAAAATATTTGAGGAACCATCCATTCATTGGATTGGACAATTCCTCACCTTCCAAAGTTTGTAATATGAAAGTATTGTTCTCCAAAAGTTTTGAAATTATGAAAGGACCAAGCCATAAATTGTCAAACTTACCATGCTTACTTTTCTATTCCTTTCTAGCATCCCACCTTAGTACCATATCTCCAAAGGAAAAAGTGTTTTCTTTTATCTTCCTGTCAAACCTTTCTTTTATCATCTTTATGTACATTTGAGCCTTTTCTTCTACAACTTCACGTTCCCGTTGTAATTTAGTCAGTGCATAAAATCTCCTTTGAATATCACTAGGTTCCTCTTGACTATCTTGAAATAATTTCATCACTGGAATACCTAGATGAACTGGAAAGAACACATCAGTGCCATATGCTAACTGAAAAGGAGAAGTTCCAATTGATTTCTTAGTTGTTATCCTGTCTTCCCAAAGTGCATATTTCAACATTGAATCCCATGACCTTTTATTTTGACTCAACAACTTCTTGATTCTCTGAATAATATAATTATTGGTTGATTATTCCAACCCATTCCCCTAAGGGTAATAAGGTGTAGAATGCTTCAAGGCAATCCCATTTTGTTCACAAATTGCAACCATAGCTTTAGAATTAAAGGCCTTAGCATTGTCAATCAACAACTTCTTAGGACAACCAAATCTGCTAAGAATATCTTCCTGAATAAAACTGATTATCACCTTATCATTTGCATTTCTAGTGGGAATGGCCTCCACCCATTTGGTGAAAAAATCAGTCGATGTCAGTATCCATCTACGATGTCCCGAAGATGCAGGGTTTATCTCACCTATGAAGTCTAAACCCCATTGATGAAAAGGGGCATTCACTGCAATGGGTTTCAATGGTAAAGATAGAACCTTATGTTTACCAGCAAACTTTTGACAAGGAACACAAGCTATAACCTACTGATATACATTTGAGAACAAAGAAGGCTAGTAATATCCAGACCTCAGGATTTTATAAGCAGTAGCCTTCCATTATTTGTGTCCTCCACAATCACCTTCATGTGATTCTAAAATTACTTCCTCAATCTCTGACTTGTCTAAACATCTGAGCAAAATACCTCCTGGATCCTTCCAACACAATTGTTGATCTACTAAACAGTATTTAGTAGCTTTTAATTTTAGTGACCTAACTGCCTTTTTGTCTAGATGTTCACGACACTACAAATACAATAAGAAATGAAGAATGTCTATATACCATGTAGATTCTGTATACTGCTCCATAATCTTTTCCTTCTCTTGCTCAGCTTGTAATTTTTCCCACAGACCTTGTCCTTTCACCAGCTTAGTAGGCTTGATTTCCACACCATACTCCATTATCTTAGCAATCCATTTTCCTCGTTTCCCTTCACTATCAGGTTGAGTTAAAATATCCTTAATGGCAGCATTGGGAAAATAAGCAATGACTTTTGAATGCAAGACATAAATTATGAAAAATTTTAATTCCTTTACTAGTGAATAAGCTTGCTTTTCCAAGGTACTATACTTCGACTTCGAATCTCTGAGGTTCTTGCTGAAAAATGCAATTGGCTGCTCCAATCTATCATCATTTTTCTTTGTAACAAAACAACAATTATTTTGTCTTGTGATGCTATTGTAGCTGCAACTTTTTCCCAAATTTTTTAAAATTTTGGACCCTCCTTTTAAATTTTATCTTGCCTGGATTTGTTTTGGATTTTCAAACTTTGTTGTCCTCTGTTACAAAGTTTGATCTTTTGAGTTTGAATTGAGGTACATTGTTTACCATTTTCAGAAGTTGAATGACTATCTTTGTTTGACTTGAACTTGAAGTTTTTGGTTTGTTGATAGTTGCTTTTTCACTGTAAAAAGTTTATTTGAACAGTGAATCAAGGCCGTAGTTCTCTACGTAGCCGCCATTGCGGAAGCTAACTAATGAATGTCCTGATGGGAATCATGTTTTTTGTCAATGGTTTATCTCCTTCATCTTTTGTTTTTAGCATCGTTTTGCTTATCACTGTCGAAACATTAGGCTTCTAAGTCACCTCCGTTTCAGAGAATAGATGGCAAACGTTCCGACGGGTTAGTTCTTACCCTTGTCGATTCCGTGTTTCATTGCTTTTTCATTACTTTTTGTTTTCTCTTCTCTATCGGAACGTTTCATGACTTTGATCGAAAGCCATAGTCTGATTATCTTTTGCCATTGCGGCTCCTTAGCGAACTAATAATCCGACATATAGTTGTTATGTTCACCGATGGATAACTCTGATTTTTGCTGATGCTTTTTTTTTATTGATCAAACTTTTACTTCGTGATGTTTTTTTGTTTTCGCAATCGGAATGGTGTTGATGATTGATCAGATTACTAATCTTTTGTGTTGCCGACAAGACGAAAACATTGAGCCTTTGGTTGTAGAACCCGTTGTCTCTCCACTTTCCACCGTTGTGGTTTTCTAGTAAACTATCTCATTGATGTTTAGTGGTTATGAGCTCCGACCTTTAGCTTTTAGAGTTGCCAGCTGCCGATGTTTTTATGTGGACTACGGAGCCCTTAGTCTATATGGTTTCCATCGTTGCGGTAGCTGAGTGAACTAACCATCCAACATATAGTTGTTCCATTTGCCGATGAGAATTTTATCTGTTCGATGCTTAGTGTTTGTTGCTTCTGACTGTCGGTAGGGTTTTCCCACCATTTTTGTTGTGTTGTTACTCTATTTTATGGGATGGCGGAGTTTTCCCATGGGTGCTGGTTGAGTCAAGGTTTTTCTGAGATGAAGTGCGCAGTTTGGGGGTTTGAGGTTTTGAGTTAGTTCAGATGCGGCTTGGTTTTAGATGAAGAATCTGTTCTGTTGGGATTGTGGTTTTAGTGGGACAATGGGCTTAGAGGTTTTCCGGACCTAGCTTGCAGGATTTTCTTTGCCTTATCATTTTCTTTTCATGCGTTAATATTGTTTATAGTTCATTTTATAGAATGCATGTATTAGTGCAGTTGTGTTACTTTGTTAAATGCTAGATGGTCTAAAATCTGCTATGTTCATGATAAGGTGACTACTGCAAGCAAGATATGTCTAAAATTCAAAGCAGAAGGGAGGAAGCAAGGGAAGAAGAGGCTGAAGCATAAAGAAGTGAGATAGAAAAGGAAGGATAAAATGAAGGTCTAAGCTCAACAAGGTCTAAAAGGACATGTAGCGGGGATTTCTCCTTGCTACAGGGGTAGGAATGGCTCCCTTCTGTCTATAGGACAGAAGGGTAGGTTCCTGCTTGGAAAAAGACTAAAAGGAAAAACAGAATGTAAAGAACAGTAATGAAAACAAAGATGGAAGATAAATATGGAGAACCCCTCTGCAAACAAAGGTCAGGGTTCTGCTTCCAATAACCTACAAACAATCATTAATCTACAGTAAACTGAAATGCCTGCAAAACAAGTTAGGAAGTAAACCTGCAAATGAAACCATGGATTAGAAAGCAAAGAAAAAACTAAGCAAATACAACAAAGAACAAGCTATACCTTCTCTTTGGGTGGAATGGGCCACCATGCCCTAGCTTGAAGAAGCACCTCTCTTGGATGGGGGAGCTATGGCTCAATGGGGATGGAGGAGAGGGAGTGTGGGTGCCTTGAGAGACAAAGGGTCGCAAGGTATCCATGGGCAGCATAACAGTATGCAAGGGAGAAGTATTTTGAGAGTGACCCCCCACCCTCCTTTTATAGATTTTTTGGAGTTTTTAGGGTTTTAAGCCTTTGGTCTAGGCTTTAGCCCCTTTTTTGGGCTTTTATCCCCTTCCATCCTAATTAGCTCCTTTTAGGGTTTTAGCCCCTTTTTGGGGGCTTTAGCTCCTAGGAGATTATTTTAGGCTCCTTTTTGGGGTTTTTAAGCCCTTTTCTTCATCCTTAAGCATTTTTTAGGGTGTGGGGGTCTAATGGAGGGTCGTGAAGTGGTGTCCTTGGGTGGTGTAGGTCATGGAGAGTTTAGTGAGGGATTTTTTGGGTTAACAGATTGCCCCCTGATGTGTGAGGTCAGGGGCTCATCGTATGGCCGACGAACATCATAGGATTTGCTACGGTGAGGTGGTGCTTCCGGAGCTGGGGCATGGTGGCTTTTGGTTTTTGTATTAATATGGTTCCCATTAATGGGTGAGATACAAATAATGTGTGACATGTATATGGACGAGGCATGCATCCCCATGATCGTGACAATGTCAAAATAATAATTTGATCTATGCTCTAAAATACAGGAGCCAATCATATACAACTAATGATACAATAATGGTTGCCTCAATGTGAGGCTGAATACAATATTGATCTGGTACATTGGATGCATGGCATTCTCATGGAATGCTATATCTTCATGACTGATAGTTTGCTGGATCTAGAATGGTACATAGCTATATGGAATCGCTAATTGAGAGTTAGAGTCTTTGTGGTACAAGTATGTTGCATCAATCATAAATCTATATAGAAGCACTGCTTAGGTTTCTGAACATTGTCTCCAACGCAACTTGGAAATCACAAGGGACATAACCTGTTTATGTCCCTCCAGTAGACTCGTTAATGTGCTAGAGTTAGGTGACATCTGGGGTCTTTAACCAAGTATTGTGTAGACCAAACCCTATATGAATCTCAACGGTGCAATGATGTAGTTGGATTCGAGCACATGAGAAACAACCATCCTGAGAGGCACTAAGGACTCCTCTTAAGTGGTCCAAGCAACTCATCAATGAGGTTAATGAAACCAGAATATAGGGTCCTCTAGGTCTATCCTCTGGAATATATGTGTTTTCATCGAGAGGGGGAGACCTGCCCCTAGTCAAGGCAATGATGTTTCCTTGACCAGGAGTGCGAGGAAGATAACTGAAAGGTGTGAGACAATCTGTGGACTGGCCCATTAAATAGGGGGGGAGGGGGAGGGAAATAATTGAACAGGGGCAGGGGGAGTGTGGTGCACTCAAAATTCCTTTGTTCAGAGTATGACGGTAGGGCATACCAGGCAGCAAATGAAACTTGACTCATGGGAATGGGATCATAGCTATAATACCGGGAATGCCATTGCATATGGGAAATACTTGGAAGAGGTGGACACTTTTGATATTGATGGGATCCAAGGAAGACACATTGTAGAGTACTCTAAACAAAGGTGACCCAAAGGGGGAATGCTGCCAACCTATTTTCTGTGGGGTGGTGTCTAGGGACACCATTATGGTACGATCTCGTGGATTTTTAGTGAGCCCGAGAAGGTAAATGCTCGATGGTGCTTTCAATTTTAGAGAGTCTGAAAACATGAAGAAGACTCCAGTGGGGGATCTTTTTTGTTGGTAGTCTCCTGTGCCCGAAAAAAGATAAAACTATACATAGGAGAGCTTTCCCATCCTATAGGGGATGAGAGACTTATTTACCGTTGGTAGTCCAATCAGGCTGGAAAGGGTTAAACCTATACTGACTGGATAGTCATTTAGATAATTTTACAAGCATGAACGAAACCAAGTTTGCTCGATGATATTTTCTTGATGAGAAGGATGGAAAAGAGCTTAACGACAACACGTGGTGAGCTTTTTCGAAAAGTGCGGCCCCTCTGCCCAAGAAAGCATAAAAGTATGTAGATGGGAATGGTCTTGGCTTGAGTGTGCCAAGGAGGTCCTTTTAAATTGATGGTCTACATGGTCTGCAAAAGGAGGTAAATGGGACAATCTAGACACCCTTTCCTATACTTTAGTGAGCAGGAAAGGAAGCAACTGTTCTCGGCTATCTTTTCATTGTTTTAAGGACTCAGAAAAGAGCTTAAATGAAACTCTAGTGTGGTCAATCGATTGCGGTGGCGCAGGTGGTGTCGCATGTCGGGACGGTGGGCAGAGGTCCAAAGGTCATCCACGCAGTATGGATGGAGAAAAAGGCTATTGAATATACCAATACATGCGTTGGATAGATCGCGACAGAGGCTCGTGAGTTAGTGAGGCAGAGGCACACAAATTGAGGTGGCTCTTGGACAGAGGTCAAGAGAGCGTGTGTGTGTGTTGCGGTGGACGGACTTGACTACATGCGATGTGAGTGCAAATATGGGGGCAGTTATATGCCAAATATGTACAAGAAAAGTAAATCATTTTGTGGACAATGGTCCAGAAGTCCGCATAAGGTGCGGTGGATGGAAGAGACAATTATGCGTTAAAATACAAAACAAAAGCAAAAAATAACATTCCTTAACGGGTGGTGGCCCGAAAACTCACATAAGTGGCGGTAGGAAAGAGTGATACAAGTACAAGTCCGTAACACTTGCATCGCCATGTTGTGGCTCATAAATTGAGGTAGCTTCCGGGAAGCTGTCCCGAAATTTGTTTGTTAAACATGAGACGATGGTCTCATAAGAAGATAAAAGTTTGAGTCTGGAGATGTGAGAGGTGTCTCAAACTGATTCTAGGTGACTTGGGACTAGCAGTTGATGGTGCTGCCCCTGATTTTTGCTGAAAAACATTGAAAAATAAGAAAAAGAAAAAGAAGTGATTCATTGGTGATGTTAAGTGTAAAATTTCTTGAGGTAGAGCCCATTGCAGGGGTTCTCCAAGAGTTGTCCATCAAATTCAATGAGGGTGTATGCCCCTTTTCCAGGGCAATGGTGGATGACGTATGGGCTATACCAAATTGACTCGAACTTGCCTTTGCCCAATTTATCGTTGGGTTGGTCATAGACTAGAACCATATCGCCTTCGCTGAAGGTGCGAGGGTGGAAATGGGAGTCATAGTGGATCTTTGATCGTGTTTTTGCTGCTTTGATGGCTTAGATGGCAGCTCAATGGTCTTCTATGGTTTGCTCAAGTTGGAGGAGTCATTCTTCTAAAGGCGAAGTATCAGGGAGGATTTCTATTGCCAGGCAGAGGGATGGAATTTGGCACTCTACAGGGAGTATTGATTCAATGCCATGTACTAGGCAGAAAGGAGTGAAACCGGTTGTAGTTTTTGTGGATGTGCGATAAGCCCATAGGGCAGAGAATAGCATGTGATGCCAGTTGGTTTTATGATTTCCTGCCATCCTTTGGAGCATTGTTTTGATGATTTTGTTGACTGCTTCCACTTGGCCATTGCCTTGGGGGTAGTAGGAAGATGAGTACTGGTGTTCAAATTTCAACATGGTTGATAATTCATCCCATACGGTGTCTTGGAAGTGTGCCCCATGGTCTGAGACTAATTGTTTAGGGACACCAAATCGTGTAATAACATGGTTGAAGAAGAAGCGTGCTGTGGTTTCATATTTGCAATCAAATGTGGGCATGGCCTCGGCCCACTTGGTGAAGTAATCGATTGCCATAATGATGTATTTATGACCATTAGTCGAGACGGGGTTGATTGCCCATTTGCAGAAGGGCCCGACTGTGACTACGAGGTGTAACAGTGCAAGGGGGGGTTCTTGCCTTTGGGGAAAAGAATTGTGGCAATGCTTGGCTGCCTCGATGCAATCAGAAAATATGGAGGGCTAGAAGTATCCGGCACGTAGAATCTTCTGGGTGGTTGCTAGGCCTAAAAGGTGGCCACCACAGGCTCCACTATGGCAGTCGTTGAGGATGGTCTCAGCCTCATCATGAGTGAGGCAATGACGTATGATGGTATCAATGCCTCAATGATACATAACATCTCCAATCAGCATGTGGCGAATGGCTTGATGTCATATGCGTCACCTATCCTCACGGTTTAAGTACACTACGAACTTCTGTGTTCGTAAATAAAGAAGGATGTCCCCATACCATGGGTCATCTGTGGATATGACGAATATGAAATCATCAGGGAGATCATCCTTGGGGGGTGATGATGCAGTTAATGGGGGTAGATCGGTCATGAGGGTGGCTAGTGCGAGTGCCTTTGTGCTTTTCAGGGATACGAACTCTAAGTTGAATTATTGGAGGACGACTACCCACTTGGATGCTCGACCTTATAGAAGGCGGTGTCTTAAGAGGTACTGCATTGGGTTTGAATCCGCCACTACACGTGTATGGTTCGCGATGATGTAGTGGCACAAATTCTGGGCTAAGAAGACGATGGCAAGGGCCAATTTCTCCTCGGGTGAATATCGCAATGGGGGTCCTATTAGCTTCTGATTGATGTAGTAAATTACGTGCTCAAGGCGAGCATCGTCTTCTTGGACCAAGACTCTAGCAATGGCGTTGTCCAAGGCCGACACATATAGAATGAAGTCCCAGGTGAAATCTAGTGCTGAAATTAATGGTACAAAATCCAGGGCTTGTTTGAGTGCATCAAACGAATCTTGTGCTTGCTAATCCCAAACAAAGGGGATTTTTGTATGGAGCAACTGAATGAATCCATAAGCTTTTGATGCATACTCTGGTACAAAGTGACAGAGAAAGTTGGCCTTGCCTTGGAGGCTCTATAGTTAGTGTCAAGTTTTTGGGGAAGGGAGATCAAGGATAGCCTGAACTTTGAGGGGATCTACCATTATCCCTTTGTAAGATACGATGAATCTGAGTAGACGTCCTACTGGGACACAGAAAATGCACTTTAGGGGATTAAGGCAAATTTTGTACTTGCGGAAACATAAAAAGACTTGTTGCAAGTCGTCTATATGTTGTTCGTGTTTCGGTGATCAAGCAGTAAGGTCATCTAGGTAGACCAAGATGATGTGAATTAGATCATGGAAACAATATGTCATGGCGTACTGGAAGGTGGATCTAGCGTTTTTCAGGCCAAAGGGCATGACTCAATAAGCGAATGTTCCCATGGGGTTGTGAATGTCGTCTTATAACGGTCTTCTTTCTGGATTTGGATTTGGTTATATCCAAAAAAACCATCCATGAAGGAAAAGGCCTCATGTCCGGTGCATGCATCGATGATTTGATCGATGAAACGTGCGGGGAATTTTTCTTTGGGACATGCCCCATTAAGGTCATGGAAGTCTGTGCAAACGTGAATAGTACCTTGTTTTTTATTCACAGGAATAGGATTAGAAACCTAAGTGATGTACGCAATGGGATAAATGAAGCCGGCTGTGTGCAGCTTCTCTATCTCGGCTTTAACCATAGCCACTTTGGATGGATGGATGGGCCGTTTCTTTTGGTGTACGGGTGCCACATCGGGCCATGTGTCGATGTGGTGTTCCATGATGGATGGATCTAAGCTGGGCATTTCAATGTATGACCAGGTGAAGATGTCGTGGAATTCTTGGAAGAGAGCTTTGTAGGCATCGACCTCTTCCGGGGAGCAGGCTTCCCCCATCATGATTTCTTCAACAATCTCAGAATTGGTTGAGATGTCAATTTTAATGGTTGGCGAAATGTTCGCCATATTCCCTTCTTCGAAGGCATCTGGTTCTGGGATGGGGTTCTTGAACTAGTAGACCTTCCCCTGGATGAAATCTTTGGTCTCCACAGAAAAATGGTCAGATTGTGACACAAGTTCTTCAGGGAGGAAGAAAAAGCAATGTGCATGTCATCCCATGGGTATTCCAGGGCAGTCAGAGCTTCAAGTATCTCCTCATCGTTGCTGAAGCAATGAAGAGACAGGTCTGATGGATCATCGGTGGAGGAGGAGATGAGCGGGTTGGTAGAACTGGACATCATGTAAATGGACATGGTGTCTAAAGAAGGTGGTGGGGGGTGCACTTTTTCAATCAAGGTGATTCCAGACTCAAGGGAATGTTGACGGAGGTCAACTAGAGCCATTCAAAATTCGGGCAGGTCTTGGCAATGGTGAGAGTAATGTCCATACAAACCACAAAGGGCACAAGCATGGTTTGTTCTCAATGCCTTATTCCTGACTATTGGTATGGTTGGGAGTTCAACCATGGGGATGTTTTAGTTTGTATCCATGGCATCCAAATGCGCATGGATCATGGGTATTTCAAGGCAATTCTAAGTTGGGTGGCCCTGTTGCTTGTAGACGGCGCAAGGTGGGACTTGTCGTGGCTCTACTGTAGCTTTGGCATTTTTGCCCCTAGCCCTTTTCGGGTGGGGTGGTGTGGGTGTGGGTGCAGCAGCTGGATTTTGCGGACCAGGTGTAGGGTGAGACTCGACTGCGATGGGTTGCACCGGGGTTAAAACAACCTGGGGCATTGCTGGTTGAGGTGGTGGATCAAGATACCATACCGAAATTCCCAATGTAAAGTTGGGTAGGATTAAGGTGGCCATTACTAGCTTGCTCATGACACCGGGTGGGGGCAAGAGGAAGGGAATTGTATGGACTGGAGATGAGCCCAGATAACTCCCTGACGGTTGCATGTGGGGATGCGATTGTGGTTGCGGCTACATGAAATGCTACTACTGCGGGTGATGTTACGACTGCTATTGGTGTTGCGGCTGCGAACGATGTTGTGGTTGTGGTTGGGGCTATGGTTGTGGTTGTTGTTTGGGTGTAGTGGTGCTGGATGAAACCATGCACAAGTCCGAAGTCTCATTTTGTGTCGATGGTGGTGACACTGAGGGGAAATGAGCTGTCATGGTGGGATCGGCAAACAACCTAGGGCCGACATTCAACAATGGTTAGGCTGGTGTGTTGTCAACCATAGTGTTTATTGTAGGGACGACATTAGTGTGTGTACTTGTCCCTTGTGGCTCAATAATGGTGATGGTAGGGATAACGTTGGCGGGTGTCGTTAACCCTTGCGGATCATGATAAGTGAGCTGATCAACTATCACAATATTCCCTTCATGGGGGAACATCATGAGACACAAGAGAGTTGATGTGACTGCTCTCATGGTGTACATATAACTTATTCCGAGGAGAAGGTTATAGTCCAGTTGAGCGTTGATGACCTCTATGTCGATCAGCACTGTCTTCCCAGCTAATGTGATGGGGACATGGGGTAGGATTCCTTGGGATTTAGTGGGATGGCCATCATAATCCCATAGAGTTGTGGAGGATGGTTTCAAAATTGGGGATCCAAGTTTCTGCCAAACCAGGGTAGACATAACGCACGTTGATGCCCCCTCATCTACTATGCACCGGTGCACAACCAAGTTCCAGATAGATACCGAGATTTGGAAGGCGATGGTTGATGGCATGCGTGGTTCTCCAAGGCTTCATGTCGAACGTGATCAACTTGCAGTCGGAGGGGTCTACGGCCTCAAGGGTGGCTAGTAACACCTTCCATTGTGTTGGGAATGTTTTGAGTACCTCCAAAGCAGACATGGTCGTTGGTGTTTGGGCCAAATCATCCACAATGTTATAGCTGATAGCAGCTCTAGCTATGGCGTTGTTGGCCACTCGGCGTATGGGCGGGTGGGGAAAAGGGGGTACTTGAAGAGGTGTGCTTGTGGGGGAACATCATAAGATGGAAGACAATTGATGTGACCACTCTCATGGCATACATATAACTTCTTCCGAGGAGAAGGTTATAGTCCAGTTGAGCGTTGATGACCTCTATGTCGATCAGCACTGTCTTCTTGGCTAATGTGATGGGGACATGGGGGAGGATTCATTGGGCTTTAGTGGGATGGCCATCATAAGCCCACAGAGTTGTGAAGGATGGTTGCAGAATTGGGGATCCAAGTTCCTGCCAAACCAGGGTAGACATAATGCACGTAGATGCCCCCTCATCTACTATGCACTGGTGCACAACCAAGTTCCGGATAGATACTGGGATTTGGAAGGCGATGGTTGATGGCATGCATGGTTCTCCATTCTCTGTGTCGAATGTGATTAAATTGGAGTCAGAGGGTTCTATGGCCCCAAGGGCGGCTAGTAACACTTTCCACTACGTTGGGCACGTTTTGAGTACCTCCAGAGCAGACATGGCCGTTGGTGTTTGGGCCAAATCATCCTCAATGCTATAGCTGACAACAGCTCTAGTTGTGGTGTTGTTGGCCACTCGGCGTATGGGGGGGTGGGGGAAAGGGGGTAATTGAAGAGGTGCGCTAACCGAATTGGGCGTAGATGCCACTGATGTGTCAGCCGGTTCGGTGGTAGTGCAGTACTGATTTTGTCTAGTTTGTAAGTTGACCTCTTTAGTCATCATGGCTAGTAGGTGGTGAAAACATATTTCTACTGTGGGAGGTGCCCCCGGAGCGTTGGGATTGGCCTGGGGAGGGGGAGCAGTTTCCACCAATCCTTGGACTGGTAGTGGGTTTTGAAGCACCATAGGAGGAGGTCCTTATGGTGTTGGGTTGGGTTGGGATTGATTTGTAGCATTGGCGGCCTATTGAACCTCGTTCTGAATGGCCTACTTAGCTCGACCCATGAGGGGACACTCGAATGTGTAGTGCCCATAAACATCACAAAGTGTGCACGGTTGGTTTGTGCGCAATGGGGTGTTGCGTCTTGGTGCATTTGGTTGTGGGGGGTTTTGAGCTGGCTAGTTTGTCGTGGCATTGTTGGGAGGGTTTGGTTGTTGATCGCCTCCCTACGGTTGGTTGTTGCCTTGGTTCTAGGGCTGATTATTTCTAGCTTTCCCTTGTTGGTTGTTGGGGGCAGGCTAGTTGGGACAATTTTGTTGTGCGAACACTTGTCCCAATGGAGCGGGTGGAGAGAGGGTGGGGGATTGAACCACTTGCACTGGTAGTGCATAGTAAATTTGAGTGGGAGGTGGTGCCACAAATGCGGGCATTTGCCCCGCATACTGCTGTGTAGGCCAAGCCATGGCCTGAGCCTGCTGCAGTGGTGCAGGTTGTGCATAGGAAGTTGTTGCTCCAGACTGGGACATCATTCTAGCGTAGTCCAGATTTTGGTTTTGGTAAGCAATATTAGCAGTGTTGCTTGGTTGTGATGGAACTACAGGTGGTGTCGGTCAGTGCTGTGGTTGCAGCATGGGATTCCCCTGGTGCGCCACGGTAAGAGGTGCCTATGCGGGGAGTGTCTGGGATGACCGTGTACAAGTATCCATACTGAGCATAGATGAGGTCAAACTATTGAGCTTTCAGTATGGCCTCTTCTTCGGATTGAGGACGTTCGAATGCGACGTCCTTTGCTATGGGTGGGAGAAAGGTCTTAAGGAACCAATCCAAGAAGATCCCGTCGTCAAGTTGTATTTTACTTAGGCTACAGTGTCACCACCACTCATGGATATGGTCAGTTATATGAGTGGCAGTGTTTTGACTGCAGGATAATAGGATCCCCACCCCCTCATCATATCTGATAGGGAGTTGGAAATACTGTAGGAACATCAAGGCTAGGGAGTTGAAATCAGGGTACTTAGCTTGTGGTAGCTCAATGTACCATTTGGCCGCAGCACCTATGAGGGTGCGTTAGAATAGCCTTAGTCTGATGGAATTGTCTATGATGCTGGTAGATGAGCACCATAGATGGAATGTCATTATGTGGTTTTGGGGACATTCCCCTTCTTTGCCTTCAAACTTGGGAATGTCTGATGGCATCTTGGTTGGCATGGGTGGCCAGAAAGCGTGGTGGCGAATGGGGTCGTTTGTTAACTGTGCCAAATCAGGCAAGTTCAGATGAGCCATGAAAGGTAGGTTTGACCCCAAGTTGATGTGGGATGGGGCTGCGATGGGGGTGGGATTTGTAGGTGCATAATGCATCTGCACAGCTGGGGGTACTTGCGGTGGCACCATTGTGGATGGGCCAATGCCCCCAAGTGTTGTGGGGGGGGCAGTATGGGTGGTAGGGACATTGCCCCCATGTATGATAGTAGGGGCAACATAAGTGGAAGGTCCATTACCCCCCTATGTGGTAGGAGGGGCAGTGTAGGTGGAGGGGCCACTACCCTTGTGTGTTGCAGATGGGCCAGCTTAGCTAGTCACTATGGGTGGTGACAACTGACTGATGACAGTTTGTATGACTGTGCTTGGGCCACCTGCAGGGTTGTTGGTGACAAGTTGTGGTGTGGACATGGGTCCACTTGCTATGGTTATGCCGGAAAATGGATCTATATTTGCACCAGCCATGGGGCTTGATGGTGCTGTGTGGAGGTCTGGTTCAGACTGATATGGGTCTGAATCTGAATCAGAGGCTGTGTGACCTTCTGATGGTGTGCGAGGTCATTGAGAATAGGCTTGACGGTGTCAGTTCAACATTTCGAATGGTGGTGGTTCGCCTCTTAGGCATGAGGAAGAGCGCGAGGGATCGATTGTGTTAAATGTTTATCAAACTAATGGGAATGATGTTTGGACCCTGGTTTTAGTGGCTTCCTATTGGCTGTAGGTGGTCACTCGACCACCAAGACTACCAGAAGACAGTGCTTGGCTTTTTCCTCACAGGTGTTTCTACTCAATCGGAAGGGGTCATTGATCATTTCGCTTGGCAATTCCTCTCAGCAGCCATATACTTTGTGGTTCCTGTGGTACTCCTCACAATGAGTTTCTGGGCAGAGCCCAAGTACTTCCCACAGTTGAAGCAGTCAGGGACTTGTGTCCTCAAATATTGTAGATTGTTTGAACTTAGTGTAAATTGATAAATTTTAAGGCTCTCTCAGCGTCATGAACTGAGGTGGGTTGATTACTTGGTATGGTGTATTTGTTTGTCTGTATTTCTAGTATTTGGTAGCTGCAAATGGTTTATGAATTCATCATATTGTTGTGCATGCAATGAATAATCATAAATTTGTAAACAAATACAGTTCTTAACCCTGAATGTTTATGGCCTAACTAGATGACTACCTCACACTGATATTCCTCTTCGACCAAGAGAAGGTGGCGGGCTCTCAACACAATGGGACTAAGCCCATCCGTAGATCCACAGGTCACCTCCCGGATTCAAGGTTGGTAAACAGGGAGGATGCTTAGCATTGTGAGAATCCCTCCTTCTCTACCCCCTCTACCTTCCAAGTCATCCGGTTTTAGTGGTTTAGAAAAATATTCAATGAAGGGCCTAGGTATATACGAGCTTTCCCTTCGTCGTATCCCAGAATACCCTAGAGGGTGATGACTGGGTAGAGGAGGAAGGGTAAGAAAGACACTTAGTTTTAGGTTGATTTTAGTTAAGCTACATTCATTTAATTAAGCCATTAAAATTTACTTTGAATTTACACTTTGTTTGTTGATGCAATTATAGGAAATTAAAATAACAACTGAAATTATACTAGTATACTGGACAGAGGCGGTTGAGCCGTACTGATAGTCCCTGTTAAACTGAAATTTAACCCATATTAAATTGAAATTGAACCTTTGATCGACAGACCACACATTTCTAATCAAATTTGGTGAGGGGGTTGCAAATTGTTTTTAGAAACAGGCGAGGTGGTCGTACAGATTTCACAGACAGTTGTGGTCTGTGTTTCTGAGTGAATTCGCACCTTTCGGGGGAATAAGTGCACCCTGGGTGCACCTGTAAGGCCATTAAGTGTGCCCTCATCCCCTTTTCAGGCATGATAAGTGCGACCTGCCTCGGATTTGGGGTTTTTATGATCCTGAGTCAAATCCGGCTGACAGTAACCTGTACCGTGGCCAAATTGACTCGAATTTGCCTAGCAGAGGCTTTAGCAACACTAATAACTGGAAATAAACTAGATCTAAACTGAATTTGACATGAAATTTGAAAAACTAGGGCAAAACTTGAAAAACTTGAAATTTTAAAAATTTGGACCAAGGATCCTGTGGGATCGACCTGGTATGGTCGCCAGTTCTGTAGCAGGGATTTCTCCTTGCTACAGGAGTAGTAATGGATCCCTTCTATCTATAGGATAGAAGGGTAGATTCCTTCTTGTGGGAAAACTGAAAAGAAAAACAAAATGTAAAGAATAGTAATGAAAACAAAGATGGAAGAGAAATATGGAGAACCCCTCTGCAAACAAAGGTTAGGGTTCCACTTCCAATAACTTGCAAACAATCATTAAGCTATAGTAAACTGAAATACCTGCAAAACAAGTTAGGAAGTAAACCTACAAATGAAACCATGGATTAGAAAGCAAAGAAAAAACTATGCAAATACAACAAAGAACAAGCTATACCTTCTCTTTGGGTAGAATGGGCCACCATGCCCTAGCTTGAAGAAGCACCTCTCTTGGATGGGGGAGCTATGGCTCAATGGAGATGGAGGAGAGGGAGTGTGGGTGGCTTGAGAGACAAAGGGTCTCAAGTCATCCATGGGTAGCATAACAGTATGCAAGGGAGAAGTATTTTGAGAGTGAACCCCACCCTCCTTTTATAGCGTTTTTGGGGTTTTTAGGGTTTTAAGCCCTTGGTCCGGTATTTAGCCCATTTTTTGGGATTTTAGCCCCTTCCACCCTAATTTTATCTCCTTTTAGGGTTTTATCCCCTTTTGGGGGGCTTTGTCTCCTAGGAAAGTATTTTAGGCTCCTTTTTGGGGCTTTTAAGCCCTTTTCTTCATCCTTAATCATTTTTTAGTGTGTGGGGGTCTAATGGAGGGTCGTGAAGTGGTGTCCTTGGGTGGTGTAGGTCATGGAGAGCTTAGTGAGGGATTTTTTGGGTTAATAGGACCAGCAGATTCGATAGCAGCAAAGGCCTAGGCTTGGGAAAAGTTTATCACTGATCAAGTTGGTCTCTCATTATAAAAGTGCTATTAAATTTCAATGAAATGTAACGTATTGTATAAATCATGAGCACCCACTAAAAGACAAGATTGTGGGATTAAACGGTTGGGGAAGCCAAAAGGTCACCCGAGGGGCAACCCAAAGGTTAGGGTTGTTTTTGTATAAATATAGGGGAGTTAGTTGTAGAATTGGACTTTTCCCAGATAGATTTGTGAGAGTATGATGTAAGAAGAACTATTTCCTTTTGCATAAAGAAATTACAAGTTTCCTGTTGGAGAAATCTTTGTGGAAGGTTTCAAATGTTGTGCTATGGATTTGTTGAATGTGAACTATTTCGTTTTCAGCTGTTATCCATTAACTGTGAGATCGTTCTAACTCTTTGAACCTATGTTCTTGTTATGAATGTGCTCTATTTTATTCTATGAAATTTCCACTATGAGTAATGAATGTTGTTCATAAACAATTAGCTATTTGGTTGTTCATATATCTATAAATGTTCATGTGTTTTGAAATAAGTAACAACTTTCTGTGAATTTTCTTAATGCATGCACAAAATACATTACTCATTGAAGAATAATAATCTTGTTCCCTAGGGATAGGTTAGATAGTTAGTTTCAGTTTTTTCTTGCTGTGTGTGGTTTAGATGCGAGAGAGTTAAGACAAGAGGTGAGAACCTGTGCATCACATTGTGACCGCTCCTCGTATTCTCTATCAATCTGCATTTTTATATAGGCACTTGCATCTCATACTTAAATACAAAAACTAAAAACATACACGGTGGACCGGGATGTAATCGATAAGACCCTTTATTTTTGTTACTTGACCTATTATAGCCGAACTGTAAACTGGACGGATTCCCCATACCAAATAATAATGGGCTAGTTGGAAACGTTTACTAGGGAGAATCCCTAACTGTTGTTACCTGCGATTTTCCAGGCCTCAATAGTGTTTGGTGCTAGAAGGAGGGCAGCCAGTGCATGGCTGGCCAAGGAAACTTATTTTCTTGAGATTATTCCACCGGTGATAGTTCTGAAAGCAGTTTGTTTCCCAATCCAATTCCTGAAGAGAAGGGTAAAGAGCGCCTATATTCTGTCAATAATGAAGTAGTTAATGATCTGAGAAGATGTACTAGGGCATAAGTGAAGAAGATTGGAGGATTACCAATTATTCTTGTCTTTCCCAAAAGAGAATATAAGAAGAAAGACCATCCTATATTGGAAGACGCAGTGTTGGTTGGATATTTTGAAGAACTAGTAGAAACAGCCTTACAGGAAGTTGTTTAGCCTTTGAATCAAGTGGGCCCAGATACACCTTACTGTTCACCTGTTCATACCCCTGTTCATTCACCACCTCATTCTCCACCCAGAATCATGGAAAATGTGAATGCAAATCAGCCACCCAACCCACCGAATCCACCACTTGCTTGGAGGGCTAGGTCACCTTTAAACTTGGCACCCCCTTTACATGACTTACCTCGGGATTTTGAGAAAATGCTGCCCAAGTTTGACCCAAGTGAAAAGATTTTGGTAGATGATCATTTGCAAAGCTTTTACTTGGCTATAGAAGGACTAAGGGCTGGAGAACATGAAGATGTAGTCTACAGATTGTTTCCGCATACCCTAGAAGGAGCAGTAGCCTCATGGTATTTTTCTTTGCCTGCAAACTCAATGACAGACTAGGATACATTTGAAAGAATATTTAGAAGTAAGTATGCAGTCCAAAAAAATCATGCAACGTTAATGAAGGGGTTATGCGATTTAAAGAAAGAAAGAAAAGAAAAAGTGCATAGTTTCGCCCAAAGGTTTGTTGCTTATCTTAAGAATTCTTCTGCAATTGATAAATCGTCTGATAAGGTTTTGATCGAATACTATACTTCAGCTTTAGGGCTTGACTTGGCCATGTTTTCCAAGATGCAAGTCAAACCTACGTTGTCAAAAACTTATGAAGAAGCCGAGAGAGTAGAAGCTAAAAAATAAAGCATAGAAGATTATCCTGAGCAGTCAGGAGAAAATTGTTTTGGTAATAAATCCTTATTAATGTCTAATCCTAAAGAGGAGCAATCACATGACTTTGAAGGAATGTTGAAAATGATGCAGAAACTATATAATAGAATAATAGATTTAGAAAAGAAAAAAGAAGCTCAGAAATATTATAAGCCTTACTATAAAAGGAGAGAGGACAACAATCAATCTAAACCTCCTCCACACAGTCCTGCATCAATGAACTTAAGAAAGGTAGGCATGGATAACTTTTGCACCTTTCATCAGCAGCCTCATTCTGAAAAAAATTGCCCTCAATGGATCAATTCATTGACATTAGTAATGAATCAGCTATTGGAATCTAAACTAACAAAAGCTGATGATGAGGAGGAAAAGGGAAATAAATCCACAGAAAAACAAGAGGATGATGCTCTGGTTTTATGGGACTGTGTCTCGATGTTTGATACCAAAGAATAAGGCTATCTGAAACAGGAGGAGATATTAGAAACAAACGTGACAACAAGAATTCAAGGTTTGATAAAAGAGGATAGATCAGTACTCCTGAAAATCAAGAGACTTCAAAAGAATGTAAAGAAAATTTAGAAGAGCACCACAGCTGATAAAATACCTTAATCCACCATTATGAGTCAAAATCCAAAGCAAATCAACATGCCTGTTAAGCCCATTGAGGAGAAGACTGATGATGTAAAAAAGAATCTCAAAGAACATAAGATGGAGTATGATATTGTGGAAGATCTTAAGAGGGCTAAGGCAAATATCTCATTATTTGAAATGTGTAATGTGCCTCAATATAAAGAAATATTGTTAAAGGCACTTGAAGTACCATAGGAAAAGCTTTCCACTGATAATCAACCTGAAGAAGAAGAAATTGGTGAAGCAAGTGTGGGAGGTAAGTCTAAATGCAAAACCCCACCATTTCTCCTAACTTTCATTAGAGGAAATTTCAACTCAAAATGGGCCTCCTAAAATGAACTAATAAAATAATAGTTAAATATATA